>VCAU01000080.1:0-79488 GCA_015844325.1 Aspergillus nanangensis | reverse complement strand
CCCCCCCCCCCCCCCCCACCCCCCACACCCCCCACCCCCCCCCCCCCCCCCCGCCAAGACGATATCATAAATAGAAAAAGATAAAATAAAGCCACTTCGCCGGCAGAAACACGATAAAAAGTAATAAGAGCACCAGAAACACCGCCACTTCCACCGATCGTCTAGGTGATAATTAGGAGATGAACGGAAAGGAAACAATTAAATGGCCTCTGAAGTCCAGAATAATGCGTTCACATCCTTTGCTTGTCATCAAAAGTGCCACCCTTTTTTTTGGTCTTTTTGCTGGGGATATTTGATTGCTTGGTGTTGTTATAAAAGCTTCTCCGTAGAATGCACAGGGTCGTTGTTCCGAGATCAGCAACTCAGACACATGAACATTTTGAGCCATAGCTCATGATATACACAGGTTACAAGGATATGGACCGACGTATGTCCATAAGACTTGTGTTTCTCGGTGATATACGATGAAGACAAAACTGGGGAGAGAGGGGGGGGGGAAGGTTGAGAGAGGATCAATTGTTTGGCAGTAAATTCGTGGGTATCAAAGAAAGGCCGGGTGAAGGCGGAGCTGAGCACAGTCGCAGTTACAAAGGATGCGAGACAACAACTTATCTGGACTCCATGGCCTCCGAGGACAGATTATATGCAGACGTAGACGTACCCTACTATGCAGTGGGTTGGTGCTGAGGGGGCATCCGGCCACCCACTGACATACCCTGGTACTGTCCACTGGCCTGCTGTTGCTGCTGGAGGTTCTGGTAGTAGGCGATCTGCTGTTGCTGTTCGTTGGTCATATAGCCCGGATGCATCCCAGCGGGGCGAGGGATGTTGGACTGTTGGGCGTTGACGTTGCTGTGAGCCACATCCTCTGGCGTCTCCGTGGGGACGTCAGGGGCATCAACGCCGTTCTCGTTGGTGGCGGGATCTGGAGCATTGAGACAAGCCTGTCATGGATCACGGTGGTTAGCGTTGTTGTTGTTGCGAAAGACCAGGGCGGCATAGATTGATGAGGGAGGGGGAGGAGGGACGGCCGCTGGATAGGCCTCGAGAAAACACACTCACCTGAATGAGGTTCTTGCCTTCCGCCTTGGTCACCAGGGGTTGAAGCTTGGGAGTGGTGAAAGTATAGACCAAACCGGTCTCTGATACGACCAACAAAAGTACTTGGGTGCCCGTGAGGACGGACAGCTCATATGCCTAATTTGCGACCGCATTGAATCGTTAGCCACGGATCGGAAAGGACTATGACACATGACGAATAGAGGGGTTTCAACCAGGGAGACGAGGGGGCATAATTGAGAGGAAGGGGAGTGAAAGGGAAGAGTGATGAATAAAAGAGAGAGAAGATCGTCGAGGCTGAGAGAGAGCCAAGGAGTTGACGCGACAAAAAGGTCCCAGTTACGTACCTTCTTCATGATACCCGCCTTCCGCTTGGAGAAGGTGATGTGGCGACGCGACTTATCCTGGATGAACTTGATCTCAATCTTGCGGCGCTCACGACCGGGCTTGTCATCGTCGTCGTCGTCGTCGTCGGCGCTCATGCGATTACGCTTGGTTCCGCGGTTGTCAGCGGCGCCGTTACCGGCGGCCTGCTGCAGGTCATCCTGGGTGGGAGAAGGGTTCTCCTCACCGACGGCGGTGATATCGGCCATGGCAAAAGGAAAATGAGGAAATTAAAAAGGTGGAAATCAAGAGGAAGAGAGATATGGGTCGGATCTGGGGGGAGAGAAGACAGATGCCCAAAGAGGAATGATGCTTTTGAGGGGGAGGGAGGATGACCAAATCGAGTAACGCGTTTGCTTCGCAGGGTTTGGGTTCGAGACGAGAGGGAAAGAGTAGAAAAAGAGGGAAGGAGGGAAGGTCGAAGAAGGCAAAGTGTCTGTTGCATTCGGGTAGGCGGTCAGGGGAGTCACGTGGAGGCGTCATCGTTTCCCCTTCTTTTTTTTTTAACTCCTCGGGATAAATTACCTTACCTACCTCTTCAGTGTTTAGTACGCGATACCCTCTCGTTCGATACACCTTCATTCTTCTTTTCTTCTTTCTTGCCCCTACTCTTACTCTCTCTCTCTCTCTCTCTCTCTCTCTCTCTTACCTTTCTTTGCCTACTCGATAGTATTACAAAAAAAAAAAAAACATAATCACCAACATAACTCCCTCTCTATTAAAAGAAATTCAACCATCATGAAGAATCCATGACCAACCCAATACCGATCACCCTTTGTTCCAGACCCAACGGTGGACCCCGTTCAGCTTCTTGGCACTTCCTCTTGATTGGTACAGCCTTCCACAGGCATTGGCGGATTCGATTCACATTCCATCCACCCCCACCCGCTGTATCGCGTAATGCTCTCTCTTGCCCTCTCTCCCATCCCAATTCGGAAAGTCAGGTTCCCACCGTACAATTAATTATTATTATTCATGTTTTTTTATTGTTATTAATAAATATTTATCAATCTCCATATGATACAACAGAAAAGAAAAGAAAAAAGAAAACAACATGAACAATATCGAAATCCTCATGGGATTATTTGTACGACCATCCCTGACCCATTAATAAACCATATTAAACCTGGGGTCAGGTGGGAAGACGCACTAACCAAAACCCAAACACAGAACATTCCAATCTCCCCCCTTCAACTTTCCAGCCCCCAAACTTTACAAACATTGACCTTCCGGCTCCGAGAGGGTTAGTTACATGACCATACGAAAGTACGTATTCAAGGCATGTCAAAGGAACCTGGCACTGTTCTCCCAGCTTCTATTCCCTTCACTCGTCATTATTATTATTATTATTAGGTGTTTATTATCAGGCGAAGTAGTATACATACATTACCCCATATTGACAACCCCAAAAGAAACAACCATCCCAGACCTAACAATAAACTGAAACACAAAGAAACTAACCTACCTCCTAACTACAACCTCTCCCCCTTCCCCTTTTTACGACGTGAATCAATGTCCTCTGTAAAGAAGAGTTTGAGGGGCAAAAAAAAGAGACGTCTCACTCCCACCCAACACCTACATGCACTATAGCCAGTAGTCCCCCAATAATTACTCCCAAAACTGGCGAATTCTCCGCCAATAGTGACAGTATTAATATTATTATTATGTATCGTGTACACCACGAGGCGCCTCCTCGTGCGGATCAACAGTGATGCATCGCTTGTCAAAGATATCAAACTCTAAATCCTTCTAGTTACTCCTGGATTGTTGTCGCCATCCAGGGCCCGACATCCTTAATATGTTTCTGACCCAATCAGGAGGGTGGTGGTTCTGCAGCTCCATTTATCTTGTCCCTAACAATGCGCATCCTTACTAGGTTGAGGTGGCCACATGTCGGCAGTTAGATTAGATGAATACGAGAAGGAATCTCTTTCAGGGGAGGGGGGAGGTGGTGTTGGAGGAGGGATGGATATCAGGTATAAACTAGATCTACTACTTCGGTAGGTTACCTTGGTCGATTATAAAATATGTGATGACTGGCTGACTTATACCTGTAGTCGTCGCCAATAGAGGATTATATGGCGAAGAATGATGATCAAAGGATAATAGATGAAAAAGAACCAGGCGGGCATAGGTATCTTACTGACCTTAACCCCATATCATCTAATAATACATACTTGCATTCCTCAGCAAATCCTGATATACCAGAAGCCGATAGATATAAAGAACCAGGCGTAGAGGCTCAGGCCCTAAACATTATCTACCTGACTCGATAGTAAGATACCCAATAAAAGTCACCTATAGAGTAGATCCATCCACATTACACGTCGTCGTACAATGTACCCTCAGGGAACCCCCCCCCCCCCCCCCAAGACCCCACATGTTTAAACCCTTTTTCAGCCATCCACCCAATGTAGATATCCCCCCTATATATCTCAATCCTAAAAGTCCCCTCTTAAAGAGAGAGAGATATATATATGCTTATATCCATGTCGATATGCCATCACAACCACTCTTTTGCTACCCGAGAAAATCTTCCACTCTCCAACTAACAAAGAATACTTATCTAATTTACCAATCTAATGTACTACTTTACACAAGTGGAAAACAAAACAGAAAAGAAAAGATATAGAAAAAAAAAGTGTGATCTCACCGCAAAATACCGTGAAGTCATCATCATTCGGGAATGATTACTTCGAACCTAAAATTCGCTGCTGTACCATATCATATATCCACGGTGATTCCCGACGGAGCCGAGAGGAACAACAATGCCATGATGGATAGGAATCGACTTTTTTTTTTTTTTTTTTTTTTTTACCAACGGTTCGAAGAGATATGTACTCAAACGTACTGCAAAATCAACAGTGTAAAAACAGAGTGAAATTTGCAAAAGAACAAGACAAGACAATCAATCACCTCAAAGGCAAACTGATCGAAAAGAAAGACAATGGCTGAGACCTCTGTGGAGTGGACCATGCCCGAGTCGATCTGGAGGATGCTATTCTTACTGTAAATGTGAAACAAGCGTTGGAACAGAACATCTTGGGACCACGTAACCAGCCAACGAGGAGCATCTGATCCAGCAATCAAATTAGAATAACTTGTTAGTTATATTAAATATCTTGGTACACAACGGGAATGGGAAGACAAAATAATAATAATAAGAATAGAAAAATCAGTGAAATAAAACAATTGAAAGAAAAAGAAAGTAAAATGTCTAGTCTAGGACTTCAACTCATAATATTGCATAATGACAAATGCGCTAATCTCCAAAAGCAGAGCGGCCTCAGAATGGCCTAAAATTCTATTTTTACAAATGCATCAAGAGCTTCGTCGCGGTGAAGCAAGAGAGAAAAAAGAAAGTAGCAAAGGAAAATGTTGACTCGGGAAGGAAAGCCCTCGCGTGTAAGACGAAGGAGTCGGGTCATTCAAGGGTTTCGAACGATATGCTCTTTGCTGCAAACCACCAGTTCCGATCTTTTGACTGCGCCATTCTTGACTCCGCCAATACAACGCCGGGCAAATGAACAATCAAAAATAGGGATGCCGTATGTGTCAGTTGTCGGGGGGAAAAAAACGATACAACTAAACACCGCCATTCCGTTTCTTTCCCCTTTCTTGAGATAGCTGTTTTCTTTTTTTTTTTTTCCGTCGTTGGCAGTTCTCGTAAGGGTTGGAGTACAAAGCTTGAGAAAGAAAAAAAAAAGTGGGAAAGAGAAGGTGAAGAACATAAAGAAGGAAAATCATGTGCAAGAACGGAAAGTCTTCACAGATCCTAAGGTCCAGCCTCAGTATCGGTTGTGTGAGTATCGGTAGTGTGGCATCTCACTTGATCCATAGTCCGGAATCAGAAGCGCTGGTTGACAGCGTAGTCCCTGATACCGGCACCACCACCACCCTTGGGGCCAAGCCAGACGATTTCAATAACACTGTGGCCTTCATCCTCTTCACGCACATACCACTGGTGAACATTATCACCAACAACAAATGCTTCTCTCAAGAGCCACCGGTCCTTGGTGACACCACCTTCATCGGGGAAACGGAGGGGTCCCAGGCGAGCTTCGTAACCACGGGGGTCTTCCTCCCAAGTCTTCTCAGCATGATCGAAGTTGATGACATCATCTGGGGTGTCCTCGTCGTAAGTGTACTTAACCAGGGAGTATCCGTTGGTGAACACCCAGAAAGTGCGAGTAGACTTGCCAGTGGAGTTGTTGATAATCTCTTCCTGGTCAAAGACCCAACGGCGGAGCACAGAGCGACGACCTGCCGCAGCGGCCACAGTGGTCATCTTAACGACATCCTTGGTGTACCAACTGTTCCAATGGTGAAGAGACTCAATCTTTCGGCCCGACTCATACACTCCGTCAACGTCTCCCTTCATATCCATCTGGTACAGAGAGGGCCAGAGAGTCAACGGCGTATCTCCGTAGCGCTGGATGCATTGGCCAAGCTTCTGGTCACCAGGCTGCTCACCCCATGACTGGCACTCGTCATAATATGTCTCAAGAACATCAAGGAGAGGCTTCGACACGAACACACCAGCACCACCGAAGGCAATATGTCCGAAAGTATCAACCTGCCAGCTGGCCTCCGACAGAGCACCGATATAGTGCTTCTTGTTCATGTCGAAGAGCTTCAGCTCCTCCGCAATAGTGGGAAGCGAGAGGAAGAAAGTGTCATCATCGATGAAGCTGACCCAGGTAGTTTGGGGGCGTTTCGTGCGAATGTGCTTAGCAAAGGCCTCAACCAGACCAAAGTATCGAGCAGTGAAGTCAAGAGGAGACTGGATCAAAGTCAAGTCCAACCCACGGTTGCGGAAGTAGGTTTCTTGCTTGGGGATATCATCGTCAGACTCCGGAACAAGGACAATGATGGCGGCCTTGGTGTTTCCGTAGGAGTAGAGGAGAGAAGGAAGGAGTCGATCGAGGCGGTCTGCCGTCGTAGCCAGACCGAACAGGAGCTTATCAGTCTCATCAACATCATCATCGGCAGCCACATCCACGTCGATGATTGGGGGACAGGGCATGGAGGCTTCCTTGTTATCCGGCGAAATGACCATACCACGCTCCAGGACAGTCATGGGGGACAGAACAGGGTCCTCGATATCCTCCAGAGAGCTGAACTCGGTCTTCGGGTTCAGATGGCGAGGACGGAAATAAGCTCGGGTGTAGTTCTTGCGAGTGATCCATTCGGTCATAGGCAGTGGCGGCATAACTCCAGGGTCCACCTCGCAGGAACCCGATGAGGTTGTCGTCGTTGCTGGTGGAGATTGAGGCTGTAACTGGATCTGGGGATTTCCAGGCGTCGTCACCCGATCGATCGGGTGCTTGAAACGCGAGAAAGCCGCATTATCGAAACGCTGGATGGCGAAAAAGAAGAAGCCAATGGAAAATAGGGCGATAAGAGGGAAGACCGTTTTAAGGCGGAACATCGGCATTTTGGGAGGATTATTAACGCTGTTCTTCAACATGAAAAAGGATTTGGGCGTCAGAGTGACACGAAAATATGATTATAGATCGGTTGGTTGTATGAAAAGAATAATCAACAGGGAGTCGTCGTCAGCCGGATTATTATTCGCGTCAGCGTTTCCGGCAATATCAACCCAAGTCGCGAGGATTGGATTTCAAAAGAGTGTCAGGGGCGGAACCGAGAAAAAAACAAGTTTCTTCTTCTGTTTACCGCCAAATTGATTGATTGTCAACGAGAGTCTAGTAGCGTCGAGACCTGCGACACGGTCACAAAAAAAAATAGGGGGGACTTTGGCGGAAAGGTCCGTCGCAGGTGAAGGAGCGCAGAGCACCGAGGGAAAGAGGACAGCACAACTGGACGGAAGGTCCAGGGCTTTCGAAGATCGAGAAGGGAGGGAATTAGGGTGGGGGAGGAAGGCGAAGAACGCTGGGAGGGGAAAATCGAGGGAGGTTGAAGGTGAGGTGGAAAGAAAAGAAGGAGAAGGAAAGGAAAAAGAAGAAATAGAAGAACGAAGTAGAAGAAGGGGGCAAAAGGAAGAGGGGGAAGGCCGAAGGAGACGCTAAAGTGGATGAGGGAAGGATGAAGACAGGAGACTGAAAAAGCAAGTGGGAATGCCGAATTATGGACCACGGGTTGGGCTGGGGCCAAAGCTCCTCTCTGTCTGGGTAAATTAAACCACACGTCTCTGCAAATAATAAGCTCAACCGTCGTAATTTTCCACCGACATTGGAGGTAATTTACCTGGTGGTTCCTGGTGGGTTTTTTTTTTAAGGGAGGGCGAAGATAGGTGACGTTTTCCCCCTCGTTGATATTCAGTGGATGTGTAGGTGAATCTATATATGGATGACGGATGAGGCGGATTTTCCCTTGAACTCTAAGAGAGACAGCCGGCGAGGGAGAGAGTGAAAAAAAGAAGTAAAAAGGAAATTAGTCGATGGAATTCGAGGAATTCACAGATTTATGATGTCGCCAGGCAATAGATGATTCCTCGACTGTTGACGCCTCCCGCATTTTCCTAGTTAACTTTTAGTTTTCTAACTCTCTTGATTTTTTTAAAAAATTAATTTCGATTTTAATTTTAATATTATTTTTTTCTCTCCAGAAAATAATCCCATACGCATTTGGTGCCGATCACCGACAGAATGGAAGAAATCAGAACGATGGATTTTCCTCCCCACCGGTGGCTGGTATTTTTCAATTTCGGATTTGGACCCTTGCGATGTTGATTCGACACGCTGGTTATTCTTAGTATCTTAGTAATATCAAATATGTATTATATATTTCCAGATTATTATTATTATTATTTATTTATTCATATTATTATTTTTAAAAGGTGCCTCAGATGGCTGAGATTAGATTCTTGTGATCAGAATAGACATCGTATCGATCTGAGGATCCCTCCTCCAATTGATGTCTCCGATGCTTCTTTCCCACATGAATCAAAGTGTACACGTATATATATCCCTGGTATCATGACTTACAGAGGACAGGCATATGATATCTGTTTCAACGAGGTTTGGATTTTCCACCCATGAGCGTAGCCTTCCCCTCACCTTTCGTGTAAAAAGGGTTGCGTAGTAGTCGTGTGGAATTTTCCGAAACGATGCATCTCATCGTCTCCGGCTGATCACTCAACCCATTCTGTTACAGATAGTCCGTTGGAGCGGCAGCTAAAGCGCTAGCCTGACGATGACGGTGGTAAGACTTTGGATCTTCTCCGTTGTTGTGTCTGGTCGCGGTCATTATTCTCATGGTCATCCGAAGGTTGAGGAGGTTCCTGGAATGTTCCTTTGGATGCTTGCGGTTGACCTGATAAGTCGATACCTTATCAAGCCATGATTGCGGGCTGCAGACGGGTACCTTACATCAACGACTTTTAATAATAGTAACTAGCGGAGGACCCCGTGACATTCAATTGTATTCACACATGGCATTATCTGGACAGGCAGGTCGTATTCAAAGAATAATGATTAGGTATAATTCAATGTTTACGTTCTAAATAGGTATATAGGTAATTAATAACTGATGGCAAAAAAAGAGGGTTTATTACTGTGTACTTTCTCTTGGTGGTAATAAGTAATAAATTACCCTTAAGTAATACCCTCGATCTGCACAGTTTCCCGCCATCCCAGCCACTCAGCAGTGGGAACAGTCCCTGTGTGCCCCACGGGCCGCGTGTCCGTATGTTATCCTGGATGATGGTGGTTTATTATTTTGGTTATTTGTTCACTCATGATTCATTCTTGTTTCAGGAGAGAGGGGGTATTCAATGTTTACTCCATGTAGATGGCTGAGCATGTTGATATCAGAGCGTACGCTACATTGCCTGATGGCCCAGTTAACTATTGGTTGCCTGAGTTTACGTATGCTTGTTAGAATTAATTATAATAACGCAAAATTTAAATACAAAAATAAATCCTATCACTGCTCTGTTACTATTTTTTTCTTTCTCGCCTCCCTCCTCCCTGACATACATGGCAAGGCAAAAAAAATGTGAAGAAGAAGAAGAAGCTTGTTCTTCCCTCTGTTACAGATACAAGCAGTGGCAATATGTGGCCTCTCTACTCTTCATGACTGGAGGTGATGGACCAACCAAGTGGATCGAGGATCATCAGGTCAGCTTCTCCGTAAACTTCGACAATGCGATCCAATAATATCCATTGCGCTTTACAGACAGAAGGGACGCGTGTACCACCATTTTTTTCCCTCTTGCCTTGGGGATTCTGATATCGCCCTGATTTCTTGACCCCGAGCCATCATCCGGGGCTCAGCCAATGTACTGAGTAGATAATGCTTGCTTTTAATCACCACGACCTAATAATTCCTGATGATAGAAAAAAAAGATCAGGTAATATATTCCACCAGTGGTCCCTTTCACCACACCGAGATCGACGACATTTCCTCTTGTCCAAATCAATACCAGGCAATTAAAGCTTGAACGCCGGGCTTGGCAGCTGTCACACACACATATCCAATAGTGTAGGTATTGTTTCTTTTCTTTTCTCCATTTTTCAGACCTCAACTGCATCTAGGAGGATACATGCATTCTCCAGACCCTTGTCATAGTGCAAATAAACTGTCACAAAGTCAGTCAAGTACGTCACTGTGTAATGTTTGAAGATTATTTTGTATGTATTTTTCTTTTCTTTTCTTCCCCCCCCCCTGATCTTCGCCCTTGAATCCGCGGAACGCCGTTCTCTCCCTTTCGACCGTTCCACTAGATATATTACGGAGAAGGGACCCAGTTATTTAGCCAGGGTAGACGGCGCCAAGGAGCCCACTATGTAATGCCCTATTTCTAATTTGAGGCATGATGTTCCCCTTTTCAGGTTCGTTCTGGCTCTGGCTTGCCCAGGATCTGGCTTGCGTAGTTCGAATTTTACCTACCTAGCAGTGAGCACATCCCATCGACCCAGACTGACTATCAAAGTCCCCTCCCGCGCCAAAAGATCCGCTCCAGGGTCCGACGATATGACAACACGTAAACCCCCCCCCCCCTTTTTTTTTTTTTAAGCACCACGCACTCTTTGCGCGTATCTCCCGCCTGCCGAGCCGATGTCCCATCCGAAGCAAGTTTTTGTTCCGTCTTTGTCTGGACAGAGAAAGTGCCGGACCACCGGTATTCCGCGACCTGAGACGATGGGATGTGTATATCATTGCTCGAACCAGTGCGGTTCTTGATCCGTTTCAGCCCTGATCCTGGTAAGCAGGAGAGGATCTCCGACGGCGGTACAAAACACGACCGTCAAACATTATTCATCATTGTGTGGATTTTATGCACCAGCGTGTACCGTCCGTAGGAGGTCGGAGACAACCATCGCCGAGGAGTTAGTTCCATGACCCTGAGTACCGATCACAGTGAAAAAAACGAGATCCTTCGCTTTGTTTTATTGAGCTTGACGCCCTTGTTCTTGGTATGGACTAGCCGCCCACATAGTACCATGATGTGATATGCCGCCATTAACGATGTGGATTGTGATATTAGTTTAGGTAGACTCGGTAGGTAATCTAAGAACGCCGGGGGTATGGACCCTATCAGGGGCATTTTTCACCCCCTTGGCAACTCTTTTCTTCCACACTTCATGCATGCCACATGGTATAATGATAATACTGATGATAATAATGGAGACCCATCTGAATAGTATTAATACATAGGGCTATAACAAAAATGTGGAAATAAATATAAAATAAAAAACATGTAAATATGGGTACATTCCCAGCTTGTAGATTAAAGATGGGTCAGGGTTCCCACTTGTGCACGTTCAACAAATATTGCCTTATGATCACGGCGGAACCATGGCAGCGATGCCTCGCCAACTTGATACAATAACGGTGTCATTGATATATAGAATGTTGATCTTTATATCCCCTTTGCTATGAAGGGAGAGAATTTAAAACCCAGGCTACTTTTATGATGCCATCAGGTTAATCACACGTGAACCAGCAGCAGATCCAATTAATCAGATTAATCTACCTTAAACCGAAACCACCCTGAATCATCTAGACGAATCTGGAGTGACATCATTTTTTCAACAACACAAATCCACCCATCAACAACACCCCATATCTCCTTTAAATCACTAATAAACCCACCGAATGAGAAAATTCTTCTAATTTACTTACAGTTTTCTCCATCTCACTGTTGATGCCTGTAGTAAGTTAGGTACTCATTAAATAGCTTACTAAACCTCAAACACTCCTCGAATTACAGGGCCCCAAGCACGGCCACCTCCAGCTGCAACCCAACCCACGGGCTTCTAAATTAAATTAGATGAACCCAAATCAAAATGTATCTTATCTCTGGCATTCTACATCACATACCAACTCTATATCTCATTTCCCTTGGATTATTTGTGGACCCCTTCCGCAAACTACATTAGCCCCGAGTGCGACTGTTTTCAGACTTCTGCATTAGGAATAGCATCCATACCAGACACTCAAACCCATATTAATAGTTTAAACAACCAACCCTATTGAAGTTCTCTATGGGGGGAAAGGAGCTTGATTCAAATTGCAAAAAAGGGAAACTTTCCAAATAATTCAATTGAAACTTACGGGGGGTTTTTTTTTCAATTTTAATTTTTCTTTTTGTTTACTTATTATCATCTATAGGATAGGATATTGGGTGAGTGTATAAGGCAGGTGGTAGTTTTATCACCGGTATATTATTAGCCCCATGCGATGGTGTTACTTCGGGACTCATGAGCTATGAGATATCCGGCGTCTGTGTAACATGATAATACTCCATGGACTTAAATCTGTTGAGAAGGTGAGGTTGATTTGACCCTTAGGTAGCACTATACAATCATTGGCTATTGTACACAATGTATCATTATGGAAACCCAACGAGAAGATCAACATACTGGACAATTCGACAAGCCCACTGTATAAGCGATCAAGATTAGGTATGTACCTAGTTTTGATTAATTAGTTCATATCTTTTCTTTAAAGTCTCCCCGACGGGATTTGCCTGTACAGATTAGCCCTAACTAACGCTAACCTTACAAAACCCCCTTGGCCAGCTATGGTCTAGTTTCGCTTCTGCTCTGGGTTGAGGGAGTCAGTCGGGATTCGGTGGTGTTGGGCTATCCGAGACTGATTCCCGGAGAGTGGGAAATATGCCAGGGCTCACCTGATTCCTGATGATCATAGTCACATAAAAGGATGCGAGAAAGAATCCAGACCTCTATCCGTGCGTATAATTGAGCAGGATCTCTCGCTAGTGTCACAGCCAAGTTGAAAAGCATGTGATACGTAATGTTGATACTGATATATCCTTGCGCAGTTAACTGGGATTATAGAATTCAGATTTCATCTTGACCATCATGGTTGACAATTATATAATATTTACAGCTAACTCGGGGGTTACAGAGGGCGTTACTCTTCATCATATGCGCCCTCTCTATCTTCAAATATCATAAACTCATGATTGGCTGCCTCGTCTCCCATAACAGCTTCCCATGCCTCCTTGACCAAGTCAAGCACCCTATCATCAAAGGTAAGATCCAGGCTAGGAGGCGGGAAGGAGATGACATTGTTGGGGTGCATGGTTAACTTCGCCGGCTGTGTCCCACGGGCACCGTCGGCTGACCGTCCTAATTGTGTGTAACGCAAAGACCATAAAACCTTTGCGTCTGTATTTGGGGTCGACTCAAGAAGCTTACGCACCGCATCCTCGATTAGAGATTGTCCCTTTAGACCGGGGATTGAGACGCTGCAATATAAAACACCTGGAACATGATTATTAGCAATGATTCCATGCCAATCGACGAGTAAAACAAATAGAAAGAGATAGTGCTCATGATCAGTTTTAAGCTTTTCATCAACGTTATTACAGGCAATGTAGATAAGTTGTTAAGAGATAATCATCATATGAGCTGGCAACATCGTATTGATGCCGCCTTCGAAAAGGATGGGGAAAGAAAGGGAAAAAGACAGTATAGAATAACTCACATTGTCCTGAGGGGCACTCGCCAGTTTCACTTGTATGTACCAATATGTAAACTGGCGGTGCATCATCTGGCTGGCCTAGGGAGCTTCCAGGGAATAAAACCACAGCGCCAGAAGGGACGGGGCCACCGTCTGCCGTAACTGGGAATAGGGTACTGAAGGGGTCCGATACAATGGCGATTGACCGGGAAACTTTATCACACTGAGGGCGAGGTTGACCAGGGAGCTCCCAGTCTGAACCAATCACGAATGTGGACTGAAAAGTTTCATCGTTTGACAGACGCACTTGAGCACGGGCGTCTGCACCAGGCTCTGTTTCAATAGCGGGGGTGATGGACTGGATCCCTGAACCCAGCACATAGACACCACCCCCAACAGCAAGAGAGCGACAGCCTACTTGCGAAATCTCCGATCCTCCACCCCATTTCGCGATTAGACTTCCAAACCCAGGACCAAACACACCAATCGACGCCATGTGTCTTTTGATGCGGGGAACCGCGAAAGCGGCCGAGGTTTGCTGGTCGGAATCTTGGGACAGGGCAAGGGAGAGTAGTGTGCTATGAAGCTCGGCCGGTAGCTGGAATTTGGAAGCCAAATACTCCGAGAAAGATGTATCTGGTACCTCATCCTCAGGCTTCGTTTCGGCTTCCTGTTTGGCTATATGACGAATGAACTTCATGAGAGTCCGCTTTGACTTGACCCCGATGAAATCATCAGCAAAGACATCTTCACGGCTACTAGGCACCCGGTACATAAACCCGCCACCTTGCTCCGCTGTAGTATCATTTTGGAATTTGTATATCCACCAGCTGCCCACGGCCAAAAATTCCAGCTGCCGGTACACCTTGGAAGATACCAGAGTGGGCAGAAGTTCAGACCGAGCATAGATCATCTGCGGAGACAAGGATAGGGTGTATGCCCGAGAAGCTAATACGCCATTGCTGTCCTGAGAGGAGACGATGGCATTTTCAAAGGGGAAGCGCTCAGGCTCTAGCTTATAAGCACTAGTCAGCAAGTGGGACAGATATAGCCGCTGATGATGGGTAGTATTTACCTTCGTTCACTTGAGTAGCCCAATCCTGGGCTTCTTGGAGGCTGAAAGCTGCCTCCGAGCCTCCATAATATTGATTTTGGTCAACGTGAAGGACTTTCTTACCTGACCGAGACAGGGCCCTGTAGGCGAGGATTAGGACACAGGTTGGTGGCTGGGATGTCAGGTTGTATTTACAGTGCCAAAAGGGACTGGGCCAAGCCTGTGCCAGAGATTGTTACATCCCATGGCGTCTCTGCCAAAGACTCCATTGCAAGGGTAGCTAGCTGCAGGCGAAAAATCGAAGCACAAGCTTTAGATAGGGTTGGTATGGCTACCACCCGAGAGCATTAAGTAGGATGACAGGCGGTAGAGCTCCTCTGTGAAGGGTAAAATTTGCCCATGAGTGGTGAGATGAAGTCCATCTGCCTAGAGCAGGAGAGATAGCTCGGGAAGGAAAAAAAAAGTGAGGGACAAGCGAAGAAATACACGAGACCCGCATAGGCTGTCACGTGAGTTGACTAGGCACTGACCATCACCTGTCTTCAAGTACTTTATGATCATTATGGAAATACTGTCGATTGACCTGTAGAATTTCATGACAGTAATGTTGGCTATACGATATCTACATTCGATATTTACCCCAAGACTTATAGCCTTAAAGAGACGTTCTTATTCCTGGACAGAGAGAGCAGGTAGCATAATACACTATGCCCGATCTGGATTAGGGCCTCTCTGCCCGCTTTTTTTAAGGTCTTTTTTTTTCCCACCCACAACGCAAGTCTTTTCTTCTCACTACACCACTCCCCGTGCCTGGCACAGACGGGCTGCTATTTCGCCGTATCAGTCTCGTTTTCTTTCAAGCCTTCACTGGTCTTGTCGCCTCAGGGAGTGGTAGAAAATATCTATCACTCTGTATCTGCTGCTCTTAATGGCAACATCTGATGGAAGCAGTTCGTTTTGTAGTGATACATTCCACTATTCTAGAGTACTGTATTGTCTGCCTTGCCGGTCGCCAGTACGATCCTGGTAGGCTGTGTTATAATGATACGAACAGAGACCATATACCCAGACAGCGTAATTGCCGACCTCCTGGCGCTCGTAAACATGCAAGAAATGTCCTTCTACCTGTTGGGCGCTCGTTGCGGCGGTTGAAAGCTTCCCGTTGTCGGAATCTGCCTGAGACCTCCACTCAAGGCTGCCAATTATCCTTCTTCGCGTGAGGACTTGGTGGGACGAGGTAGCTTTGGTCTTTGACGTTGTTTGATATGTTCGCATCCGCAAGAAGCTGCGTTGCATCCTTTCACTCGTCGCCCCCTTCTTCCACCACTCTTGCCCGAATAATCTTGACCTCGTCCATAGGTCTGTCTTCGGAATTCGTCTTGACAAGTCCCATGCGCTGGATCACCCTCATTCCACTCTTGACTCGTCCGAAAATTGTGTGCTTCCCGTCCAACCACGGGGTTGGCGCGAGTGTGACGAAGAACTGGCTGCCATTGGTGTTTGGTCCGCTATTGGCCATGCTCAGAATTCCAGCACCAGTATGCTTCAACTCTGGCCGGATTTCATCCTCAAACTTTTCGCCGTAGATGGAGCTCCCTCCCCTCCCAGTGCCAGTGGGATCACCGGTTTGTACCATGAAATTCGGGATGATACGGTGAAATATGACGTTGTTGTAGTAGCCCCGTTGCGCGAGCGTGGTAAAATTTTTGCAGGTCTATAAAGAGAGGCAATGTATCAGTCCTAACGATCTTCGTAGGCTAAATCGCATCTATACTGACTGACCTTGGGCGCATGCGCATTGTAAAGCTCGACTGTAAACGAGCCCTATGAGTCGTTAACAACCGGATTGGTTGTCCTTGGCGTGAATACAATATTGAATACTTACCATGCTCGTGTCAAAAGCTACATCTGTCGCCATGGTGTTGCAGATAGGAAACGTAGAACTGTTCTTCCAGACGATGCGGTGGTGGGGAGGGTTGAAGTTCTTGGGACATGGGCAGATGGCGGAAAGAGGAAGGCGGTCTTGGCATCAGCTTACAACAAGTCAACGCAGTTCTAAGAAAGGTGTTCTGTAAACAATCACTCCACCTTTACCTCACATCGCCATGGACTGAGGGCTTTTTGACCACAAAGAGCTACAATTTATTTTAGAAAGAAATACGAGCCCTCATCCCCGGACAGAGCCCGCGATCATGTCGGAAATCAGCCCTTTCGCCGAGCTCTTGGGCCAGGCGATCTACCACTTTGAAGCCATGAAGCCGTTCCTCCCCACATACGGACACCTCCTCGTTTCTGCATTATTCCCGATCTACATCGGCGCCCATGCTTCCCTGTCACGGCCATCATCTGCTGCAGAACCACCGAAGAAATCGCAACAAGATGGGTACGTGTCCGACAGTGAGGATGAGGATGAAGAGCAGGGTGACGACCAGAAGATGGAGGCGCTTGAGCCCAGTGATGCTTTGATGTTCCCTCTGACAGCTGGGCTTACCCTTGGCGGGTTGTATCTGGTGATCAATTATATGGGAGCTGATATGTTGAACAAGGTCCTGGGGTTCTACTTTTCTCAGATGGGAATGTTGTTTGCCGTGGCCTTCTTGAAGGACGGGTTCACTCTGCTGAGATCCTTTGTGTTGCCTAGAAGATACCACTATGCGGGTAAGCTCTGGAAGGCAAAGAGGACAGACCAATTCTTCACTGGTACTGGACCTGAGGACATCCGCAACTCCCCATTACCTGGTATCTTTGGTGCCATCCCATTACCGAAGTCTGCGCTTGCGATCCTATGGAAATGTCGCAGTGTGGGCTACCAACGCGCCAAACTTCGTATTAACATCCATCGCATAATCAAGTTTGAAACCACAGTTGGTGTCCTCGATCTCATCAGTATCCTAGTGGCCTTGCCAGCAGTTGGATACTTCACGTTTGTCACCAAACCCTGGTGGCTAACCAACTTCCTCGGTTTCAGCTTCTGCTACGGGACTTTACAGTTTATGTCGCCCTCCACATTCGTGACCGGCTCGCTTATCCTCAGCTCGTTGTTCTTCTACGACATCTACTTTGTCTTCTTCACCCCGCTAATGGTTACCGTTGCAACGAAACTAGACGTCCCTATCAAACTTCTTTTTCCTCGCCCGGCGGATCCTGGTAGGCCCGATGCTGCCGCTTTAGCTATGTTGGGACTTGGTGATATAATAATCCCTGGAATGATGTTGGGACTGGCCCTCCGGTTTGACCTATACCTTTATTATAAGCGGAAAGGAGCGCAAAAGGCCCAACTTGAAGGGAAGGAAGAGGAACACACCAAGCCTGTATATCAATCCGCAACAGGAGGCTGGGGAGACCGCTTTTGGGCACCTTCAGTGGCGCGGAACCAGCCGGAATTGGAACCCCCCTATCACGATGCGAGATCATTTCCCAAGACATACTTCAAAGCCAGCATTGTCGGGTATGTTCTGGGTATGCTCGCGACGCTCATCGTGATGCAAATTTTCGCTCATGCCCAACCGGCCCTACTTTACTTGGTTCCAGGGGTCCTGATATCGCTATGGACAACCGCTTTAGTACGCGGCGAAATCCGTGAAATGTGGGAGTTTAGCGATGCTGAGGAGGAGGAAGAAGACGAGCCCGAAGATCAGAAAGAAAAGGACGAGCATACTAAGAACATGGGTCTTTTCCGTCGCATCTTCGGTGGACATGAAAAAACCGACAAGAAGGGAAAGAAGCCCTCGGTATCATCGGAAACCACGGCCGAGGAAGTCTCTACAGAGGATAAGGACAACAGCAAAGATAAAGATGTTGAGTCGAAGACAGATGATGCCAAGGGACTGGATCTGTTTTCAGTGTCTCTATACATCCCTCAAAAGAGCAAGCCTGCCCCTCCCAAGAGCCCATCAAGCGATGCCAAGTCTGTCGATGATGAAAACTGGTCGTTCGTTGGCAAGACCGAGCGAGGTGACGGGCCACCGCCGAAAAGACTTCGCAGGAGTACTAGAAATGCAGGCGCAGCTTCTGACTGATGAACGGCTTCGGGTTGACGAAATTTGAATCAAAAGGGACTTGGGGTCTTCATTAGAGGAGTTCTTCGGGGTATTGCATCACACTTCATTTTTTTTTACACGATATGTTAATCAATTCATAAGTGCCTTGAGGGTAGCGAAAGAATAGACCAATTAGATACAGAGTGGTATCGTCTGATGCTTTGATTATGAAGTAGGTAGGTATCTCGTAAGAAGTAGACGATAGGTACTATTAACACTGCCCAATAACTTGCCTTACGTCCTCCCATCTCTTCGCGGATATGTCGACCAGCTTCCTGAGTTCTTCGCTGTCCAAAGCCCAGCCGCCATTTTTCTCCATTTTCACAATGACCAGTTTCCCCTTGCCGCCTTGCTTCTTATCAACGACGATGCATGCTCTCTCTTGGGTTAACCCTTCTTCATATCCATCCGGGTCGGCAAGAATCCACCTCCGCTGGACACCTTTCCTGTTACTCTCCTCGATCTGCCTCTCCTCCTCCGCATCAGGAATGATCACCGCTCTCCACCCAGCGGCCGCATCAGCTTCAAAGACACAAAACGAGCTCGCAACAGGCATTCCCCGCAAAGTCAACTTGTGGGACTCCGAAACAGCATCCGAGCACACCACCATCTCGTTATCAATATCCCACCACGCACGCGGCAGCTTCGTATCGCGCAGAGCAGCCAATACCGACGCCCAGGCGGCATCGAACGGGTTACCCGCTAACGAAACAATCATGACATCGATATAGAGCACCCAGAACGCCTTGATCTCCTTGTCCTTCTCCCCCGCCTCCTCTGCATCAACATCCATCTGCTCACTCTCATTATGCCGTTCGAGATCTTCCGCCCCCAGGTTCGGCGGCTGGTACCAGACGCGCAGGTCCTCCGCACGAACCAGCCGAGTAGTATGCAGCAAGGCGAGAATCTGATGCGAGAGTGACTGCGCCAAGGACGAGGGTGGTGCACCAGGTATAAACCCCGGGGCGCATCCCGTGCTCAGCGAAAGGTTGGGCACGAGGAGATTGAGGTCTTCGATATGCGATTGGTCGTCGGCATCAGCGTCCAGGTCACTCTCGTCACCGATTTCTTCTGTGAGCTTTTGTGTCGGATCGGTCAATTTTCGTCGCTTGTTCGTCGTCGCAGCGGCGGATCGTGATACGCTCCATGAGGCAATGTCTTCGGTGGGGAGGAGCTCCGCGCGCACACCGCAGACGGCTGTGGTATCGCCGACGCGCACCACAGCGCTCCCGTTCGTGTGTGTGAGGGAACCTGTGTTCGCGGAAGTGATACGGAACTGCGATGGGGCGCGGCCATTGGCTCGGATTGAGGGTTGGTTGCTGGTAGCTGGAGGTGATAGGTGGGCGAGTAGATATGCGTGAGGTTGGAGTCGGGCGAACTGGGAGGGGGGAAGGGAGAGCGATGGTGGTGCCGATTGTGCGGCCGGAGCTGCAGCTGATGCCATGTTGGATCTGGTTGGAATCGTCGCAGTCGTTCGTGATTATTTGATTGGTAGGGCGTTAATCAAGAGGTGGTGGTCATCAGACGCAAATGAATTCGGTATTTTTCGTCGGCAGAATAATTTGCCCGTGGAAGGCGGTGTGCAATAGGCGGGTCATTCATTATTCGTTTATCTCCTTTGGAAGTAACCAACAGAACTCTACGATAAGTTCCCATCACACAGATACATCCTATGTGTTGGTGGCTGATAGGTTATAACATGTGCGGCTTTTTTTTTAAAAAAAAATAAATAAATAAATAAATAAAAATTAGTTTGACATGCTTTGAATTCTTAGGACATAATAGACCGTATCGATCTGGGAATATATATAGGTCCTGGAACTATGGCCCACAGACACTCAAGATATGGATATAACAACCAACATTTAGCAAAACTTCATCTCAAGTGAGTCACCACAAACAAACAGTCAAAATGCGTTTCATCTTCGTGATCTCTCTCTTGAATGCAGTTATGATTTCTGCCAGTGCTGTTGGTATGGGTTTATTTCAACATCAGGGCCTGTATGATGTTTGACGATTCTCTAGACAAGGCACAACAACAGGAAACTTGTCCTCCCCCGACGGTTGTGAATATGTCGGCTGGTCCCCTTTCTGCTTTGGTGAGTGTGATGAAGGCCAGGTAAACTGTGGCACTTCGGATTCAGGATGTGGATGGGGTTGCATAACTGGAGTCAAGACACTATGCTGCCCAGGTACAATCTGTCCGCTTCAACCTCCACCTCCACCTACCCTCTTAGGTTAGGTAGCTAGTCGGACACATACATAGAACAAAGCTTCTACATTTGAGAAAACAAAGCCTCGTATCTAATAACAATAGAATTTTTCATGGGTCGAAGAAGTACGCCAATACGAGGAGCCATCGCCTGAATAATGACTTGGGAATTAATAGTATCCCCAAACCCAGCACAACTCGGCACGACTGACCTTGGATGGAGATAAGTCAAATCTCTTAGCGTTGCCTTATCCCTTTGAAGGCATAATATTGTATTATGTCTGTGGTTGAAGGATCGTCGCTTCATCTATATTTAAATACGAGATGCCGTCGATCCCATTGGACCCCAACGGAACCCTTAAGATTTATCCCGCTCGGTGGAGCGATGCCATGGCTAAATTCGGAGTCAATGATCTCGTGTTGATTGTGCATTATTGCACTTATGAATGCCTCTTGAGGGAATACTCGTCGGAGATGAAGACTTAACTCCATAGGGCTCGTATGCGTGGACCGATCATTTCCAGTTCGTTCGACAGCCCTCACATCTTCTTCCCCATGAGTCCCGTGTCGATCGATGTTATCGTCAAGAAGCTTTTTCTCTTTTCCAACCTCAAACATCCGCTCTGTTGATTATAATCTTATATTTCCAATTTTGTCTCCCCCATACGAACTGGGAATCGTGGTTCCATTCCTAAATAGACCAGATTGCTGCTTAATCTCCGAAGATGGCAGAATTGATCCACCGTGCAAGTACCACTCCTTGATTTTGGGACTCGTATTCGTGCACTGAGCGCGATTTCTTGGCCTTCCTTTGAGAGCCCTTCTGATCAGCTGTAAAGTGAGCGCCATTACTTCTCTTTATGTAGGAAGTGGCTTGCTGTCTGCTTTCTATTTTTGAACAACAGTTGTCAGTGACAGAAAGCTGATCTAAGCCCAACACCACATACATACCTCGTTGGTCCGATAATATTCGGACTTCGATGATTACGTTGGCATAATCTATAACAAGAACGACCTGATTCCTCGTCAGTCAGACGAATGATAATGCTGGTTGGGAACGAGAATAACGCGCGTCGAATCAATCAATACCCTCTAAGACAAGATGAATTCTTCTTCCTCAATATCGAGATCTCCAGCATCTCGCAGCACCGACAGCATTCCGTCATCCAGAGAATTCCGTCGAGACCGCTATCGCCAACGCCGTCATCGCAACCGCTCCCCTCCCAGATCACGGGAAGGGAGTACACAAGACAATATCGACAGAATATACACGACTAGCTCCAGTCTACCTTGGAGTGATGAAGGCATGAGCGGTTGGAGTGATGCCGTGACAGCCAGCACTGTCCTGTCGCTACTCCACAAGGAGCCTTTAATGCCCCCTCCAGGGCCCACGTCAGAGTCCGAGAACGAAAGGAATGTCTATAACCGAAGAATATTGACATGTGCTGTGTGTTTTGGACAGTTCGACAACGATTATTACCCTGATTCACCGATTACAGCTGGCTGTAATCATTCGAAAATGCCTGGCATACACATCTGCATGGGGTGTCTTCGTCATAGCTTGGATATACAGGTCGCGTCGCCTGATTCACATACCTTAGCGTGTCCTGTTTGCAACGAGAAACTGTCCGACGAAGACGTCTGCCGATGGGCTAGTCCCCAGACGTTTCGGGCTTATGATCGCATACGTACATGGCAGATCTTAGAAGAAGATGCAGAGTTTGTCCGGTGCATCAGACCAGATTGCGGATATGGCCAACTACATGCTGGTGGCTTGGAAGACCCGATTGTGGTGTGCGGTTCATGTGGTACTCGGACATGTTTCATTCACCGGGACAATACATGGCACGAAGGCTTGACCTGCGCCGAGTACGAGGAGATGGCTGCGCCCGATATCCCAATCAGAGATGGGAACCATCAAGAGATCCATGTGGAAGTCCCTCGGGCGCCGATGTTGAGACGTGGATGGGTGAATGCAACCCCCGAGGAGCTACTTAGCATGCGGGTGATTGCAGACATTGCTAAGCCTTGTCCATCTTGCAATGTTGCCACGGAGAGAGTAGGGGGATGTAAACATATGACATGTGAGTATTCTGTCTATACATGAAGCTTTTGGTGTGAGGAGACTAAGTGTTGTTTGCTCGCAGGTGGGCTATGCCACCAGGAGTGGTGCTGGGACTGTGGAATACGGTGGCCACGAGGTCATCTGGACTATGACTGTTGTGTCTTTATGACAAGGAGATCATAACGATGATGATGAGGGTCTGATACCTCGTCGGGAGATTTTTCTGGAGGGAGAGCCAGCCCGACATCGGCTACAACTGCTCGTCGTATATAGAGTATGCTGCCACATACGTCAGTGATAGAGAGAATACATGAACATATCACAGGCTATCGGGAATTTTTGCCGTATTCTCCAGAGCGACCACCATGGTGAGGTAGATGTTGTGATAGTGATGGGACGCAGGGACGCAGGGACGGCGGTTAGGGCTTAGGGTAGCAGCGTCATATATGAAGATATATGAAGAAAATGCGGATGCTGGACAATCCAACACACGGCGAATCAGATGAGTGATTTAGGCGCTGAGAGTCAACCCCGTGCGTCCAATGAGGGCACAGGCCGGGGAGTTGCAGGTGACGAAGTCTTAGTGGCCGCATTAGTGGCCGCAATTCATTGGCGATGGTCGGGTTCCTGCCCAGATGCTCTGCTTACCCGCCGCCTCCAAGTCGAGTCAAGATGCAATTCACATCTCCACCTAGCAATGTGACATCCAATGAGCGAGATGTCTTCCCTGTTGACCGCGAAAATGCTAAGCTCTCTGCACTCGCTCCCCCTCTTCTGCGATCGCCTATCTAGACCGGCTCTCCCCAGGCCGATCATTCCTCTGCTGCTCAGTTTCATGTCGCGACGACTCCCCTACCTAACCGCCTCCAGAAAGTGGTCATGTACCACAGAAACTGCTAGAAAACAGCGTTTATTGTTTCATCTTTTTCCAATGACCTATCTTGCACATTAGCAACCCTACCCGTTGGTTAGGATCCAGGTACCGGCAGTCGCATTGTGGCTGTGAGCGGTACCATCGAGGGCGCTGAACAGCTGGCTTCTTGAAGCGCCGGGACGCTACAATAGTGCGCTCTCTCAATCTGACACAATATCACGACAAGGGGTGGGAGGGAAAAAGTAAAAGGAAAAGAAAAGACGATGCCGACAAAATGGGATTCCGTGGCTTCTCTTGCGAAGCGCATCGTCATCCCAATCACTGCGTCAACGACCAACGCGGAGATCGCTGAACAACAACGAGATCCGTGGACCCAGGCTGGAAAGTACTCCCTAGGCTGGGTGTATTTCTCCGTGGTTCTTCTCGCAATTGCGTCGATCATCCGCTTATACCACACTTGGGGGGACAAAATCAGAATCGCTCTATATAGGGAGAATCCAACGGATTCCCTATCATACGCTGGCACCCCCCAGGACGAATATGAACTCCCAAGCGCCGCTACCGATAGTTCCAGTGCCCAGTTCTTCCCCGCGCGAGGACCCCTGCCAGGGGACAAGAAGCAACAGTCCTCAGTCTCGACTATTGCGCCTATCAATAATACAATTGCTTTCGTGAGATGGATTTTCTACCGGCCCCTCCCCGTGTTGCGGATATGGCGGTTAAGCATCGTATTCCCGTCCCTGGGGGCTTTAACCCTTGTGCTAGCAGCGTTGGCCTTCACGATACTGTATTCATTCCTCCCGCAGCCGCTCTTCTATTCGTCTATTAGGATCGGGTCCCCTCCTTTGGCAATCCGTGCCGGCATGATCGCCGTGGCTATGATCCCTTGGATTGTGGCTTTGAGCACACGAGCGAATTTTATCACCATGTTAACAGGGATTGGACACGAGAGGCTCAACGTGCTCCATCGCTGGGCCGGCTATCTATGTTTGGTCCTGAGTTTGATCCACATGATCCCATTCTATATCACGCCTATTTGGGAGCACGGTGTTCTGATTTACTATCAACAATACTTCCCACAGAACATCTACATCTACGGCACTGGCTTTGCAGCTTTGGCCCCTCTCCTCTTCCTATGCATCCACTCTCTACCGATTCTCCGTTCATGGATGTACGAGCTCTTCGTGACCGTGCACCAGCCGGTTGCTATGGTTTTTCTTGCCATGCTTTTCTGGCATTGTAAAAATTTTCTGACATCATGGCATTATCTCTGGGCTACACTTGCAATTTGGGTACTTTCATTTGCAATCCGCCTCTTCTATCTCAATTGGACCAATCCCTTCCGATTATCTTTCTTGATTGGAGAAGAGTCTGCCGTCACCTTCCTCCCTCAGAACGCAATGAAAGTCACAGTCGCGACTCGGATGCGATGGAAACCTGGTCAATACGTCTATCTCCGAATGCCGGGGATTGCCTTCTTCCAGCGACATCCATTCACGATCGCTTCACTGTGCAGCGAAGATTTCCCTTCTCAGTATGGGGAAAAGTATCGCGATCTGACCCTCGTATTTCGCCCAGCGAAAGGCTTCACTCGGAAGGTGTTTTTTAAGGCCCTGGAACATGGCCCATACAAGACCTGGACAGCCTTTCTCGAAGGGCCATACGGAGGCATGAGACGAGAAATGGCCGCATTCGATGACGTTGTGTTCTTCGCGGGAGGCAGCGGCATCACAGCGATTGCCAGCCATCTTTTATACCTGATCAAGAAGATGCGGGATCAAAAGGCCGTTACCAAATCAGTACGGATCATTTGGTCATTTCGAAACCCCGAGTCCATCGAGTGGTTTAAAGAGGAGTTGCGAATCTGCCGCGACTATGCACCCCCGAACACCGTGCACTGCCATTTTTTCCTGACGGGACTCGGTCAGCTTGACGAGGGCCAACCCGAACAGAACCAGTTCTACCGAGACATTGTCCAGGAGAAAATCTACGACACCCTGCAAGGAATCGACAAACGCAACTCAGCGTTCATCCGCGAAGAAGCAGCCGGCGACGTCGAGATCGAGAAGGCGCTGCGTCGTGAAAACGAAGACGCCATTACTGCCCTCCCACACGCATATATGGCGCCACACCTCAACACCAGCAGACAATACAACAGCTCCATGGACAGCTTTTCCTCCTCCACATACACCGGCAGCCGACAAAGCCTTCAGGACGTCCCGTTCGATTTTGGGTTCTCGCAACCGTCCCCCGTGGCTCCCAAACCCATCCCACGGTTCGCATCGCTCCCTCTGCAGAAGCGGAATGGATGGCGTATCGACTATGTCCGTCCGGACATTCCAGGCTTGATGAGGGATTTCTCAGGCTCGTTTGGTCGGCGCACTTGTGTTTTTGTATGTGGACCGCCCAGCATGAGAGTCGAAGTCTCGGACACGGTGGCTCGGCTTCAGCAGCAGGTTATGGGAGACTCGTCCAAGGACGAGATCTTCCTGCATGCTGAGAATTACAATATTTGATAACATTCTATTTTCATCGTAGTTTGTTTTTTTTCTTTTGTCTGTCAGCTCCGCGATGCTGGCATCTCCTCTGCTGAAGCGCGATACCCTTCCTTATATGTATATAATGCTGGTTATGATATGAATGTTTGCTCGATCCATTTTGTACATTTCAACTCCCAAATATATATATATATATATATCATGTTTACTACTGGAAATTTTACCACCTGGTTTGTAGATATATAGTCTTCTTTGTCTTTATCCAGTGATTTTATATCTTCCGAGACCTTGTCTGACAGGCCGGGAGATATTTCTAGATCAAGTCCCATGCCTTGTATGTACATCTAAACAGAAAAACAAATAGAGAACACGCCTGATCCTAGATAAAAAAGAGAAATGGAGACCGTACAGGGCCGAAGGGCATATATAGGGTATCCTCGAAAGCTTGCAAGAACAGAAACAAGAAACATGAACACTCAATAAAGGATAAAAGAAAGAAACATCATCCCTCAATGTCTAGGGTAGAGAATAAAAATGGGAATCACAAGCTCTGCGGTTCATCATCCGCCTTGCGTTTTCTGCTCATCCCATCCTCAACCTCGAGGAGCCTTGACTCGGTAAATGGTTGTACACCATGCTCCTCCGGGTCATCACCATCCTCAGCCTCGACCTTCTCCCAGTCCTCGTCGTCGTCAGCGTCGGCATCTTCTTTCGCTAGTCTTTGAATTTTGCTGTTCGAATCACCGCACTGGACCTCCACATCATCCTCCCAGTGTAGTTTAAGCCTGACGATCTTTGCACCAGACGGCTTCAACCGACGATAATAGTTCTCAACCACACCGTCCTCGACCTGGAACCCGCGCGCAACGTACCATTTCAGACCCTCGTCGTTCGCCTCATGAACATGCGCCGTGACCGTGCGGATATTGTAATGTTTCACAATATCAGACAGCGAGGAGGGCGCTTTCGACCCAGCTGGGGACAGATTTTCCGCAAACAGGAGGGAGTTGAGCAGGGAGGCAGCGATTCCGCAGCCCCGGTAGGGAGAGAGGAGATGCAACGTCTGGATGTATAGGTTGGTTGGGTCCTGCTTTGACTCCGCTGGATAACTCTCCGTCGCCGACAGCAAAAGCCTCTCGAGTCGACACCTGATGCCCCCGATCACCTTGTCAGTGCCCGTGGCAGAGGTTGCTGGGGCAGCGGCCGCGGGATGGTCATGGTAGATGGCGACGCGTGCCAATGACGCGACGATGGGATCGGTGATGGTAGCGGTGTAGAAGGAATTGGGGTAGCGGATGGGAAGTAATAGTCCGGTGATGCGGGTGAGGGACGGGATGTGCGCGGTGCTGACGGACTCGACGGTGACGTGCGGATGCGGGGTTTGGTAGCCCGACTCAACGGGATGGGGGAAGGCGGGCGGTTGGAACGAGGGATCTTTGGCTGGTGGGGGTTTGTATTTGGTGGCAAGGTTAAGAGAGGAGGCTATAGACTGGGGGGGAAGAGGCGCGCGAGGTCTGCTGGGGGGTCTGGCGGAGGAAGACGAGGCAGAGATGGGCGATGGAGAGTGCGGCGGAGGAGAGGTGGGCGCTTTGTTGTTGGATTGATGCGCCTTTGCGAAGAACTGGTACGCCATGAGTAGAGAGATGAGTGATAGGGGGTAGCTACCATATGTAAGATATGTAAGTATCTGTAGGAAGGGAGGTAGGTAAATGAGGGGGAAATGGAGATGTGTTGGGGGGAGGAGAAGGCCGCAAACAGACGATGGGGGAGGAAAACGCGGAGATGAGATAAGATAAGATCAGCCGGTCGGCCAGACTTTCAGACGGAGAGAAACACACGCCAACACACCGTCGCTCTCCCTCCCCCAGCCTCATCCTCGCCCTCTCGCCCTCTGCCGCCCCCCCGCTGTTTCTGGCCCCCTTCTGCCGCATGTCATTCGAGTGGGTTGTCACTCATTTCTCTATATACATCGGCCCTGGTCGCATGCCTGTCCAGGTGAGTGCCCCCCGTCTAACCCCCTTGTGCACGATGTTCAGTCCACTGACTCTCTCCTGTGGGCGCTTCCCGCTCCGGACAAAAGATCCCATTCTCCTGTCCCCACTAAGTGCCTGGACTGGAGAGGACTGTGTGTGACTGGTTGAATTCGGACATCAGGCTTATTTTCCCACCTGCTGGTGTTGCCTGTATCACCCTGATTAGTCGTCACGCCGACATTACCGAACCAAGTGACTTCCGATATCGATTACGAAGCATTCATTCCAACCGGAGCACGCGCCCACATATGGAGGTACCATTTTGAGTTGAGAGATCAGCCTTGCGATAACCTGTTGGAGTTTTGGATTATATACTCTGGGAAAAGAGGTACTTTGGAAATTCGCGAATTGTGGCAACGTACTTTGGACCGGACTTCGCCGCACATATCATTGCCGAAAGAATACTTTGGCGTAGTTTCCTAGACCTTTGGTTTGCGCTACATCGGATTCTTCCGATAAGAAGGTTGGTGCTAATTCATATTCTCTTCCATTGTCCGCTTTTCTTCCCCCTTTAACATCTCGTCTCTCAATGAACGTTAGCTAACCTTGTGTCTGTTCAGATTCAATCTTATCAAAAATGGGTGAATCTAATGGCACAGAAGGAAGAGGGAGCTCTTTTCCTTCCGGAACAATTGCTAAACTGGTACATTTCTCTTCTCCCCATGACGCTGGTAAGAGAGAAGAAGCACTAACCATGCCAGACATGTGACGTCCTCAATGATACATTCTATAACATCATCCACGACATCGTGGCCAAGGTCCATCGTGATGAGAAGGTCGCTCGCATGCGCTCTGCAGTTGTAGATGCTCGACAAAAAGCCGAAGAAGATGCCGCTCGTCGCCGGGAGGAGAGTAGCGGAAAGCCGGCTGGTGTATTGAATCCTGATTTGGACGAGCTCAAGGATATTCACGTGGAGACGGAAGGGGCCGTCTTTGAAGAAGGCAAAGTCTACCTTAAAGGAAACCCTCTCCACACAACCAAGGAGATCATCTGCCCCGACTGCCGTCTGCCGCGCCTGCTCTACCCTACCACCGGGATAGGTGCTCGGCCACCACCGGACCCGTATCGTGAATACTGCCAAAAGCTGCCGATGATCAGTAAACCGGGCCACGATGTGCATGGAAACCCATTCGCGACGGACAAACTCAACCCGAAGAAGAAAAAGCAGACCAATACAGCCAATACGCCAGCGTCAAGTCCTCCCACAACTCCGGACGGCTCCTTCAAGCAAGCGGCCCCAGAGAAGGTGTCTTTCCCAACGGTGAAATGTCCCAATTGTCCCCGATACTTTGTCGTGACGCGAGTAGCACAGCACCTGGATCGTTGTTTAGGCCTCTCTGGTCGCCAGGTAAACCGAAATAAGACACCACAGGAGAACGGCAACAGCACACCCTCTGCGCCTCCCAAGCGGCCCCTGGATGAGGATACACCGTCAGCAATACCGAAGAAAAAGAAATTAGGGGCTCCCAAGAAATTGTCCGGCAAGAAGCCAGCCCCAGCTCCGAGCAGCAAATTGAAGAACGGCCTGACCCCTGACATGGCCAATGCCGCGGATGCAGATATCAAAAGCGAGGCAAATGGCGACAACTAATAGCCCGGACCTTCCGAAATTATCTTCTTATTGTTTTCTTGCTGACATGCAGGTGTGTCAGCACTGGAGACGCGATATGGACATAGTCTCCTTTTCTTTTATGTTTTCTTTCTCTTCTCGTTCTCTCTTGTTTTCTTAACGATCTGACGTAAATACTCGGCATCAAAGGCGTCAACAGGACTTGCTCATCATGTCGAAAAGTCTGGTACATCTCGGCGTCGCTTTTTTCTTTCTTTCTTTCTATTATTCACTTGTTTTTTGCTTATGGATGGTTGGTTCAGCTTTTGCTGTTTAGGGATAGATGATTGTTGTATGTATTGTACACTAGCCTGGTGTAGCAGGGACAGATAATAACAACTTTCTGATAAGCAAAGAACAGCAGCGGCTTTCCTCAGGTAACCTAGCCTCTATTATACTATATTGACCAATACCCTTTTATGGATTTGATCTTGGCCACTCTTATCCCGACGATGCCATTCGTCTATTCGTCCCTTTTCAGCTGCAGCTTCAGACTTGAGTGCATCCAGATGCATCTGGCCGAAGAATTTACTGAACTCAAGTTCCGGTTTATAGCCGTACAGACACAAATGAAGAAACAATGCCTTCGTTCGGAAGCCACCAAATGCCTTGGCGGGTTCGGACGCAAGAGGAAGTGGCTTTGCAGAACCCTTTTCCAAGTCATGATATAAGCCGTCCTCTCCTTGTATCGATTGTCCAAATGATACAAGGTCCTCATAGACTGATAGATGGCTATCTGTCCCTTCGAAAACATGATTGTGGTTTCTAAGTTGGTGGATAGAGATCCTAAAAACCCCAATTCGCTTAAAATCACCGCCGCCATCATTGCACGGCTTGAGGACCAAGGCATTGATATAGACTTCATCATCGGAATCTCGAGACTGCCATCGGAAACACAAACAGCTCTTCTCCGTCATGGATTCTCTCTGGCCCTTCTTCAAACCAGTCATAGTCCCTATCCGGGATATGGCTGACTCTTGGGTTCAGTGTGATGACCACTCCTGTATCCGTCGACTTGGCCTTGAGGAGGTATCCAGAGAACATAGCCTTACCTGAATCCACTGCTGTCAATATATCAGCGGAGGACCCGTTGTAGAAGCATACCACGTCTTCCAGCTTTCATAAGTATGCGATAATTCTGCCTTGGATGTAGCACTTTGGATCATCGCTACGGGCCCAGGACCAAGTTGGGATACCGGAGTTTATTCGCTGGGGTTTGTCCTTCGTGTGATGAGATGCTGTCCTATGCATATCGTCGATGAAAGTCCCTCTCCAAAGACCGGCGAAGTAGCTACTAGGATTTGCGCTGTCGGACCGTTGAAGAAACCTCCTCGCAAGACCAGCCATGGCGGGTAGAGTGTCCTTTTCCATAGTAAGTTGAAGCTGGGTAAAGTCGGCCACAAGCTGATGCCACAGATGTGAGATATCTTCGGCGGGGGAGATGTTGTCATAAACGGATAGGAAAGCTTTCTTAGGCTTGGAGTCGATCCATGAAGAGCCGGACTCTGTGTTGTTCGATACCCGGCATTCGAAAACGAGTTCCAACGGGGTGAAGTACAAGACCCGACGAGAAAGGATACGCTCTTGGAAAACCCAAGCGCGCTGAAATAACGGCGAGGATTCTTCGGGGACAGGTTTCTCTCTTGACATTCCATTAGGGCGAGGGCGGTATTCGAAGAATGAAGGATTTGAGAATTGACGGGCTGCGGACTGCATTCCTTTCTGCTGATTGGGATGACCGAGTCGGATATCGGGGTTGGACTTGCGGAATAGACCGCCGCCGCTGTCTGATGACGATGCCGCCGCCAATGTAAAGACTGAGTTCTTGTATATGCTGGCCATTGCCCCGGCCTCTCGCATCCAGTCATCTCCATCATCTTGAATGATGCATAGCGAGTCAATCCACAGGAAGCGATATCCTAGCTTTCGGGTGAAGACAACAGCATCCTGAAACGTTTTCGTAAGATTATCATAGCAAATCCTGTCCTGGAATTCATCTAGTGTTTTGGTCGTCGTTTCAAGCGGTCGCAGCTCTGGTTCAGAGCCCCAGCAGTGACTCAGAGAGAGATATTCTTCTTGCTCATTATGCGTGACATACAGCTTGACATCGGATGTGAGTGCCCGATTACTCTCCCCGAGGTCGAGAACCCGCGTTGGGAGACCCCAATTCGGCTCTTCCAGGTTACATTCTGGATGACTGGAACAGCAATGCTCCAAGTTGGAACGCGTCCAGTTAACAGCCTCGTCGCTGCCTGTATTTCCGCATCGAGAAATCCTGGGTAGAAGACTGCTCCAGGAGTTATTTTGGGGTATATCTGCTGTCCACTATCAGTAATCGTCTTGAGTATATTGAGAGAGACTGAAAAGGCTCACTCTCGGCCTCTTCGTCGTGAAGAAAAAGCTCATATCTCGGTGAGCATATCTTATCCTCCCATTTCTTATCCGGAGCATCTGTTGAAGGCCCGGTATACAGTGAAATCCTCAGGTCCGGGTTGTCTTGAGCTTTCTCCCAGTCCCCCGGTCTCGTATGCAGAGGATGCAACATTGTTAGTGTCAGCGAGAGACCATGTTGTTTGCCATTCAGAAACTCGAGGATGGCGTTTTTGAATTCTAATCCAAACTCCTTTTTTATGATTTTGGCGCTGTTGTACAATAAGGAACATCCTTCACAGGGGGTGACAGACAGATTTTCTGAGAGTCGTTTCAAAGTGAAGGAATACGGAGCGTCCCATGCTGGAAGTCGGCCAAAGCGACGCCATTGTCGTCGAAGGTAGTATTTATTGAGGTCGAGACACACCGGACAATTCGCTTCAGAGGCGAGAAATGGATATTCCATCAATCCTGACATTGTGCCGACCCGAATGGACTTCAAGAGCGATAATCCAAGATGGCACTCTAGTTGGCGGTGTGGGATACCGTCACAACGATCACAAGAATGCAATGATTCTGAGCATGAAAACTGTTGTCAGGGATGAGAAACGAGGCAGGTCTTACATAAGACTTATAGTATGGTGTAATTGGGCATCAAACAGCTTGTGAGATTGAGACCTGAACCACGAAGTTCTTCATTCTATTCAACACGGTTCTTTTGTGGCCTCGAAATCACCACTGCTCGGATTCTGGGTTTTCGGCCCCACGTTATACAACAAAGTCTTGCTGTTCACAGCCTGCGATAATCATACAGCTGTTCAATTTTCTCGATGTCAAATGAACGATCGGCAGCAGCCCCGCTAGAAAATGACCTAGCGCGTGCCTTAGAAGCGCTTCAGAAGTTTGAAATAGGATCCCTTCAAGAAGACATCGACGCCGCTATCGACTTTGCTAGGACTTATGTTCAGGCACTTCCCATTGACGATAAAGGTCGACCAGGTGCACTGACTGTTCTCGGCACCTCGCTCCAGAGAAGATACCATACTGCGACGGAAAAGGACATCAACGACCTAGACGAGACGGTGAACATGGCACGGGAAGCTGTGGAACTCGATATCAAGCTTCATACCGGAGAATCTCATATTTACTTCGAAAATCTAGAGCGTGTTCTCAAGTTCCGATACCAGGAGATGAGAGATGCGACACCTCAGCTTGATGCATCCACGAAGGTTCTACACCAGCTCCTCGACCTCACCCCCAAGGGTAGTCAATATCATGCCTTCACGCTGAATATACTGTCATCTTTGTACAGTTTTGGGTTCAAAGTGACAGAGAGCCTGGAATACTTGGACGAAGCGATAGCCACGGCCAAACTTGCGGTCTCTGTCACGCCTCAAAGGCACCCGTTTCGCGCAGTCATGCTTGAAAAGCTTTCCGATTTACACAGTGTCCGGTTTGAATCAACCCAATCCATATCGGACTTGGACGATGTAATCAGTGTATCCAAAGAGGCGGTCGAGGAACTTCCAGAAGGCTCTGGAAATCAACTACAGCTCATCAACAATGTCGCGGTGGCTTTCTCGCGCCGATATGGACTCCGAAACGACGTAGCAGATATAGAAAAAGCAATCGAATACGGCCAGACCTCTGTTAAAGTGGCACCGACAGGCTCATGGGGAGGAAGGCCCTTCTCTCAGAAGGAGTTAATGCTATACAACCTGAGGAAAGATACCCGGACTTACTACGAGCGGACAGGCAATGTGCCTAGGTTTGACGGGGATATTATCGACAGTCTTAATATCATTGGAATGGTCGTTAAAGATTGCGACAACGAGGTTGAAAAGCTTTGCAAACTAGCCGACGCTTTCCATAGACTCTATGAAGAAACTAACCGAGTTCAGGAGATCGAGTACGCGGTTATGGTTACTCTGGAAGCGATGAGAAATATAGATGATTCACATGAAGAATGGGAGGCAGTCCAAGATTACTACAGAGCTCGGTACCGGGTGTGGTCAGAGCATACTGGCATGATGCCCGATAGCGAAATTGCGTACATGGCGTTCGCGGGAGGTGGCAGCTGGATTCCACCTGAATTGACGGCGGATCTAGGATTGACGACGCCTTGTATGATATTCACGGGGAAACTCTCTGAAGAACAGATGAATTTTTAGTTTTAAACAAATTGATCATAACATTTGCTCTGTATCGCAATCAAATAGATAAATTGTTTTGAAACCTTTAGCATCTTCAAGTTTATAGGGCTTCGTAATGCCTGTGTTGAGTATGACCAAGGTAGCTGATATGGACGTTGGCCAGACTTTGGTATGGAGAGATTGGACTCGTATAATTGGGTTTGGATGAGGACACCGTTGGAACTGGATTCCATGAGCGCGGGTATTATATCTTGGAGATATACCTTGCGAGACTCGATCGCAAAAAGGGCTATCGTCATTTTGCGGTCAAGTGGTCGATGTTCTCATATTATTTTTTGGCCCCCGACTTATTTATTCCGAATTTATGTGCCGTCAATGGCGTTATCAGCCGTTACTTTAGACCTTAGGTCTCAAAGCGTAGAATCTGACGGGCAAAAGGTGGAAATTTTTCGGGAACCCTAGCTGCAATTCCGAGGCAACTACATTCATCCCAGCACCTCTGAAGATACTCTTAAATTTGTCATCGGTCCTTGTCACGCTGCTATCCAGCTCATCAAACATATCTTCACCATTCGGATCTGTTGACATGTTCTCCTTGACGACTACGATACCGGTCTCCGTCAAGGCAGAACGGCATCGTATGACAGCATCAATCAACTGGGAGTCTTTCAAATGTCCGACGCAGAATTGAATCCAAATCAAATCGTATTTCTTGTCCGGATACCAGTCCTCTAGACCGATTGTGTAAACATCTCCAATCACACCAGAAGCACTGAGAGCGCTTTCCTTCATAACCCGTGTAAATTTTTCCACGGGCTCAACACCATCAACCTTCTGGCAGACCTGACTGAGAAAACCCTCAGTCACCCGCCCAACCCCTGCACCGCAGTCAACACCTTGCGCAAGCTTTCCCTCTGTCGTACACGAGGGTACCATTCGTCGGACCTTTGCAAGGAATGACTTGGAACCGCGCAAGTCAATGCGAGAGTACCACGGGTATTGGCCCAACATAGCGAGCATGCCACCTGCGTTAGCTGGGACGTCATTCCAGTATTGAATTGAGACATTGGGGTCTATTTGATCGTCCACAGTGGCGGGTGACCCATTCTGTTGAACTCCATCTGTAGTCATTTGTGGAGTTTGTGACATGGCGGGAGATTTATTAGGGCCAACGCGTGCATGAGACGGTAAACTGATTCTTTCTCGAAGCCTCAGATTAATTAATGTGTGATCAGCCCCATATATACCACGTGACCTGACATGGGAGTTAATGCTGATATGACGTCATCTGCGCGGCCTAACGTTAAACCGCGTCAAGGGTCAACTGCACGGAAACTTCATATCATTGGTGCTTTCCGGCCAAACAAATACTACCTCGTACAGGTCATAATGGCGGCAGATCCAGTGGAGAAGAAACATGTCCACTTTATGCAATGGGCATTATCCAACGGGTTTGGAATCAATGGAGTCACTGCGGTTCAACTTCCTGATCGAGGCTTGGGAATGGTCGCAACCCGGGTGATTGAAGTAGGCATGCCTTGCTATACGAAGTAGAAGTTCTATATGATACTAGTTCAATCGCTAACATTTAGGTAAAGGAGGACGAAGATATTGTTACTGTACCTTCTTCCTTCATGTTGACCATTGACTGTGTGCCTCGGTCTTTTGTGAACCTGTTTCCAAAAGAGACGTCAATACACGCAATTCTCGCGGCGTTTCTCCCACATGCAGATGCTGCTTTACTCATGCAATGGGAAACGTGGCGACAAACTTGGCCGAGTTTTCAAAGCTTCAAAGAAGTTATGCCTATCCTTTGGCTGCAGTCTCTACTGAGTTCAACCAAATTAATCCCATCAGAAGTAACACGCATTTTTTTACCACCTTCATCTTCTGGCGCTTGGAGAACAATCACTAAAGATCCATCCTCTATTGATCACGAGCTTATATATAAAGAAGTTCTTACCAAACAGATCGAGCGTTTTCAAAACGCATGGAAATCCGTTTCTCAAGTGTTTCCTACAACAGATTGGGAGACCTTTTGCTATCATTGGCTCATCATAAATACGAGGAGTTTCTACTACGTGACGCCCGGAGAGAAAGAGCCAGAGGATTGGAATGATGCCGTAGGCTTGGTTCCTTACGCAGATTACTTCAACCATGCAGATGATCCGGTCAGTGACATTAAAATCTGAAACTCGCGCAATACACTAACAAACATGAATTTGTCAAGTCTTGTATGGCCGTTTTTGAAGAAAGAGGTTACACTATCAAAGCTACTCGACAAATTGGCAAGTTTATTGACTTTATTGTACAGAATATTAGTCTGACTTCACTCCATTTCTCCAGGCGAGGGAGAAGAATTATTCATTAGCTATGGCGCACACCCAAACGATTATCTCTTCGTTGAATGTCCGTCTTGATTTTTCTATAATTTGACGACGAATACTAATTCTGAGTAGACGGCTTTTTCCTGGAGCATAACCCGTCCGATGCCATCTTTTTAGATGACATCATATCCCAGGAACTTACAATGGCGGACAAGGACCAGCTGAAGTTACATGATCTCTATGGGTATGTAAACCCCCAGGCCATCATAAAGCGTGTCAACTGATGATATGAATACCCCGTCTTCAGAAATTACCAAATCACATCCAATGGTGTTTGTTCTCGTACGGAGGCCGTGGCGTGTATGAAATACATGGATCGCGGGGATTGGAATGAGTATATCTTGCACGGTTCTACACAGGGCACTGATTCAAATAAAACAGCAGATGCCATCAGAAATTGGGCAAACTCTTATCTACAGGAGAGTCAGGATGCAATCAAGGCCTTGGAAGGTCTTCAAAAGAGGCCTGAATCGCCATCACTCATTGCTGCAGATGGACGCAGTGCGTTGTCAGACGAAAGACAACTTTCAACGGTGCTGAGGAGATGGTACCAGATAAGACATCTCTGTCAAAAAACATTACTTGCCTTCAAGGGTTGACTTTATTTTTCTGGTTTCGAAGACTGCTAGACTCGCACCAATCCTTGAATTCTCCAGCATTTTCTGGAATTAATAAATTACCCTCCATGAGCATAATTTGCTTCGTTGTATGTTGGAATTAGCCCAAAATAGGGATGTTCTCCTCTACTTTCCTTTTCCATGCCTTTGTGGCGTCGACGACTGGCACAATAAGTTGCCACGCCTGCAACTAGCTTGCACAGATAAGAAGTTTATTGTGCATAACACACTTTACCTACTATTGTAAAATACTTCGTCACCATTACTTGGATGCAAAAGTCAGTCCAAATGGTTCTGGAATTTTGTTTGTTCTAGTCTACAATTTTTTGGGCTCTGGTTAGGCCGGCACTACATCATATTCACAAGATGGTGGATCTAAGCCACCGATCATAGTGCAAAACCTTGGTTTCCTGCAAGACACAGCCACTTCTTCAGGAGAGGATCCCGCCAATGTCAGCCGCTCGTATTTGACGCTGAGATAATCTTCGATGATGAGCAAGCCTTATAGGACTTAGTTCCGCCCCTCCATAAGCTTACACCGCTTGGGGTATTTTTTTTTGGCGATCTATCTTCCTGATTCCTTCAAAAACAATTGAAGCCTGATCATCTTCTTGCCGTACAGCCAACAGGCCTCACAGATAAAGCAATGTATAAACGAAATGTCTTCACAACTATAACTCCACTTCCTCTCTATATCACGCGAGAGACAGTGGTGGATACTTTACATGATCATAAGGAGATGATTGAGTTAAATCCCCTGGTCATCAATCATACTCCGTGCCCACCAGCATCATTTTCACCTGCCGACGAATTCCACTGCACCTGGTACGAATTGACCGATCGAATCTCCTACCTACCAGGAGGCCTCGTCAAAGGCAACGTTTCTTATAAAGCATGTTTCTACGATCTTCCTCGAGGCCTCCAAACGCATGTGTACGCCCCAACTGGCTTGGATATCCGGGACAAGTGGAGTATCTGTGGTAACATGCTTGGAGAAGAGAGAGAGCCCGTCGAATTGGGCATTCCAAATGCTCCTCGGGAGGGGTTGTACCTTCGCGAGGATGTCGACATGCGATGTCAGATATGGGCATCTACTTTTGTCAAAAAGACTCTCAAGAAGGCGCACGGGGTTTTGGTCGACAGACTCGTCATCAAAGCAGATATGGAAAAACAGCGAATGTCACGATTATCTGGTCTTTCGGGCATATCGCCAACATCTGAAGTCGAGTATTCTCCAGTCAATAAGAGAATATCAAATGCACCATCGGCAGAGCTGTCCGCTTCGTCTCAGGTAAGACCAGCATCTAGATCGTTCCCGATCTTGAGGCAAGCATCTTCTAGACTAGAGCTAATGATCTTCAGCATCCCTCGCACATCAAACAGAAGGGTCATTCAGCATATGAGTTGGAATAAATGATCTAGTTTGCTGTTTCGCGGTGTTTTCGTGCTGTATTGTATATCTTATGACTTATGAGCCTATACTACGAGATTTATCAACGGCAAATTGGACTGCTTTGGACCGTTTTTCGGGTTTCTCGTTTGAAGTTTCGAACTTTGTTGATTCTACTTCTTAGATATTAGTACATACGTATAATCTTTTCTGTTTGGTTATTGGGATATGTGAACCATTTCTTTTTCTAACTATCCAACACGCCTCTATACGGGTTTCCAGGCATCATTGTAACTCGATAAATTGAAACCTCTTAGGGGTGAATATGGACGATAGCCCACGTATTAAAAATAACTCGGCCTTATAGAAAAGGATTTTGTCCTATTATTATTCCCATAGAATTCACTAGATATTTGAAAGTGTTGAGTTATGGCGTGTTAAAGAGGAGATGAAATATGGCTGGCTGACTAACAGTAATGAAGGTGAACTAACTAGTAGTTCCCTCGTTCACTTGGGGACGACATCTTGACAAGCACACCTCACTGCAGCCTTATCTTTACCCAACTGACATCTAAATCACGTCCCAGCTCCCCCTGCTCTACACCATCCGGCCTTTTTCAAATGAGCGACCCAAGTCTCCTCTCCTGGGGTGTTCCCCGCCTCGCCCAGCTTCTCCCGTTGGACGAAGATTCGCTCACCCAGATCCTCACCTACGCGGCCAACCTCTCCACAGAAGAAGGCGCCGAGCATCTCAAGAACCTCCTCGGTGACTCCCCCGCTGCCTTCGAATTCGTCTCCTCCTTTAGCTCGCGACGACAACCTCCAGCTCCAGCTTCCTCCGCCCGCAGCTCCGCCCGCAGCTCCGACCACCCAACACCACGCAATGCACCCACGAAAAAGGGCAAAAAGTCCAAAGCGCCGCTTCACAGCACGGGGCCTCCACGGGAACCAGAAAACTTCGGAAATGTGATAGGAGGGTACAAGAAGACAGATCAGGAAGAAGACTACATGCCATCGTCACGAAACAAGGGTAACCAGCACCTTACGGCCCCATCGTCGCATACACCTCTGCAGTCTTCGTCTGCGGCATCGTCGCGAACACACTCTCCTGCGCCGCCGAAATCTAGCAAACCGCCACCATCGGCATCAGGACCGGTGATCTCAGACCTTCTACCCAACGTCAAGTCAAAGGCTGCGCGGTCCTCGACCTCGCGACCTGGCGGTGGTTCAGGAGCAGCGACACCATCTACGGGAAGCGGAGCGTCATTCACAACTACAAATATATCCGATCTGACGGCCGCGATCGCCGCGCTTGAGGTATCTACGAACCCAATGTTGAATGGCAACAAGGCGCAAAAGTGCAACTGCGCCGCTACAATCCATCCGTTATTTGATCCGGCGCCAAATTGTCTCAACTGCGGGAAAATAATATGTTCGCTGGAAGGGCTACAGCCGTGTTCGTTTTGTGGCACACCGCTGCTGTCTGGGGAGGAGATACAGAGCATGATCCGCGAGCTGCGGGCGGAGCGAGGACAGGAGAAGATGCGCGCCCACAATGACAGCGTCCACCGCGAGGGAGGGCCAGGAACAGGACCGTCAACGAGTAGTAGCAGCAGGCTGGATGCAGCACGAGCGCACCGCGACAAGCTGCTCCAGTTCCAGGCACAGAACGCGAAACGGACGCGAGTGGTGGATGAGGCGGCCGACTTCGAGACACCGAACGTGGCGTCGACGCTTTGGATGAGTCCTGCGCAGCGAGCTTTGGCGCTGAAAAAACAGCAGCGGGTGCAGCGGGAGATAGAGGAGAAAGCGCGTCCAGAGTGGGAGAAGAAGAAAACTGTGATGAGTCTCGATATTAAGGGTGGACGGGTGACGAGGGTATATCAGGACGCTGCGACTGCGGGTGCTAGTGCCTCTGAACTAGAGGGAGGAGAGGACGCGGAGCCGGAAGTAGATTTGAGCTATGATCCTGGAAGAAAGAGTGGCAGGGAGGCGTTCAGTCACAACCCCCTTCTGGCGGCCGGGGGGCTGACGAGACCTGTCTGGAAGGGCACGGATGGCAAGCCTGCAACAGGCACGGCACGCAAAGACCGGAAGCAAACCTGGCGACGTGTTCAGGATGACAAGGATGATAACGAGCAATGGATTCTCGATGGGGGTTTGTATGGCCATTCCTAACCGGATATTCGGATTATCGAAATGCGGCCCTTGCATTTTTTTTTTAAAAGAAAAAAGAAAAAAAGAAAGCCGCCTACCAATAAGACATAACCGCTCTACACGTCCAAGATAAGCGCGGTGCATAACCCCCAAAGAAGTCTATAATTTCTCGGAGGTGTCAAAATATGACACCAATGGGAGATGGTGCCTTGTCATCGGTCAAGATAGAGCCTTTCCGTGCCCACCACGGCGAACCATCGGCTAAAAACGGTGGTTGGCAACTCAGCCGGGCCAGCTGACACAACGGGGTGTGAATTATGGGGCATCTTCCCCGGATCCTGAAATAGGAACATACTTTGATTATAGGCAGCTGGAGACTGGAACATTGAGGTGGACTGTTGTCATGGTCGCCACATACAGCAAACCCTCAAAGAAAGAAGAAAGAAAGAAAGAAAAATCGTCTGTAGGTGGGCAACTATGGAACACCCACGGAAATACAACCTGACCAGTCTATAATTGAATCTAGGGGCTCGAAACTGCGACATAAGTTATATCCCGTCATTCTTATGATGACATTGAAACTTCAGCTAGGCCCGAGCCTAGCCGCGCCCCCCAAAGAAAATGGGTATATAACAGTAGACAAGAACCGACAATATATCATCAAATTCTCAGTCAAAAAGAGCAATTAATCATTCCTGTGGTCATTGAACCAAAGACTAGCAAGTCACCGGTTTTGTCCAGACAATTGAGAAACCTTGGTTGAGTCCGGGGTGACAGTGAACCAACTTTTCCGGGTTGTCTCGGTTACTTTCGGGGGACGGTATAATAGCGTCATTGTCTGTCATCAAGAAAGAAGGATGCTGGTACACCAGCTTTGGGAGCTGGCGGAATTTTCGCGCGTGATTTGGGGCTTCGCTATTCTATTGGGGGTTTTGGTATGTTTTCCCTCCTGCTGGTGATCCAATTGGGATCTGTTGTTACTGTTTACCCACCACATACTTACTAAAGTAGGCCAGCGGATACACTCTTTACAACCGTCTATTACACCCTCTAAAACATATCCCAGGCCCATTCCTTGCGTCTATCACCCCCTGGGTCCAACTTTATCACGGCCTCAACGGCGACCGCCACTTATGGCTTTACAACCTCCATGAACAGTACGGCTCTCATGTCCGCGTTGCCCCTAACTTCGTCTCTGTCAACACCGCCCAGGGTTTACATGACATCTACGGCCACGGCAAACGTTTCAAGAAGGCGGACTTCTATAACGCCTTCCCAGCCATTAAGGGTGTGTATAACACCCACAATGTCATCGACAAGACGGTCCACGGACGCAAACGCCGCGTGCTCAGTCAAGCGTTTTCCGACCATGCGCTCAAGAGCATGGAGGATGTAATGCTCTTACATGTGAGACAGCTTTGTGCGGGACTTATTGGCTCAGCGAATGGCGATGCGCATGTTGTTCAAGAACAGAAGGGCGTGGTACATAACATGGGTGATTTGTTTAGCTACCTGACGTATGATGTGATGGGAGAGTTGTGTTTTGGGAAGAGTTTCGATATGCTAGTCTCTAGTGGGAAGAGGAAGATGATTCAGCTGGTTGATCGCGCCGCCAATCGACATTACGTGGTGAGTCTCCATTTTCCCACTCTACAACCGAGCCTCACCCAGTACCGACAGAAAATACTAACACCGAACAGTGCGGTCTCTGGATGCCCCTAGACAGCTGGCATCTCGACCAACTCTTCATCCACCGTCTAACCAATGACCGATGGAACTTCATCATGAAGTCTCGCGTCGAGGCTAACGAACGCGCAAAGGAACGCGCCCAGGCCGGCCACGACTCCAAAAAGGATTTCTTCTACTACCTCCTTAACGCCAAAGACCCCGAGACAGGGAAAGGCCTCACAACACCCGAACTATGGGGTGAAGCAAACGTGCTGATGATCGCCGGCAGCGATACAACGTCTACAACCCTAGCCGCCACAATATTCTACCTGGTGCGCAACCTATCCGCGCTCAAAACGATCCAGGAGGAAGTCCGCTCGAGCTTTGACGGCGTTGAAGACATCATCAGCGGTTCCAAGCTCAACGACCTCACATACCTGAAGGCGTGCATTGACGAAGCGCTCCGCCTGGCGCCCGCTGTCCCTGGTGCGCCTCCCCGCGAAGTCATGGAAGGCGGTGCCGTCGTGGACGGTGTGTTTCTACCGGGCGGCACGGACTGCGGAACACCCACACTGTCTATCCATCGCCAGCCGCAATATTACCGCGAGCCCGGGGTGTTCATGCCCGAGCGATGGATCGAGGGCGCGACGTGCCGCGCAAACGGTGAGACATGGCAGACGACCAAGGAAGAGGTAGAAACCGCGCGACGGGCATTCTGTCCGTTCAGCATTGGGCCGCGCGGGTGCATTGGGAAGAGCATGGCGTTTATGGAAATGCGATTGACGATTGCGCGGCTAATGTTCTTGTTTGATATGGAGCTGGCGGATCGAATGGGCGAGGACGAAGATGGGCATTTGGGGCTGGTGGATCATTTTACTAGTTCAAAGGTTGGACCCAATGTGGTTGTACGAAGGAGGGATGTCAGTGTATAGGGTGCGTGACTTTGAAAAAAGAAAAAAATACATATTTTCTTTTCGTGCTTGGAATTCCAGGGGATGGTGAGAATGCAGTGATAGAGTGAAGTAACCCAATCAGGTTGGGGACACGTGCCCCCCAACACGTGTATTTCTCGACGATCAACAACTCGAAGATACCTGATGAATTAATCTTCATTTTAACCAAATACCTTAGGTTGGAGAAATACTATGTCTTTATTCTGTTTTTGACCCTCTTCTTTTTTTTCCCTATCATATATTATCTCCAATAATGCTAATCCCCGGGTTGCCCACACCACGGTGAGAATCACAATTCCCCATCCTCGATCTACCTCTCTTATCTCTCCTATTCCACCATGCCCCCGTCCCCCTTGACCGTGACCCTCATCCAATCCACCATCCTCAACGCAATTTCCAATCTCCTGGCGCAGATCATAGACCAATATCAGAGAAATGTACGTAGCCTTCTATCCCATAATTCACCCTGTGAGCCACTGTGATGGTTGCCCCTATCTTGAGTTCTCCTGTTGCCTTTTTACCCCCAACCTCAATTCAACCAATCACCGTCCCAGGAATAACCTTCACCCTCATATACCCTATGCCCTATACCCTATCTCTTTATACTCAGCGACAAACTCATCTGCCTTCCCTTGTATACCTTGCCTATAAATACACACCTCATATATAGGTAGGTACATCATACTAACCCCCTAAAAAAAAAAGAACCCCTTCACTCTCAACATCATCGCCCTCCTCCAATTCATCACCTACGCCATCATCATCGTCCCCATAAACTTCTACTGGCAACGATACGTAGAGATCCAATTCCCCGGCTTTCCCAGTTGGAAAAAACCCCCCGCCAACAACAATGTGTCGACCATGATGACCACCCCAGTCGTCGCACTACCACCACCACCAGCAACAACAACACCAGCCACAACCCCCGACGATCTTCTCCCTTACAAGGAGAAGAAAGAGAAGCCCTTTCGCCCCCCACCCCAGTCTTCGGGGACATGGAATTTCGGCGTGAAATTCATGCTCGATCAGACCGTCGGATCGGTGCTGAATATCGTCTTGTTTGTTGCGCTGATTAATTTGCTAAAGGGGATGAGTTGGGCGAAGGTTTGGGCGTTGGTTTGTGAGGTATGTAAAACCTACTTTACCTACATTCTAACTATCTTGGATTCCTTGTGTTTGCGGTCAGTTCCAGGTAGATGTATACTAATGGGGAGATCATGTTCTTTAGGACTTTCGGCCGATTATGATTGCTCGGCTGAAGTATCGGCCGGTGGTGTCGGTGCTGATGTATACGGTTGTGCCGGTGGATCGGCGGGTGGTGTTTGGGAGTGCTTGTGGAGTGGTTTGGGGGGTTTATTTGAGTCTCTATGCGGCTGTGTAGGGGGGGTTATCATTGTTGTTGTTGTTGTTGTTCTGTACAGTGACATTTTAGGAATTGGGCATTATAATGGTAATATTATTATTTTCCATAGATAGATTAAACACTGCATAAACGAAACCATCATGGGGTTTCCTTATTTACTAAAGAAATCAAAAGCAACATATCCCCCTGGTTGAATAAATTAATGAAACCGCCCCCCTCTCCCCTTCCTACTTTTTCCAGTTTCAGTGTCTGCGACATGGCCGATGTAATCGTACCTTCAAAAATCCAGACAGCCACGCCTACACTGTAGTAGTTTCAATCTTTTTCTGCCTGACCGAGATCCACTGGATGGGCAAAACTCCAACGAAAGAGATGACACCGGCCGCGACACACACATAAAAGGCCGCCGTGATGGCTTTGCTGTATGCCTGTAGGACGGCGGGGAGATCGGTCTCTGAAACAACCCGACGCAGCGCCGTTGCCCCCGCGCCCATAACCGTGGCGACATCCACGGAGGGAACGTCATGCATCAAGTTCCCGCGCAGCTTGTTCTGGAATACATTCTGTCCGACCGAGACAAAGACAGCTCCGCCGAGGGTCTGCGCAAAAATGAGAATGGCTGTCGCACTGGGTACATCGGGGAACGGAAGCGCTGCCTGTACAACGATCATGGGTAGCTGCATTCCGATACCGGCGCCAATTCCAGCCAGAGCCTGATATCCAATCCAGGCCGGGTGGCCAGAGTCAACTTTTAGGGTGCTGAGTAACCCACAGCCGACGCTGATGATGATAGGCGATGCGACCAAAAATGGTCCGTAGTGGCCGGTGAGTGTGACGAAACTACCGATGAGAAGGGAACAGATGACCATTGCCAGAACCATTGGGAGATTCATGATGCCGGATTTTGTAGCCGATACACCTTTGACGGCCTGGAACCAGATAGGCATCTAGATTTGGTTAGCATAATGGTATTCTTGTTGGGTGGGGGATGTAGGGACGGACTCACGTAGTAAACGAGAACAAAAAAGGCGGCGCCTAGGAAGAACAAATACAGTGCAGATCCCCACACGTTACGGTTCTTAATCACTCGAGGAGGTATTGTCGCCTTTTCCTGCCGCCACCACTGGATCACACCGAAGGCGATAATCAGGACCCCGAACAGGACGAACAAGGCGATGATCCGAGCATTACTCCATGCATATTTCGTGCCACCCCACTGTAATGCAAGAAGTACACAGATGATGGCCGGCATGAAAACCGCCGTTCCGGGTAGATCGAGTTGGGAAAGCTGATCCCTGAAGCCAGAGTTGTCTTTGACAGACTTCGGGGCCTTGAAGAACAGCAGGATGAACGCGGCAGTAACTCCACCGACGGGTAGATTGATATAGAAGCACCATCTCCACGTTAGGTGGTCTGTGAAGGCACCTCCCATCAACGGACCCGCAACACTTGCAATTCCATACATCCCTCCCAGCATACCTGAGTATATCGGTCGGCGGTGGAGGGGAACCGACTGCGAGATGATGAGGATGGCGCCCGAGAAGAGGCCAGCCGCCCCAAGTCCAGCGATGGAGCGCCCAATGATCAGAGCAATAGAGTTAGGAGCCACGCCGCAGATGAGAGATCCTAGTTCGAAAATGAAGAGGGCGATCAAATAGACCCACTTAGTGGAGTAGAAGGTGTATAGTTTCCCGAAGATCAGGGTCAAGGCGCACGTTGTCAAGAGATACGAACTGCCATACCAGCCCACGTCATCCAGGGACTTGAACTGGTCCGTGATCCTGGGGATAGCGGTTGCAATGATAGTATTGTCCTAATGTAAAGGAATGAAATCAGCATTTCCATATATCGAAAAGCCAAATGGGGTGCACGATGCACGACGCTGGCAGTCAATGTAACTTACCAGCGCAAGACAGAAGATGCAGAGGCTCAGAGCAGTGAAGAGAAGACCCAGCTTCCACGACTGTGGGTATTCATCCTCTGGTGTCTGCTGGTCATCTTTCTCCTGATTTGAGGCGGCTTCACCAGGGGGCGCGTCTGGCTGTGAGTCGACAAGGGTGCTTTCCTGGTCGATAGTTGATGACTTCTCGTGGGTCATATTAGTCGATTCCTCATGGGAGACGCTGGTCACCGTGGCGGTCTGAGTGTGTGTCTCCATCGATGCTTGCATGACAGGAGAAGCCATAGGACGAGAAGATTTCCGAGAAGGTGATATTGTTGTCCATACGAGAGCTGGGTAGCACAGAGGAAACGAAGGAATAGAGCAGCGAAAGTATGACGTTAAAATGTGGAAATCCGAACGGGGGACAAACACGTAAGGGATGATGAATACCAAAAGAAAAGAAGGAGAAGAAGAAGAAAAGAAGGTACTTCTTGGGAGGTTTAAAAGATCCGAGGGAACAACAGCGTCTGTCCCACCATGGCTGATGAATGGATTGGAGGAGAGGAAATCGTGGACTTGTTTGTTAGAGTAAAAAAAGAAAAGAAAAGTCTCCTTTTAGAGAAGGGATGAAGCTGGATAAAAGGGAGATTGATTAAACATTTATGATACTTTTTGATCCATCCCCATCAACCACCCTCGAAGACCACGAGAATGGTACTTACCCCATAACATTCTCCCCTTTTTGATCCCCCTTCACGAACGGCTGGTTGTTGTGTTTCAAATGTTACTCCCCAACCAGGCGAATCCAGGCTATTTGACAAAGAAGTCAGCGACTCAATTTTGGGGTGCTCGTGGGCTTTCATTCGCTGTCGGGGGTCAATAGATCGGCCGGGATGCGTCACGCTAGCCCTAATTTCAATATTTGGAAGCTACATAGTACGTACTATCATCCTCCGCCTTTCCTTTCGAGAATAAGAAATCCTTCAAATGCTCTTGGTTTTGTTTCTAACATCCACATTCTCGATAAATGTACACAGAATATGATACACTTTCCTTCGTCCACCAGATCAATTTTTATTTCGTGACAGTCCTCCCCCTGGAGAAGAAGAAAAAAGAAAAAAGGGGAAAAAAAAAGATCATAAGCTGCTCTGTTCATTGAATCACTCGTCAAATGGAAGCTGTATTGGACATGCATGGGGTAAATAAAGAAATAAAAAGAATATATAAGATAAAATAAGGAAAGATATGAGACTGTCGCGTCGTGAGGAAGGCCCGTCTACAGGGCTTGTTGGGCCTTCACCTTGGCCTTCTCCTTGCTAGCAACTAGGGCAATCAAAGCCGCACCGACACCACTGCCATCCTTGGAGATACCAATGCGGATCTTCTTCTCCCCAGCGACGCCCACTTCGGGCACTTCCCGCAGGGCATCCCGGAGGTATCCTTCGAAGTTAGGGTAGAACTCGACCAGACTACCATCGACACCAATATCCACCAAGTCCTCGGACTGTAGCTTGTTCGTGGAGATGAGGACAGCCGCCAGCGGCACGGCACTCAGACGAGCGGCGCGCTTGCCAATGGCATGCACAACGATCTTGATCGCTTGGCAGTCGCGATCACTGACGTTCTCGATTTTAAAGTGATCTTTTAACGCGGTCTTGGTCTGTTCCATATTTGGGCTCTTATCCGACTCGGCCAAACTCAGAAAGCTGGTGTCCACGCCCCATTGCCGGTAAAGATTCGAGTTCTCAGGAACCACAACATCCGAAGCTCCCACCTTCAGAAAGTCCGAGAAGTCGTTGACGTACATGTGGAGGAGGACGCGACGCAGAATCTCGCCCAGGAACATGCCGGAAACGCGCTTTTCGAACATCTGCCAGCCGGGGTTGTTGCTCTCAGCGTCCAGTTGTTGATCGTAATGGGTATTGGGCAGCACGCTGAGGTGGTTATCGAAACTGCCCCATTCGGCGTTGACTATCATCTCGCCTGTCGACTTATCGTAGTCGGAGTGTTCGATCGTCGCCAATTTCGTGATCTTATCAAGCTTCTCGACATAAGCGCCGTTCGTACCGGTTCCGAAGATAGCACCAAGGAACGTCCCTGTCTCACCGGGCGAGGTGTACGAACGCGCCATCAGGGTTCCGACGGTGTCGTTGACGAGCGCGGCCACGCGGACCGGGAGACCCAGCTCATCCAGAGCGCTCTGCAGCAAGGCACAGACGTCATGACCCACGGCATCGGGAATGTTGAAGCCCTTCGTCCAGCGAATCAGGGTACCCTTGTTAATGCCCATCTGGCGGACGGGGAAACTGAACGTGAAGCCCAGGTCGAACAGCTCCTCCTCGGCAGTTCCTTGTAATCGGCGGCGCTCATGGGCCTCAAAGTGTTCGTTATGGTGGATGCGCAGGAAGGCCTCGATCTGGCGGGCCAAGAAATGAAAGAGATCCTTGGACGATCCCGACGCCATCAGCTCGCGAGGAATCAACATCTTCGACTGTGTGAGAGAGAAAGTAGTGTCGCCATGAAGGTCGATTGAGCACACGCGAAAGTTCGTTCCGCCGAGATCTACGGCCAGATACAATCCCTACAAAAATCGTCAGTTGCGCCGTGGCGGCATTTTCGCGGCGAATATGGTCATCTGGTTACCTTCTCCGTGCCATTGGGGACAGATGTGACATATGTTGGGATCTGACTGAGCGTCGTGCCCTCCTGCCTCAGTCCCTCATCCATCTCCCGGATGTATTCCCTCACCCCGCGCTCGACCTCTGCGGCGGGGTACTCGAATTCACGAGCAATCTGTTCGGCTTCTTCCAACACGGCAGATGACATGGTGGCTGGGACGGAACGGAAAGAAGATGTAATGAGTAGAGTGAAGAGAGGGATAAGGATGGCGAAACAGAGAGTGGTGAAGGAAAGGTGGTGAGGAGCCAGCTGGAGAAGTTCAATGAGGGGCAGCAAAGTGGGAGGGAATTAATTAAGAGAGAGGAGGGAAGGAGGGTGGAGGGGAAAACTAGATTTAAAAAAAAAAAATTTAGAAAAATTATTAAATTCTAAATTCCAAGTTAACTAAAGAAAAAAAAAATGAACTAAAATTATGTAGGGCAAAAAAAAAGAGCAATAATGTCCCAGGGTCAATAAAGTTGCATGAGAATCAATGATGATACAAGATGAGAAAGATGGTCGATGAGGTCAGTCCGTCCCACTTGGCGACGGGACCGCCGGATTCATCCGTTCTGCTTCCTGCGAATATTTGAACATTCTTCTCCTTCAGTAGTGTCGGATTCGAGAGAAATACAATATTAATCGGAACGATGTTTATCTTAGACAATGGGATGAATAAGAAGAAGACAAAGAAGCAGAATAATAATAATAATAATAATATCCTCGCCGTCATCATCATAAAAGGGACCAAAACATTCGTGACGCCATGAAACCGTGTGGGGAGGACCGACCTCAAACCTCACCGGTGAGAAACATATGGTTAGGACTGCATTCGAAGAATGACAGGGAACGGAGATGAATATCGGAAATCATCTCATTGGTAGCGTCTTGTCTTTCAAACCACAGGAATCAACCTTCCCTTGTTCTCACCAATAATGTCTTTTATTATCTGTGGTGCATGGGCGCTGTCTGGGGTCGCATCGACGTTGCTGACATGCATATCATATCGCCCAGTCTAACTGACGTCTACTCCGGAGTATGTTCGTTCGGTTGATCTTGCAGAGAACCTAGAACCATCTTATTGGTACATGTGTTTCGGATTCTGACTAGGGTTGAGACATCTCTTGCGAATATCCGCCCTCTGTATATTCATAGACAATTATTGATGAAGAAACTACTCCTTTCTTGGTTTTTGTTTGTGTGATCCACCTGGAATCTAACCTCATCCTCTTCCGGTACGGCCTCTGAAGATTATTCGACTCTGTTTTCAGGTATCTGCCTTGTTGATCTCTTCGTCCAGAAGCAAAAGGCTAGAGTGGGTGGTAGGTAGGGTAGTAATTTAACACACACAATTTCTCAACAAGGAATAACAATAATAATAATAACAATAATTTTCAGCGCTCCGTAGGAACAATTAATAAAACATAATTCGAATCACCCTCAGCTGAAAGAAGAAAAAAAAAACAATTCGAAAATAATGCACCCGCTATGCCTGCACACAAACATAACTGACTAAGCACTGCATAGTGGCACGTGATCAGCACCACCGGCGGAAGTCGGCAGATACACGATGAAGATAGATGCGAACTCCTCTCGACGACTCTGGGATTGACCACAGCACAATTGTCACGAACCTCTCTACGGTGTTGATTCGGAACCACAACCAACCTGCCCCCCATTCCGACTCGAAAACTCCCCTTCCGCGCCACCTAAACATCACACAATGGGCTCCGGCAGCTCCAAACCCGAGGCTTCGGCGGGCTCTAAGCACATTTTCTCCAGGTACGTATAGCAGCTACAAACCGCTATTCGGCGAAAGAGACTCAAATATTCGTATTTTCCTATGCTTGTCAATCATCCAAAAAGCACACCCATGGCAATGCGCCCAATGGGTTAGCAGGAAAGAATAGAAAAGAAAGAAAGTCCGATGTTTCCCGAAGGAGCAATATCTGTCGATCGAGAGAGAACAACCCATCAACACAACTTATCTACCTAACCTTACAACCCGTATTCGAATTAACTAACCCTTCCTCAACAGTGGCGCCCCCGTTCAATTCTCCTCCAACCTCGTCGAGTCCCTTCAGTCCAATGCAGAGGTACGAATCCCCCCTCTCCCCCAATAACCGCCCAATTAACTACCTACCTAAACTAACCCTCACCTCCCTCAACCAGACGGACTCCACCCGCGCCAAAACCCTGGAACTCCAAATCGAAGCGCGCGTAGCGCAGGAACTCGAACGCCTCCGCGAACGCGAGCAGCAAACCATCGCCGACATCGAAAAGCGCCTGGCAGAGGTGAGAGACACGGCGACGACGTCGTACTCGGCGCCAACGACGCCGGCGGCCTATCCGGCCGGATCGCTGAATCTGGATGCGCCGCGGATCCCGTTCGCGGGCCGTGAGTTCACGCCCGCACCCGTTGAGGCCGCGCCGCAGGCCATCGACCGCAGTCTGAGCCGGGAGAAGGTGAATACGGATATTGAGGAGCTGCGCGCAAAGCTGGAGGGGCGCAAGAAGCTGGCGGAGTTGGATGAGGGCGTGTCGAAGGCGAAGGCGGATGTTGTTAGTTGCTTGCGGTTGAATGATAGACGGCCTTTGGATTGCTGGAAGGAGGTCGAGGGGTTTAAGAGGGAGGTTGCGAGACTTGAGGAGGCTTTTGTGGATCGTATTGTTGGTTAGGTTAGGTGGATATGTGTGTGTTTTGAGTAAAAGAGAGGGGGGGAGAAGAGGAATAACTTGACAGCAATAGATAAACTCGCTTTTGAAGAGGGGGTTTTTTTACTTAAAAAAAAAGAGAAAATATGCTGTGGTGTATATGTATAGCTAGTTGGTTAACTATCATTTTTTTTTCTTGGTCTCAGGGATCGGATGGAAATCTATCACTTATATCTTGGGGTCTAGGGTTGAGAGTGTTTGGGTAAAGCATGGATGGATATGTTTGGTTACTATGCATTGCTTCAACTCGGGTATCATAATCATCGTCACCATAGCCAGGCTACTATCATGCCAGCTCCCAATAGCCTAGCCTTCCCACACGCTCACCCGCCGTTCTGATAATGCACATGTGCTTCTCCGGAATCTTGCCCTTGCTTTTGGGGTTGGTACGCTTCTGGTTCACAACCTTTGACAGAAGTATCGAACCGATACCTGTGCCTTGTCCCTCTGACAGATTATAGTTGCCAGTCGTCACAAACCCGATTACGTCGTCGGCAGGTGGAAGTGGCAGATGTTCGGAGGAACCCTGTGTGGCCTCCGGGGGAGATATAAGAGACTCAGCAAGACGTTGTCGAGCGTCGGTGTTGTTGTCTTTCGAGATGTGTCGGTTTAGGTCGTTCCTGTCGAAAGAGGTTGGCTTACTGTGTGCCAGAGCGAGCCATTTGTCTCGAAGTTCCTTGTCGTTCAAGGGCAATCGATAGATACGAGCCCGAGCAGTAGGAGTGCCCCGACTAGAAAGTGATACTTTGACCGTGGCAAGGGAAGAGTTTTCGACAGTTGTAGACGAGTTGGTGATTGCAGCGCGAGCTTCAGCGGGTGTCAAATGATACATCCCCAGCGGGGGGCTAGGCCCAGCAATGCTTCCCTCATCTTTCAAATTTGTGTCTGTGGCTGTTCCAGACTTTTGCTTTTCTTTTTCCTCGACCTTAATTTCACTGGCGCCAGGTGCGAAGTCAGTTGTCTTACTCCGGATAAGCTCTTCCCAATCACAGGCCCATCCCCGTCCAATTTCGCCTTTTCGGCCATCTCCCAGATTGAGACTGTCGAATTCAGCCCGCCGTCCCTTAGGTCGTTTCTCCCATTCTCGTTTTGCCTCGTCACGTAAACGCAACCCCCACTCCCAGCCAGCGCGGGTGCCGGGGAAATCGCCAGGGAACCAAGGTTCACCACCTTCGAATGCGAGCTGCTGCTGTTCCTTCAGGCCACCGAATCTCGGGTTTCCTCCACTAGAAAGCGGGTAATACATCAACGAATACCACACAGGAAGCACACACTTCCATGGCAGAAGAACAGTCCAAATGCCTGGCGCGTTATTATCCTTCGACTGCGTGTTGGGTCTGGACGCCAGTGCAATTAGTGGGATTTGAGGATCCGTGTCCTTCGGGGTCGGGTACATCCCAGGGCCAACTTCGGCGCGTCTGCGATTAATAGCCTTCTGACTTGGCAGCTGGCGCATCGCAGCCAACCGTGCACGACGGTCGAAAAGAGCGGGTGTGGTCTGAGTTTTATCTGGAGACCACGATGACAGCGTGATGGCAAGATTCTGCATGTCACTCTCCGCAAAAGGCGGTTTGAGGGTCTTAGGCGGGAATTGAAGTCGAGGGTCTGATGCCGAAAATGCAAGAAGAGCATTCTGTGGCAGCGATGACGGATTCGAAACACCCAACAATGACCTCCACGTAGTCTCCGGGCTGCCTTCTGAAGATGCCTCTCCATTCCCTATTATGGGACTCAGCGCCGAAATCAAAGCCTCGGTGGACCCTGGTCCGGTGATCTCAATACTGCCAATCTCAAAACGCAGGTCCTCGACCATGACTGGGGGATTTTGCCGCTTCGAGACCTGAAGAAGCTCATTCCACAGCTGCAAAAAGGCAGACGGGTGCACACGGACAAAGAGCTTCTTCGTGTCCTTCTTTTTGCTGTTTGTCTTCCCAGCACTTGCCTCATCGGCATCCACCATCTCTGCATCCTCTGCCTTGGGCTCAACACACCGTATCATAGTAACCGGTGCAATCGGTTTCTTGCGATCACCACCTTCAAACACCCACCCTCGCAGACTCCTCGTCCCAGCTCTCCATTTCATCCCTTTCAACCCCCAAGCATCTTCACCGTCCACCCCAACGGCCTTCAGCACGACCTCTAGGGCCCCCTCCGTTCCCTCCAGTTGAATCGTAGCGATATAACTCATGTCCCAAGCAACGGCGCCCCTCGCACCCCTCGCACGATGCGAAGGCCTATAACTCTTCTCCGTCGGCGACAAGGGCAACGCAAACCGCCACAGCGGATCCTTCGAGGTGGCCACGTGGGCGCGTTTTGCATGAAACATGTGAGTCGGCAACCACGTCTTGCAACGCTGGCGCTTCTTATATTTAGCATCTGGCGGTGCTGGATGCGAGAGTTTGTTCTTCTTGATTTTCGGCACGCGCGGTGCAATATTAAAGTCGTGGCCCCCCGCCTCCTCGAGAAGTTTCCGATCGTCTTTGTCAAGTTTTGCTCTCGCGGCTGCCCGTTTAGCTTTAGTCTTCGAGTTGAGGTTTTGGAGGCGACGGGCACTCTCGAGACGAAGGCGCATTTTCTCGGACGGTTTTCGTCGTCGCGCTGTTACGGTTGGGGTGTTGTCTTCAATCATCTATAAAAGAAAAAATGGAGTCAGCGGTGCCTCCACTAAGACCCTTGGTAAGGGAGGGATGGGAGGAATAGAAAGAAAAAAAAAAAAACCTACCTCTCGTTTCGCCCTCGATCGTAATCTACTAGGGACCCTTTTCACATTGTGGCTGGCGGTCCTGCGTCTCAGCGATCGGGGGACCTGCTGAAACGCGCGACTCGTCAAGGCAGCCTTCGATCGCTGCAGACCTGATTCCAAGGCGCGGATTTCGAACCCGCGGGCTTCGACGTAAGAAGCGACATCGAGTTCGCCAGAGGTGGAAAGGGCAGCTTCGGAGGACTGGACGGCGAGCGTACGGGCATCATAGGTTTTGAAACGCTTCCGGGCAGCGGCGGAGGCATTTTGGAAGGCGGGTTTGCGCTTCGCAGCCAGGTTGGAGGCCATGATGGCCGAGGGTGGAGATGGGAGGGGAAACTCTTACGGACAATAAAATGGAATGAAATAAATAACAAGATTCAGGATGAAACGTGACTCGGCGTTATTGCACCTCCACCTGAAGATAAATTGGGCAGTGATGATGGAAGCTCTGGAAGCTTTGGCCTGGAGAGTTTTTAGCGCGTCACAGTCGGCCGACAGCCAGACTCACGCCAATCGCAACCACCAACACGTAGATCGTTGTCAAGCTTAATTTGTACGACACTTTATATAGGCTTTCACAGTTTGTATAACTAATTAAATACTATAGAATATGCCTAGGTATTTAAGACATTATATAAGACATTATCATGTTATATTGTATTACTGAAACAAATCAAGTGGTTCTTTTTTTCATAAATTCATTATTGCGTTGTATTCTAGAATAAGTCTAATTTTCTACCGGCAAGAAAACCTCCTGCAAAATCCATTACCCTTCAACCCAGAATACTAGCGCCATCTATTAATCGGATATCTATGCGCAATTACAGCTGCTTGATGACGTTGTCGGCGCTGGAGAACTCAAGGTGGTTCTTAGCGGGCTCACGAGCAGCGTAGGTGACCTTGCCGTGGTCGAGGACGATGACATAGCGGCCAGTGCGACCCTCCTGGTCAGCCCAGCCGATGCTCTTGGAGAACTTAGCCTCGGGGTCGGAGAGGAAGAGCTAGAGATGAATAAGTTAGCAAGAAAGTTTTCAACTTCGTTGTTGTCCCGACGGATTAATACGCACAATATCGTTGTTGGTGACCTCGTTAGCCTTGCCCCAGGCGCTCATGACGTAGGCATCGTTGTAGGCGAGGACGGCAACAACGTCGACACCCTTCTCGCGGATCTCAGGGAGACGCTCAATGTACTCGGGGACGTGACGGGCAGAGCAGACGGGGGTGAAGGCACCGGGAAGGGCGAAGAGAATGACCTTCTTGTTGGCCCAGTCCTGGGAGGCCTTGTAGTTGATGGGGATACCGCAGGCAGTGATCTCACCAGCGTCGGCGGACCAGGGGATGTAGCTTTAAGAGGCATGTTAGTGTTGTGTGGAGGAAGTAGAGAGAAGGTGAAGTAGTAGTGTTGATGGGGGGGGGGCGAAAGGTGTGGTAGAAAGGGGAAACTCACGAGAAGACAACGTCTTCGGGGAAGTTGTCACCGGCCTTGAGTCCAGACATGTTGGTTTTATTGATGGGATGTGAAGGAATTGAATTAGGTTAAAATTTATGAGAGAGGAATTGCAAGTAAATCTGTGCTTGTTGTGATAAGATGGATGGCGGAGAGGGGAATGGAGGGTTAATATATGTTCGGCAACGTGGGTACCGGTCGAGGGGACAGCATGTGGCGGGTAATATTTATTAATTATTTTTTTCTATTTAATTTTTTTCCCCTCGATAATATTATTAAGGTGATCCGTCTAAGACTGATTGATTATGTTCACCAGAATACGGTTCCTGTCGGAGATCAGGAGCGCCAGCGAATAAGGCGGTCCCGAGCCGCTTAACTATGGGGTGATCCGAAGCAGAAGAATACCGAAACAGATCGAGTCTAGCGGCTGTATTATCAAGAAGACCGCCCGAGACTGAGACGCCCCCCACCTAGACCGAACGGGTTGACAAATCCGCCTGTGAAGTCATAGCCTTGATGATAATAATAATAATAATAAACATTTCTGAACAGACTGTTGATTAAGTTTAACCTTTCTTTTTCTATCTATATCTATATCTATATGGACTCTTATTCAATCTATATAACTGATTGCCTTTGTTCTCTCCATAAAAACATGATATTGCAGAATTGTCTCGCACAATCACACCGTATCTCCCGACAATACAAATGACGACGGGTGTGGATCAAAAAAGCCAATATCTAGCCAATGAGATTATCTCTACAGCATCCTTGGCTGAGGTAGGTTACCTGATACCTGGCGACTACAAAATTGTCATGTCGGTTGTTACCAGATAAGAATCTATACAAACCGGGATCTCGATTGGTCAAATAACAATAAGAATAACAGCAACCGTAGTAGTAGCGTAACCCCAGTTAGATACCACTCGGAATCTGCCCTTCACTCGGAAAACTAATCGGAGATGACGATAATCGGCGGGGGACCTTCGGAGCTTCACTACCGCCTGCCTATCCCAGCAAATCCCGACTGATCTCCGAACCAATTACACGTGACTTGCCGCTCGGTTGTTGGAGGTGGCGGTGGGGGATCTGCTGCTAGCCTCGAGAATTCTCCCTCTTTCTGTTGGAAAATCGGTGGTTGGTGGGTGGATTGGCCCTTATGAATCACAATACGCTCAAGTAACAGCTGCAATCATCGGTAGAACCACCGCATTCTGGTGGTTGCCACTTAGTGTCAAAACAACGGCTCTTAGAACTTCGGATATTGACCCGGGTATTGACGAGAATCTGATAAGATTTGTCACCCGCCACTTGATCACCGAGAGGGCTTACCTACCTAAACTTCTTCTGCTTCTATACACCTTTTTCTCTTATGCACCTGATTACTGTAGTTCAATCTACTAGTAAATGGATTTATTGTGTTTAAATAATACGGGGTAGTATACTATCCGTTATCTCCTGGGGTTGGTGATAACTTAAGCACTGCCGTCTGTTCTTCACCATCATGGCCGATCAAGAGGTTTTGATCGGGGGCAATTAATCCCCCTAGCTAGAAAAAAATTAAACACGGTATAATATTGATTTACTTTGGTCTATCAATCTTGTAGCCATGTTGAGCTAGATATTTATTCTTCCATGACTGAGGTGTCCATATGTTAAATATATATATAAGCCGACTTACACTACAGGAACCTAAATATATCGAATTTATACAACCCAAGACAACAAATTTATATATAGAGAGAGCTCAGACTGGCTACAGCAGATAAAGTCATTACTTCAACTCTTTGATAGCCCGCCTAATACCGTTTGGCTCAACCGTGGATGCAGAGCGCCATCTACCTAATGCAACACTAAATGCCAACCTGCATGATGCTGACACGTGATAATGCTTATTTATAAGTCAGTAAGCACTTCAATCAAAAATCCTGAAAGTACACGCTTGATTCACCCAGGAGAACCCTCACCTTATTTTCTTTGCAAATCATCTTCATCTATGGCGAACGTAAAGCCCCCATTTACCGAGGAAACAGCAAGGTCCAAGGTTAAAGTCGCCCAGAATCTATGGAATACACAGTAAGTTCGATGACTGGAAAGCGAGATACGATCTTCCCAGTCGTATAAATAAGATAAAGTTCCTTCTTATTGAATCCTGTCTATGTTGTTGTCTCCGGCATCTGTCTTTCTTGGGGTACAAAGCACTAGCATGGAGATGGAGACTTAATTTCGCTCTGGCTACTAGTGGTCTCATCCCTTGCTTGAAACTACGCACGACTCTCGTGGCTCTGCCACCTTTGGTGTCTTCTCTCTCTTTGCACTTGACTTTTTTTTTTCTCGCCCAACGTTTAGTTTCTGTCTGGTATTACTATCGCCGATGCCAAGCTGACTACATTCCTCCGAGAGAGTAGAGACCCAGCAAGAGTTGCCCAAGCCTATACACCAAACTGTATTTGGCGCAACCGCACCTCATTCTTCTCTGGAACAGAGGCAATCACCGCCTTCCTAACCGCAAAGTGGAATCGGGAAGCAAATTATCGACTCCGCAAAGAACTTTTCTCCTTCACTGACGATCGCATTGCGGTCCAGTTTTGGTATGAGTACCAGGACAAAGAGGATGAGATGCAGTGGAAGCGATGCTACGGCCTCGAGGATTGGACTTTCGATCGCGAAACGGGCAAAATGCGCAAACGCATGATGAGCGGAAATGACATCTTGATCGGTCCCAATGGGAACGGAGAGGGAAGATGGTTTGTAGATGGGGCTGACGTCGAGGATGTAGTTATTGGCGAGGAGCATTGGTGACGAGGATGGCTGTGGTGAAACGTGATTTTCTTTCAGCTTCACTTGGGAAATTCTACGCCTGGCAAAAGATTGTAGTGTAGGGTTTTAGCAAAAAGATTCCGGGATAAGTGAGACAAAACCACGTTTTATGTCCTGCATACCCTGCAGCATATCAGTATGCGGCGAGTAGTGAAGATGAAAGACTAATTATCCTAGGAAAATACCAGATGGCTCTGATCGAGGTGTTTCAAACAATTTGGAGGATATTAATTTTATTTTTTCCCTTGTGATAACTTTAGGTATGAATACTACTATGGGTCTCGATGGAATGTCCGCAGCGCGACTGTTCTAATCAGCCCAATAATACCCCTTGATTCAGGACATGCCCACCCCTCTCTTCCCAAATTTAATTCTCATCATTCAAAATACCGACGAGGAGAGTAATCTAAAAAAAAAAAAAGGTGTTATGTCATCGGGAATAGTACGAGCCCCTTCCATTCAATCGCCTCCAAAGGGGGGAATGTCCCAACGAAGAACACAGCCATGGAAGCTCCAACCACCAGAGGTGAGGTACTTGTACTTTCCAACGGTAAACGTCACACGACCAGACCTGTTGGAGGTGGTTACTCGTAGTATGGATGATCTGAAGACCATTTTTGTTGTGTTTTGATATTTCATGAGGTGTCCCTCGGGATGATAGGGCCTGTCCCATGCATGTATCGGGATGTTATATCGACAAAAATCTCCAGTACTGTAAGAACGTACGAGAATGTGATAGAGTTTGATGTGGTAGAGAAACCAAGCCGAATGAAGGGCACAAGAGCAATGTTAGCAACAAGGAAATGATTATTGCACTGAAGACAGCAAGCGGGACTCTGATCCTGGTGCATTCCACAACCCCCCAAGCACCGGGGGAACCAGAGGAATTCAACCCAAACAAACATCTGACCACTCATTCCACTCATTCCACTCATTCCACGGGGTCCCAATGTCCCATGGCATGCTACCTCAATCCCTCTTGGACTCCGTCGTCTGTCTGTCATGTTTATCGAGAAGCCATCGAGGAATCATTCGTCTGTCAACACGCTCTTTCTGATCCTCCAACCTTCAGCCTGAGAGACCGCTGTGGACACTTTGGACCATCTTGGGTCCCTTTACGCTCCTTATATTACGCGTTCATGTTGATTTGTTGATGGCCTAGCGAATACTAACCTACAGAGGGGAACAGTGTCGGCCATTCTTTACAGTCATTTCCAGGGATTTGTTGTGTTAATTTTTGTATACCTTGATTCTTTTCCTATTTTGGAGGCATCTAGTTTCCAGGTTCGAGCTACACTGTCTATTTGGGGACCTAATACGCGTACACCAAGTCATTCATTTGTCAATTGAGGTCGGTCTATAGCCTGCAGCACGCGTTTGTTTTCGTCTAACACTGTATCGCAGCTCCGTCATTACAATTCCAACAAAGCGCAAAGGAAAAATATCGACAACCGCATATGCTGTTCAGCTGCATCCTCACTGCTTCGTATTAAACCGGGGGCCACCTGGAAATGGAAGAGAAACCCGTCATCAATCTCAATACAATGCGGCCTCCACTGACTGATGCTACCAACCGTTTAAACTACTGTCAAACACCGCGACCAGACCAGGAGGAAGGATACGACGAGTTGGACAATCTACCGTCACCGGAACCAATGTCGATCGTCACTAGTCCACAATCGGCCAAACAACATGTGGACGCTACTTGTTTTTCTCCAGTTGCAGACTCGCAGACCGGGTCGAACCGTAATTCTACGATTTCGGCCGCTTCTATTGTGTCAGGAAAGGGGAAGAGAAAAACGCACGTCGGACCATGGCAACTGGGTAGAACGCTTGGAAGGGGATCCACGGGGCGTGTGAGACTCGCTAAACATGCGTTGACGGGACAGACTGCAGCCATCAAGATCGTTTCGAAGAAGTCTGCGGCCATCGCACAAAGCGAGAGTATTGCAGCGATGGACCGGAATGTTGGTCTCTTTAATACTACAGGGGCAAGACCGATGCCATCGGGGATTGAACGAGAAGTGGTCATTATGAAGCTGATCGAACACCAAAATGTGATCAGCTTGTACGATGTGTGGGAGAACCGTGGAGAACTGTAGGTGCCTCCCAAGGAGATATCCTGAAATCATGGCTAATTGATCGTTCCAAGGTATCTGGTATTGGAGTATGTCGAAGGTGGTGAGCTGTTCGACTATGTGTCAAACAGTGGGCCTCTACCGGAGGAGGAAGCTGTTAGATTGTTTCGACAGATAATTGCGGGTCTTGGATACTGCCACCGGTTCAATATCTGTCACCGAGATCTGAAGCCTGAGAACATCTTGCTAGATGGATGGCACAACGTGAAGCTGGCTGACTTCGGAATGGCCGCACTTCAGCCGGAAGGACACTGGCTCAATACGTCATGTGGAAGTCCGCACTACGCTGCTCCAGAAATCATATACGGACGAAAGTATCGTGGCGACAAGGCTGACATCTGGAGCTGCGGAATCATTCTTTACGCACTCTTGACGGGATATCTGCCCTTTGACGGCGGTGATCTTGCTAATACCCTCCGGATGGTAAAGAAGGGAGAGTACTACATGCCACCAGAACTAAGTGATGAATCTGCCGACCTCATCCATCGCATCCTGCAAAAGAAGCCGGAAGACCGGATCAGCATGCTGGATATGTGGTCACACCCTCTGCTGAAGAAGTATGAAAAACTACACGAGGCTATGGCAAATCATTATATAGGTCCGCCGCCTCCATTATCCGTACAAGATTGTGGCCCACAGGTGATTAATCGCCAGGATATTGATTTGGATCTCCTGAGAAATCTCCAAACATTGTGGCACAATGTGAAGCCGGATGCGTTAATCGACAAGTTGTTGAAACAAGAGTGAGTCTTACACCATTCTTCCATGGTATCACACCTAGAAATATTGGAATGTGATTAGTACTGATACGGTCTCTGACCTAGTCCTACTTATGAAAGGATGTTTTATAACGCATTGGTGAAGTTCAGAAATGAACAATTGGAAAATTACCAAGGACAACCCCTTGAGTATTCTGCTAGCGATTACCATCATATTTCAAAGGGACCTCGTCGCACGTCCAAGCGTGGTAGTCAACGGCCACCACGAGCCCCAAGAAGGCGTCCTGAGATATCCACATCCAAAGAAAGTGGCCGAAGACCGAATCCAGCCAAGGACATCACAAAACCCTCGCTGACCGATGCCTGTGATCCATTCCGATGTAAACAGGATGAGATAGCAGACAAAGAGGTCCAGATTGTGGCCCAAGCTGCCGCCAATGTCAGACTTTCTCGGGATACGGACATGATCCCGGAACCACAGATCATGGTCGAAGAGTATGAGGATGAGGAGCTCCCCCCGAGCTCCCCGTTCGCCATCCTTCAGAATAAGAGGGCAAAGGTGAACTCTATGAAATCATTTCACACGAGGACGTCGCTATCCAGCACTCGACGATTGGTGAACCCTCCATCAACACCCAAGTCAGTCAGTTATAGGCGCAATGTGTGCTTTCAGCATATTCGAACGCGCTCCCAGAGTTCACTGTCTTCGAAGCCACGGAATGCCCGAGGTACTGGGAGGAGACAACCAAGCCAATGCAGTCTGGACGTAGGCCCCAATACGAACCCGTTCGCAGATCGTGAAAGCAGCCCATCATTACCTGCTCAGCCCGCAGTTGTTCGCGGCACCGGTGTCACAATCAAAAACGTTATTCAGACCAAAAAAGTACGGGATTCAGACTTCATCTGGAGAGATGATGCCAGGAAGGTCTCTCACGAGCTTAGTCAAATTTGTGAGGAGGCTTTCAATGGTGGCTCCGCGTCGACGAAAACTGCGAGTACATCCACTTGCTCTGAGACCCCTGCTACTTCTGTATCAATGACGACGCCGGAGCATTCCAACAATCAAATCGCAGCCGGTGCTTTGAAGAAACAGGCTCCCCTCGCCCCGTCGCCCACGTCTTACACCGCTTCTGAGCTGGCTGAAACTCGGCGTAAGCTTATCGAACATTCGACGCAAGATGGAACCGACGAGATCCCTGCGTATCTGATAGCCGTAATCGGCCATCTGGATCGTCTGATAGAGCAGGACAAGCTTCGACAGCGCGATAAGTCAGATTCAAACGAGAATTCTCGATCCTCCACTACGCAGTATATGAGGACAGCTAGTGAAACCAGTCAACTCCCCATAATCTCCGAAGAGCATAACAATAACCCGAGCAACAAGGCCACTACAACCCAACAGCCCCAGCAAGATCCACCACAACCTGGCCCTGGAGCACCCCCGAATAGTCTAAGCCGTTATCGAAAGAGAACCATCCGGATGGTACCTCAGAGTTCCTTGCAATCAATCGCAGATGCTACGCCATTAAATGTTTACAAGAAGAACAGAGATGCAGCCTCTGGTTCTCAGCGGCCAATTGGGGGCTATAAGGCCATGCCCAGTAGCGAAACAAATTCTCCAACCGACCTCGATTCTCCCGGTCTAGGTCTGCCTCGCCCTCCCTGTGACCTGGATCCCATCGCAGAGATGCCTGGGTCCCCAAGGCGCAATGGGTCGCGTTTCTCCGAGGCCAGAATATGGCCATGGTTTCGAAACAGATCTTATACTCCCTCAGAGACCCCTGCGAATGCCTCGCAAGAAACCAAGACCTCGCCCCTGGTTTCTCCTAAGGTCGCCGTGAATGAAGTCACTACACCCATCGATGATCCAATGGGTTCTCCCAATGAGCACTTCAAGACTAATAGGGAGGAACAAGGGAAGCAAAAGATCGGCTTCTTTCGCAAATTTATGAAAAGGAAGACCAACAAGAATACATCTGCATCCAATCCAGGTTCGTGGAAACATCACCCAGACCACAAGATGCCATAAACTTACCCAGTTCCCCAGAGCCAGAACCCGTCGAACCCGACGCCCTCCCACCTCTCCCAGACACCCCTAAGACCAGCTCTCGATCATCCAGCCAAGATAAGCCACTACCACACCGACCCGTATCTGAGATAAAGAGCCACAATTGGTTTGCACGAGTATTCCAGTTCAAACCAGCTACGCGAGTTGTAGCGCTCAGCGAATCGAAAATGAAGAGCCGCAAGGACATGTATAAGATCCTCCGTAAATGGAAACAATATGGCCTATATGACGTCTATCTCGACAAGACCAACAGCATCATTTACGGCAAAGTGGCCGAAACCAATTGTAAGATAAACCCCTCTCCAACCTAACCCCCCTCCCCCTGTACAACAACACCAACTTACTGCTGCTCAGTCCTCCGTCTCCGTCCGGTCGAATTCTCCGCAGAGTTCTATACCGTCCTTGAACACGGCCGACAAGCAAACATCAGCCTTGTACGGTTCCGACAAGAACGGGGCGCAGCATCCTCGTTCAACAAAGTGGTCGATACTCTACAAAGCGTCATGAAGCAGCGCGGTATGCTCGTTGAAGATCCCATTCGGGCCCGCAAGATGACTCGGATCTTGGATGCGTTCCCTGATCCATAATTAAATGTCTAATCCTAATTTCGTCCGTCTCCCACTATATCGCATATTTTGGAAGCTAAATTATCTCTTGATCATTTCATTTCTTTCTCTCTCCCTTTCTCTCTTTTTGATATCTTTGGCGTACAATTGCTCAAGGCTCTTCTTTTTCTTCTTTTTCTTTTCTTTTTTTTTTTTTTTGCAAAATTCATCCCCGTTTCATCCAATCTTTGCATAACCAATTTTGCACTCATCCATGCATTTCCAGGGCCCCCATTCACTCATTACCTGAATTCTTTGATGGATCAATGCAAAAACTTTGGCCGTCTTCTGATATATCTACTTGGTTCTTGTCCGATGGTTTGATCCATCCCAAACCCTTCCGTTCTCTAATGAGAGAGACGTGGAAGAGAATTTTACACTCCTTACAACCCAAAAAAAGCATCAATCCTTTCTTTATTCTTTCAATGCATATCGCATCACACTCGTTCAACATCAAAATACCCCGGCCAAGCTCTACATAGCTATTTCTTTTCGACTGTCGTTAACCATACTCCTTCTCTATATCTCCCCCTCTACCTCTCTCTTTTCACCCACCTACCGCATTCAGTTCCTTCTGATCCCGCTACACGATTTCTGTTTCCCATTCTATTACAAGGCAGAATAGTAGGTGATGGCGGGGGACGAGCCAGTTGGTACAAACCACTTACTCTACCTCGTTGGTCTCGACCTACCTTATCTCTGCGCTGCTTCCAATTTTCTATCTCTGCGAGACAAGGTTTTTGTTATATTACTCAGGTACTCGTAACTAGTAATTCCATAATCGTTAATTTTTCATCTGGAGTATCAGGAACCATTATTGTAGGTCGGTAGATCTCGGTGAAGTGTATTTGGACGTTTCAAATAAGCTCGGCTTCGGCGACAGGGGGGCAGGTGAAACTAGGGCCAGCTTTTTATCACGTGTGTGAACAAAGGCTAGTCTACCAAATTTCGCCTGATAAGGTGCCAAAGGTGGGCTGCTTGGTATACGTAAGTTCAGTACCTACCTCTCACGTAAGGTACGATGGACTTGTCGTGCTCCTGCTTAATCTGCAGATAATCCAATACTGGCTCTATATATCACATGGTAGCTTACCGCTGGACATATACTATTATTCGTCATATTGACTTATCCAAGCGTCTGAAAGACTTTGATAGAAGCTTCAACTCCAAGAGATGGGCTACAAATGTCACGGTGATGAACTTGAAGCACATCGAAGTGTTTGGTATCTAGGTATCTACCTCCATTGTCAACTTACAGGAAAATAAGACCACACGCACGTCACTGACAGCGGGGAAAGAGGAAGGACAATCCATCAACTCGACTCGTCATACCATAAAATATATCTGAAGAGAGTAAGGAGATAGACAACAAAATATGCACAGATATTGTTTAGCTGAAAAAAAAAAAAATGAAAAAAAAAACAGGGAACAAACGATGAAAACGCATGAAAAACATAATTTCCACATCATGGAAATGAAACAATTGGCCAAAAAAAAAAAAAAAAAAAATTGATCAGACAGCCTCCCAGTAAATAAAACAGAAAAAAAAAAAAACTTGATACCTCAGCGTTGAGGTAAAACAGAAAGATGGCCTCCTTTTTTTCGCAAGTGGTACCCTAATAAACAAGCATTTCCAGTCAACCGGAATTTGAAAAAGACAGACAAAACATATCAGGCATGAAACGCAAGACAAAGAGCCTCCCGAGATGTATTTGAACAGTGCAAAAGAGATCAAGCCACCAACTGGGCAAAAGTAATCGCAAAAAAAGAATAAAAAGAATAAAAAGGAACTCGCAGCAGATACCCACACCATATTTCGCTTCAAGATGGTCTCCATCCCAAAGGGACGCAAAGGGCCATCGAAATCCAATGCACATAAAGCTCATCCGCATAATCTCCAAAGAGACGCATCTGCCGTTTTTTAACGGTTATTTTGCCGCGTTTTGGGGAATATACACCTAGGATTAATCCAGAGCGCGTACTTCCCCCCTCCGCTTGTCCCTGCTCCGCATGCGCATCATGCCGACACCATATGCTCACAAATCAATGCTCAAATGCTGATGACACGTGTGCATCAGAAGCGTCATAATGTATCGATTCGTAGGCAATAGGCGAAAGCAACAAAAAAAGAGCTGCATTAATGGGTTGCCCCTCGTAATTTATAAAGCCGTAAGTGGTGTATCGGGAAAAGGGGGAAAGATGAGGCCCGTCTTTGACAGTGATGCCCGGCGCACAAGTCCCGAGGCATTTGGTCGAATTGAAGGGTAGCGCGCAATTCAATACCCAGATCATATAGCTCATAAACACTCTTACTTCTCGTTTCCATGGCCTCGTGTCGGTCGAAATAACCTGTCAAAGTGGCGTGATTTTTTTGGTGTTTTAATTCGTTTTGCATTTTTCATTCTGAGCGCGCTTCCACTCAAAATTCGATGGGTGTTTGTGAAGTTCTCTTTTGGTCAATGAGATTTCAACTTCAGGATATCGAATTGGAGTTGTCGTGCCCATCCCCGCGTGCTTTCAGAATCAGATCGACGGAATCAAATTTGCCTTCAATTTGCCGTGAAACGTATGCTCTCCTTCATCTACAGAGGGCAGCGGCGAATGTAGGTGAGTCCTTTTTATCAATCGAATCGTGTGGCCAGCACACAAAGACTTTCGCGTTAAACCGAAAATGAAGCAAAAATTCCCAGTAGTTCTTCCACCCCAGCGCCTTAACCTTTCACAGCGAATCATCCCTTCCATCCGGACTCCCAGACTAACAATGACGTGATGACGTCAAGCGCTTAGGATCTAGGAGTATTATTGGTTGAGGCCGCGCCGGTTCAGAGCATTAAGCATGTCGCTATCGGTGCTGGAACGGCCCTGACTGTCACCCGGATTGAGCATGTCGCGAACGTTGAGTCCTCCACGGGACCCACCGCTTGGAGTCGATGTCGGGGGCGGAGTCATTGCAGTCTGGCTAGAATGCATAGGGGGATATGGGGAGCTATGTGGAGACGACGAGTGACGGCCGTCATAAGGATAAGCGGACTGCGGCGAAGGACGTCGATCGCTAGGGGGGGCAGGGGGGTAGTATTGACTCGGAGCGGGATGTGTCGAATAGCCAGAAGCAGATGTAGCGGGTGTGACCGGTGCGAGGTTCGTGGGATCAGGGTACTCGAAGCCGGAGCCGGAGCCGCGACGGCCAATGGGTCTCTGTGTTTGCGAAAGGATATAATCAGTATGCGAAGGAATGATGTGAAGGCGATGTTACGATATAGCTTACATTTTCCGGTGGTCCAGAAGTAAGGGGTGGCGCGCTTCCATAGGGGTGCTGGTACATGCCTTGCGGCGGAGGAAGGGTCGAATCGGGAGGCTGGGGTTGTTGTTGAGGAGGAAGAGGCTGACCATGAGCACCATACAGCATCACCCCGGCACCGGGACGACCAGGCTGAGCGTTCCTCAGGTGTGGGTAAGCTGCGTGGGCGGGGACGAATGCCTGGGCTTGGGAGGAAACCGGGGTGAACATGCATTCTTGATTGAACCGGATACAGTTGCTGCAACGGCCATCCTGGGAGCTCTCAAATCCTGAACAACGGATCTATCAGATGGAGTAAGTAATCGCAGCCAGCCAAAACCTATCCATATCCCCAAGGATCTGTCAAGTCGAACATACCTTGCGTCTGCGACAATAGCGACAGGCAATGGCTGTCCGTTGTCGTGGCGCAGCAGCTTGGTAGACGACTGTGGGCGGAGGTTGCTGCTGGGCATACACATCGGGAGGGCGGTAAGCTCCTGGCGGCGGTGGAAGACGGTAAGGGTCTTGCGGGCCTTGGACATGCGGGTGTATGGCGGCCATATTCGACTGGGGCGGGTACTGCGATTGAGGTGGAGGATATTGATGATCTGCACCTGGAGGATATGAAGCAGGAGGATACTAGAGAGAGAGATAACAGAAGAGGATAGAAGAGTTAGTTAATTTGAGCGGGAGATAAGAAAAAGATGTAAAAAAAAAAAAAAATTATAAGTGAGGGGAGTGAGGGAAGGGCGATGTGATGTATAGAGCACTGTTCATCGAGATTGCAAGGCAATCGAGGCAACGAGAAGCAAACCAAAGGAACGTACAGGATATTGAGAGCCCGGTGGATAATGGGACGACGGATTATCCTCAGGCTGACTAGTGTTCCACTGTGGTGGTGGATACTGTCCCGGCCGATTAGGGTCGTTGTAGTCGTGGGGGTTGCTGGACATTTGTAGCAGAGGGAGGCGACGAGGCTGCTTAAAAAGACGGACCGAAACGGGAGGGAAGAGAGACAGATGCAGGATGATGTGAGTCGAAGGTCACGTCGTTTCCGCTGGTCGCTTGGGGGCCAAGGAGCAGGGCAAGCAGGGGTGTATGTACGTGTGTTGGAAGGATGGAGTCGATTTGATTGTTGGGCGTAGGTACTATTGGGATGTATGTACCTTAGTATGTACGTATGACTGGCTGGTTGGGTCGGTACAGAGAGCCTGTATGTAACGCGGAGGATGCGGTATGTATGCCGTATGTATTGGTGGTAAGGTTTCAGGAAACGAAAACCCCCCAGGTCGGCGGGGGAGGTATGTATGTATGTATGTACGAAGGAAGGTGACTCGGGTCTGGAGGTGTGAGCCTGATTGCTGTGTGCGAGAGTGTGTGTGCGTGTAAGGCGACCAGGATAGAGGATGCGGAGTCCAAGCCGGTCAGAAAGTAGGCCAAATCAAAAACAGTTCCAGCTCCCGTCGGGTGATGTGCAAGGCTAGCATAGCCTCGTGGTCACGCTGGAGCCGAATTGGGAGGGGTGGAAGGCCAGTATTCGTTAAGGATGGTAATAAAAAAAATTACCAAAAAAATAATAGCACTAACAGGAGATAGTATGAGAGAAAAATAAAAATAACAAGATGAAGTGTACTTGGCCGACGGAAGAAGTGAAAGAGGCAAAAGGCGGACAAGCTGAGAGGAGAAAATTGACCAGGGATGTGGTTGTTGGTGTGGAAGGGGAAAAGAGAGAAGGTGAGAAAAGAGGCGGTAAGGCAAAAAAAAAAAATTGTCGAGGTGGTCAAATTAGCAAGGGTCAGGGAAGGATAGGATGTGTCTAGGTCGGTAGGGAAGGGGGGAAGTAAAGTAAAATAAAAGAGCAATAAAAAGAAAATTAATAAAATAAAAAAAGGGACAAAGAGTAAAAAAAGAAAAATAAAAGAAAAAAGGAAATAAATAAAAAATATTTTTGGGTAGTTTTTTTTTTTAAAAAAAAAAAAAGAAAAAAGAAAAAGAGAGCCTCGGGGATTTTGGTTATGACGTGAGCGTTGGACTTTCTTTTCCCTCTTTTTCCTCAGCAGTATGAAGTAGAAAATAGAAAAAAGTAGTAGTGTCGGCAGGGTTAGGTAGGAATTCTAAGGTACCCAAACAATGTGACCACTGTGATGATGATGAATAATAATAATAGGAATAATTAACTAGTGGATATTCGTGCAGGTCAGCAGGGGGGAAACGAAGAAAAGAAGAAAATAGAAGATGCCCTGTTTTAAAAATAATAATGATGATGAAAATTAAAAAAATAAAAAGGGAAAAGAAAACGACTAGTCGCGAGCTACTAGTCTGTCATGAAAAGGAATCCTAGTAGAAGTAGCGTCTCCAATAATACCTAGCAGTAGTGCGATGCACAGTCAGTATAGATCAAACAACAAATCCATGAACCAGGTTGACTTGAAAGCAACACCAGAATGCCGGGACTCCTTCCACTGGCCGCTCCTTTTTTTTTGTTTTCTTTTTCCCCTTTCCCTTACCAGTTTTGTTCCTCCCCTTCGAAAAGATAAAGGAAATCAAGCCTGGAGAGCGAGAGAAGAGAAGCCTACCGGATTCAAACATGTATTTCAAACCACATATTTTTCTGCAGGGGACAAAGCCATAGGGTTTCATGTGATGAAGTTCTTGGACATACCTGATGTATCAAGGGATATGTTTCTGATTTAACAAGTTGGATAGAGGCGATGGTTTGAAGAAAGATGAAGAAGTTGAAGACTGCTGATGATAGTAATGAAACTGTGATAACTAATGCCCAACCACTTGGGTCTGACAACGGCTCAAAGAAAGTAAATTTAAAATAAAATAATTCAATCCAATGAAAAACAGCTCTGATAATTTTTCCAAGATGGAATTGTACAAGGTGCCAAAGTTAAAAGAACCTCAGGAATCTCTAAAGTGAGAAGATCGGAAACAGGCGAAGGCTACGAAGACGGCACTCGTCTACAGTTGTCATGAACTTTTTCAATCTTTTACTTTTGTTATGAATATTGATGTTTTTTTTTTTTGTATCAGCATTACCACTTTCTCTATCACCATTTTTTGTGTGTGAAACCTAACGAGGTGTCTATGGCTGATGCCGCGACCTGCAGATTGATTGAATACGTGCTTCTTTAGTTGCTCCCTACCCGCGGAGGTAAATCATCCAAGCTAATAGGCTGGGAAATCGCCATGCTAAAAACCAATAATCTTAATGGACCCAGAAAATAACGATGGTTCTCTGGGTCCCCGACTCGCCGGTCCGTCCGGGAGGCAAACAAAAAACAAAAAAACGGTTGGGCCAAGCGCGTCAAAAGACACAAGACGCAGGGTACGAGTTCCACGGCTGGTGGAAAGCGGAAAAGCGGGAAGATTCGCTGATGGAGATCTCAAGGGATGCCGTTCTTTGGGTCAAACTGGGTCAAAACTGGGGACGCGGCGAAGGTTGGGAACCCATCCACCGGAATATTTCTCGATCCTAATCCCGTTTTCCTACTAGGTCACCGTTGTTTATTATTATTATTATTATTATTATTATGATGATGATGATGATGATTACGAAGCACAGATGTAGGTTCAGAATTTGATTTGGTTACCTGTGTTTAGTGGGTAGGAGTGCTCTTCAGATATAACAGCAGGTGGCTATTATTGGTTGAGGTGAATAAAACGCCACGCGGGTAAATAAATGTAGTCAATCAAAGGGTTCAAAAATAATAGTCAAAGAAATTTGGCATCCCAAATTCTCATCACCAAACGGTGGTTGGCCAGAATAAGATGGCAATTGATTATTGGACTGAGCAGGGGGAATGATGGAGATAACTTAGGTAGAAATTCACTGGAGACTAACCAAGAAGGAAGATAATCAAAACAAAACATTCTAAAATAATTATTCTCTCTCCCCTCCCTCAACACCTCATTCTTTTCCTACATCTTTATATGATGTATGATATGATACAATGGAATATTCTATTCTACAATATATCAAGTGCATAATTTTTTTTACTAAAGATTATGAAAGATGCAATAAATTGTGAAATAAAAAGCGTGACTGGATGGGAAAAGAAAAAGTGGTCATGAATAAATGGAAAGGGAAAAGAACGGTCCGCCAACTTGGTGGACCCTTGTCTAACACGCCAGCGACCCATAGACATGGACGGGGGGTGTCCTAAGACGCAGCTAAAGTATGGATGGTTCCATGGGGATCACCTGAATCGTCGGTTGGGCGTTTGGCAGGGCCCAAGGACCACTCGGAGCGAGTCTAGAGCCTGAAGAGGGGCGTAACTTTACCAAATGATGCGAATGACGACTGATGACGGAGAGGGAACTTGACTTGAGGGTACGCCGGGACGGGTAAAGGCGCCGTGGCCTCCACCGACCGCTCCCAACTCCTTCCGTCTCCAGCTGGCGGTTTTTTATTATTTACTTATTTATTTATCTATTCATTCAACCAGTAAATAATATGAATTGTCAACTATTTTTTTTATCACTTCATAATTCAGGCAGTTAACTGGTTTCTATTAATTATCAAATAACAGGGTAGTACTACGTAGTACATAGAGTAGTTTTGTTTACGCCTTGTCCACCCACGTATGTAAGATGGTAAGATGGTCATTATTTATGGTATCATGGTATCCAGTCCAGTCATAACACCCGAGATACCTGAATAAGGTAACAAAAATGGGTAACAGGTCGTATGAAGAATTGCTCATCTCATCATTCTTCCAATTTATCATAAAATCAGGTACTAGTGCCCTTAGATTAGACCGTATTAAAGTTTTTTTTTTTTTTTTTTTGGTTTGTTTGTTTCTTTATTGTTAATTTTCTTGTGCTTCACGGGGATCATCTCACTGATCAAGAAAAAAAAGTTCCAAGTCGTTGAGAAATAATGTTCCATATGACTGCGGCTGACGAGCATTGAGCTATCCCAATTTCAGTACATGAGCCGGTTCAGGTCTGGGGCTTTGGTCTGCGTGCTGTACCTAGATGGGAACGACCTGCAGTAGTAGGTAGGGGAAGTAGGTACCTTAGCAGAACGCAACCAGGAAAAAAGATACCACCTTCCCACTTAGATGCAGAAGGATCAGGCCCCATCTTTTCCACCTAGATCATTCCTGCATACCCCAATAAAAGACTGAGACAGCAACGAGAGAATACACCACTAATACAGACCCGACATATAAGCCTCTGGACTTGAGTCAACCATGGTTCCCCTCGGGGAGAAGGATTCTACACCTTGGGTCCACCCGGGTAATGCCCGAGTCCGTAGAAGAAAAGAGGGGCTGACGGCCCGTGATGGCAAAAACAAAAATAATGGATGGAGAACAACAATTTAATCAACCAAGAAAAGTAAAGATAAAAATAAATTAAAAACAGGAAGAAAAAGCTCACCCAATGCCCTGGTTACCTCCAAAGAATTACCAGATGAATCATCACCCTCATCTTGTTGGGGTAGTATCAGATAACCATCCTGAAGGGGAAGAAATCCCTTCACATTACACTAATTGCTGACAGGAAAACTTTGCACAGACATACATCAAGGAACTTTAAAAATAAAAAATAAAAACATGTCGCAAGTCAACTCGGAATGAAAGAAATTAATTAAATGGACAAGAAAAGTCGTCCCACCATCACCCCTCGTGCCCGTTATCCTCCTTCTATGGTCTCGTGTCTGAGAACGCACTAGAGGTAAGTGTACCAAACACCGTGGACGAATGAATAGTTCAAATGCCGGGTTCTTGGGATTTCTGTCGTCATCTCTTTTTTTTTTGGGGACGGGGCAAAACTGCCTCACACATGGGCTCTTAGGATAGTCAGCCATGAACCATGGTTAGCTTAGCGTACCAAACCTTGGACCAAATTCCCTTCTACTGTATATCCTTTGTTGCGGATTTTGGTCCTCCTTGACGATGGGCCGTCCCATTGCCAAGACCATGAGAATTGAACACAAACTAACTGGTGTATCAGGACGGTGGCCTATTGTTTGCGGCCGCTTACTGCTCCTTACATCCATCCGATGACCGCTTCATTCGGTATTTACGTACTTTTAGACTGTGGCGAACAGGGGAGATAAACCCGGGATTCTACCAGCCGCCCCCTCCTTCCCAGCTTCATGGAATCAAGTTTAATGACAGCACATTATTAATATTGATGCGACAAGATTAATCATGGTTGGTGCGATAACTGGTCAATATTAGATACCCCTGCACACCCTAATTTACACCCAAGCCATATTATACCTACCCTAATCTAAATTGTTTGTTTTTCACCCGTTTGAGGTTGTCCACACTAATTGAGTCCCGGACGGTACGGGTACGGTATGCGCGCCGCGCAGTAGCGCCCGCGTGCATGCAGCGGCTCGTTCAGTCCGTCTCAGTCCAAGGGACCAGACAGGGTGCTCGATGGCTTTTCTCGGACGAAGAAAACCTAGCTGAGTAAAGTACTACCTCTGCCCAGGGATGACAACTGACTGACCAAGCAAACACCACCACATTCCCATAACATCATACTGCATCCGTACATACGCTACCCAACATTATTAGGTGCTACTACATACCTCCTACCCCAGTTTCTTCAAGATCTCACCTCACATCTTGGCCGCAGAACTAGGCTAGGCTAGATTTTTATGCACGTACGTGCGAGATTCGGAGTCAATAGTCTTATAATAAAAATACACCAAGAAAATAAAAATCTTCGCTGTGTAGAAACGCGATACAAAGCACCCTTCCGCCCTTTCACTTAGCAATCTACGTCTCAATACCATGGTATTTCCCAAGCCTCCCTTCCAGTTGTCATGAAGAATTCTCCCCAGGACCAACCAGCTCAGCCAGTAACACTAGATTCCAGCCTGGGCCATACATGCACCGGACTTGACAAAATGACAAACCCAGATTGAGATCGGGCGGCTTCTTCCTGATCATCCACATTCATCATGGGTTAGTCGGGACCACATACGGAACCCTCCCCTCGCCCATTGCCCACCATCTCTCCTGCAGAGTAGGATTCCTTGCATTCCGATGATCGGGGGATCACTTGCGAACGGCCCAGCCCGTCCGCAAGGGCTGGGGAACAAATGTACGATGCGTTTAATTTGATCATCTGGCCATCAGGAATTTATCACCGAGAGGGGGCGCCAATTACAAAGTAGTACTACTACCTACTTACCTAGGAAGAATGCTCTGCTCGCGTGGTTGTCTATGTGGTAATTCTTTTCTTGAGTTGTATCAGGATTCCTTCTTTCCCAACCATCTTCCCCAACAACATAGTTTGGGTAGGTGTGATCTAGGTTGATTCAATGTATGGGGAGAAGCTAAATCCAAGATAAAGGAGTTGACATGTGAAAACACAGCTAACTAGATGCCTGGATTTTGTCGACCTTGTGGTATTGGATATAGATGGTGTTTACTTGGTACTTTTGTGTAGGGAGATAGTCGCATCTTCGACCCTTGTATTATTTGGTAGGATGAGTGCATTGTATTGAGCAAGGTACCTTACTCTTATGTGGGTGTGGACGCTCATCGAAATATCAATACATAGAACGCAGGTAATTATCGGGTTATTGATCCATATATGTTGGTTGGTATACTTACTTTGTAGATGAGTCGATTATCATGCAGTCCTAGATTTGGTCGGATTCGTGGATTTGCTTGCCGAATACAGGCGGTTTCCATGGATGGGATTCATCGGAACCTCTAGGCCTTCATATGACAGCATGGAATCCAATCCAAGCGCCAGGATTAAAATTGGATAATAAAAAAAAAACAGTTGACCCCGCAAAATGAGGAAGACTCGGTTCTCGAGTCCAGTCCTTGGTTGATTTGAAAATTTTATTTCCTTTATTTTGTTTGGTAAAACAAAGAAAGTGAGGGGGAAACAAAAATTATTAAATTCAAAGATACAAGGGTTAAGCGACAGCCGCGGGGGAGGTCTCATTGGGGCAGGGAACATCCTCAAGAAAAATTCTGGTTGGGCCCAGCAAGGGAAAGGAGCGCTCCGAACCGTAGTCGCACAACAACTGATTGGCAAATATGCCCCCCCATGACCCACCTATCTTCCTGCCCGTGCATGATTGAAAGGATGTTGTGTTTCTCTTCCCCCTACTGTTTGTTCGGTTCCGGTGATACCAGTGCGTATTACTAGTCTCCATATCTTGCCGTTGATTGGGTCGGTGGGCCTGTCAGTCGACCGTCCCATGGATCTGGAAAAATGGAACTGGAAGGTCTGGAAGCCCATCCATCCACCCGATGGTAGTTGGGAATAATGTGGCGATTGACGAGTATTTCTTGTTGAGTGTGGGTTGGGAGGGGGGAGAAGAGAGTGTACTCCATCAGGTAGAGACGACAGTGGAGCACATAAGGCACGAATCTATTAGGCGGTGAAGGGGAATGGTAGTGGTTGGTGTTCTCAGCAGACGAAGCGTTGAATGAATAAACACACTAGGATTGACGCGTATCGTCATGGTGGGGGAGTCGAACCTAATTCCAGGATGTGTTCAGCTGAAAAAAACAACACCACCGCCTAGGGCGATAGGTTTCCGAGATTTTTGTTCGGCAAGTCTAATGTGATTATGGGGCCATTTGACCAGCTGAGTGTGTGATGGGATAGGAATTTATTGCCAGAGATTGAAACCGTTGGATGACAAGAAATTTACGAGTTGATTTTACCAATGAGATCGATATCTTCCAAGCGAACTAGTCGCACGCTATGATACCATCGCGACCGGGGATATCACAGATGATGCTCATTCCCGAAATATCATTGGTTCTACACCCACACAAATCAGATATTACCACCCATCCAACAGTCGAGGAGGAACTTTTGGTGGAGGCCCCTAAGTTTCCCGGTGCTACAGCCCTGGGACGACGCCAGGAGGGTATTGTCGGGAACTGATCTGATCGGTGGGGCAATTAAGGTAACGTGCATTAGCTTAGCTTGGCTTCAAGCGGTCTCTCGAAGGATGGTCAACGCCTTCGTCGGAGAGAAAATAGAGATGGAGGGCAAGACTCCAAGAACCTGGTTTCGTTTGCGGGGTCTGGTGACATGCGCGCCAATCACCCCGTTACAAACCTGGCGACTCCCCTTGCCAAAGTGCGTAATTCGCTTCTCCTGACCCCACTCGCACATGGGAGGCGATATTTAGTGGGAGCTAGTCGTTAGCTGGAAGTTAAGATGTTAAGGATAACAATTACTATTTGCTACACCATCCCAACATCCGCTAAATGAGAAACAAGTTCACCTACTGTGCATATACTCCGTAATCACTTTTCCGTTCAGGTGGGGGTAAAAACAATTTCAATCTCCACTCCCTGTGTTTCTGTTTCATCTGGTTTTGGTCCTCAACTATTATTGTTATTGTGGTTGTTATCATCTTTCTCATTGCTATTTTAATTCGTCGGTGTTAGTTGTAATATTGTATTATAGTAGGGTGAAAGATATATGACACCGATCGTGTGACTTGAATAAGTTCCGAATGACTTGGGAAATTTCCCGCTTCTGGATCCCCACAGCTTTTCTTTGTTGCTTCTTATTATTATTACGATTCTTGTGATATGAGAGAAATGAATTTTTTTATTTTTTTTTTTTTAAAAAAAAATACAAGGAGATTTTGTCCCACTGAGACCATTTTGGAAAGTTCATAGCAAAAATTGACGGTCGCAAACACAAAGAAATAGTAGATGGCTGATGTGATCCGGATGCAGGTGCTGATGTCAGGGCGTTGGGCAACCAATTCCTGACAAGTTTTGCTCGGTCGCTAGTCATCTCCTGGACATGTCCACGACGGGCCGCCCCGGCTCCCGCCGATCTTATGCATGAAGTGAGCGTGAGTAAGTGGTAGGAATGAGAATGTAAGAGTGTGAGAGGCAATAATGATGTTGTTTTTTTTGTATTGTTATTCTAAGGAATACATATATACTGATATACTGAGGATGAGATGAGAGTAACGAGAAGAAGAATATTAAGTATTAAATGATACACTATTCACAGGTACCTTCGATGTAATCTAGGAGTCTTTGCGGAGGGACCCTTGCTCCTTCCTCTTTCGATTATCCTTGATTTAAATTAATTGAATATGTACTCCAATGATACGTTCGTAGACTGAGGCATCCATCATCTTGTTCTCGTGACCGGGCGTCAGAGCCTCAACCTGACGTCCAATCCCTTTCACCCTCTCTGTCTCTTCTCACTCCCCTTCCTCCGAGCGATCCTACCACACCTGATCTTGGAGATACTTCTTCAGTATGATAGCACAAATCCGCATCCTCGACGAACCTGTCTGTGTTCGGGGATGTTACAGTGCAACCTCAAGGAAGGTGAACTCCGAGAGCACATGCTTGGATGACCAACCGGTGCAACCTGCCAGAATCTCAACTTGTTGTCCCCATTTTATTGCCACTTTTTTTCTCATGCGTACCAATCCACGCCATCGACCTCTTCGCTAGCCTTGCTTTGCACCGCTACGGGCTTATCTCCAGATGAATTATCTCCAATCATGGTTGTTTGGTGCCTAGGAAGCGAGGCATCCTTCCATACGGTACGGAAACCATATCAAACGGCTGTCATCGCGTATTACAAATACGGTAATAGTACAAAGGTTTCTGGCTTTGCTCCCTTTCACCTAATATTTTTTTCCCCCTCCCCCTTGCCACGTTTTTTTTATTAATTAATTTTTTCCTGGGATTCCAATCGGCGCGCTGCATTGCCGTCCGCGTCTTTCCGTTGCCGCCAAAACCCACCCACCACGCAGGTGATTGTGGGCTTTCCTCAGCTCCGTCCGGCCTTTGTCTCCGGAATCTCCAGAATCATGCTCCACTACACCCAACGTCGAGTCGCCTTGGCCCGTCGGCGAGATCGTGCGGGTTCCATGGTTGCTCCTGAGCGTCCTGGGCGCAGAGTTTGGGATAGACTACCTTTCGGTCTTCAGCCCAACCTCAGGCGCACCCAGGCAACGTGCATCTCCTCCCTTATGCGTTTGGACAGACGCACCAAGCAAGCAAGCGACCGGGCGTTCTAAGCCTCATCTCAATGGCTGAACCAGAACAGTCGCGTTTAGCATAGCGCTGACGGGGCAGGGCCACAAATAAAAAAAATACCCCTTTTTCAAAAAATATAGCAAGGAAATAATTTACCTGCCTAGAGGAGGCTGTCTCCGATCATCGATCCGCCCGCATACGGTTTCAGTCACGTGATATATACCAGCCTATGATATTGGAGGAATTCGAAGACTATCTCTACTTTATCTGTCGGGCTTGGGCTGTCGTGCACCAGTGGGAACACTTGGTCATGGGCTAATGGTGGATAGTGTGGCAGCACGCCTCCAGGCGAGGTTGGGTGGCTTGATTCAGGGAAAAGAGAACCGAAATGCACTGTCTGTGCTCGCTCGGGTACATGCTACAGTGTGTGTGCGCAAGCGCAATCTTCCTTCAAATGACGTGGCGAGACGAGAACACCAACAAGGACCTAGAAGCCTTGTTGGGCCCCCCCCTGTTTAGGCCGGTCCAGTTTCCGAATCTAGCAAGAGCGCTGCTCGATTTGGGGTTGTGTTTGGGTATCGCGATTGGCAAGACGAGTTGTGTGTGTGTGTGTGTTTTTTTTTTTTTTTTTTTTTTAAAAAGGAAAATTTAAATTCATTGT
>VCAU01000008.1:516031-616489 GCA_015844325.1 Aspergillus nanangensis | reverse complement strand
TTTTTTTGGACAGAGGGGGAGGGGGGTGGAAACGTACAATGGCCTCCCAACTCACGCTCCCTGAAAAGCCTCCGTTTCCTGCTGTTCTGGGTATGGTTAGATACTCATGGGGAATGTGAGTTTTCTGCGATGGATTGTTCGTACAGAAATCGCCCGTTCCAATTATCCGGCAATACTACACCAATACTATGTTGGGTGTCGCCAGGAAGTGTCAAGTTGGCCTGGAAGATGCATGCCGAGCGAGGCAGGATATAAGAGGCCTGGCGAAATGCTCCGGTGTTGTACTCGACAGGCGGCGTGAATGTTGCATTCGCTGGGTGGTGCGATGCATAGAGAACGTTGGCCCCGTGAGGGAGCAGGGATTTGATAGATCCTTTGTTGCAGCTCAATGCATCCACTAAAGGGTAGAGGTTAATCAAGAGAAGAGCTTGAGTCCAACCTGTAGCTCTCATCTTGAAATTGGCACGCCCAGCGAGGGTATAAATAAAAGCCAGAGGCTGATGAGTGAGAGAATTTGGAACCATGCATTGAACAACAGCGAATGTCTCATTTTATAGGGATCGTCTCTCTGCACGCTGCCTCGGACTCATTGCCCCCTTTTGCATCCGTTACATCCCTACTTGTTTTGACGGGGTATCTTCTTTTCTCAGGATGGTCGATGGTCCGGGGTCAAGTTTCCATCCCCCCAGATCTCCACACTTAGGACGTCCCCCGTGGGGTTGCGTATAATATGATCGTAGATGAGGGGCGGGCCAATGAAACTGATTGCAGAGATTAACATGTCAAAGTTCATACTCTTGCCCAGGGGATCAGGGTGGGAGATTGCTGTGGGGTTTGTGGGGAGGTGAGGTTGATCCATCATTTCCGATGCAGCGAAATGCTTAGGGCTTATCTCCGAGATGATTACTTCGACTACGAACGGAAAGACTTCCGAGGATCAGACCTCTTCATATGCAACCTGATCAAATTATCTACTGCGGCGGTGGTAGCAAACTAAGAACGACTCCTCCACTTACTCCCAAACAAGTGGATCAAGATAGTGAGCAGGAAACTGAATACAAACATCAGAGCACTTGTAATGCCAGAGCTGGCTGCAACACCAACACTCTTGAACATATCCGGAAACCTAATGTATATCAGCCTTATTCATACAGTAGATAATGGAGAAGACCGTCTTACCAAAATGGTCCGATAAACCCCCATATCTGTCGAACAAACGTGATAAAAACACCGACACTGCCTGCATCTTGTGGATAGCTATCCACGGCATAAGTGACCATCACCGTGGTCACGAGCTGGTTTCCGAACGCAGCGACTCCAGTTCCGATAATGGGAGAGACAACCCAGTGCTTCTCAAGCGCTTGCTGGGTACAGACCAGGAAGACAATGACACCAACAATAGCCAGAATAGTGCCCGGATAACTGAGCCAGATACGATATTCCGGATCAGGTCTTTGCCCGAGTGTGCACGTCTTCCGATTCATCCAGTAATCCGACATGGAACCTCCAATCTGCTCTCCCAGCACGGTGCCAATGATCACCCCCAGAAACTGGAGGCCAAGCTGTTCCGCATTCAGACCGAACTTTTCCTGAAGCAGCTGCGGAACTTCCACCGTGATCAGGACACTCGCGAAAAGAAAGACCATGGCGTATACAACAGCCGGGATCATCACATTGGGGTGTTTCGCCAGAGTCAGCGGATGGATGAATTCCCCGAGCTTGATTGGGGTGCGGTCGATCCGCCGGAAAGATAAGTACTGGGTCTTGAAATCAGAGCAGTTTGTGTTTCCCCCGAGATAGCGTGTTTCGGGGCCGAAAACAAAATACAGCATGAATTGGGCCCCATTCGTGATGGCGAGGACCCAAAAGATCCAACGATAGCCGGCCCGCTGAGCCACAAACCCGAATATCAATGGACCTGCAAATTGGCATTAGCAAAAACAGTCAGGGTTTGAGACGTTCGACTGGATGGCACCAACCAACTGGAACGCCCAGTGTGACCATCAACGTCCATATTCCCATATATCGACCGCGTTCCTTTTTGAAAAAGGTCTCTGTGACAACCGCACTTCCGATTGCGGCCGCGGGCGAGATGAAAAACGCAGTCAATGCCCGGCAGGCGGCCATGGAACCATAGGTTGGACTCTTAGCACAGCCAATATTGCAGACCAGGCTACAGAGAAGAGATAGGAGGAATATAGGTCGGCGCCCATACCGCTGGGAGAGCGGTTTCCAAAACAACGGGGCGCCGCCGAGAACCGCTATTTGAAGCGAGGTGAGGTAGCTCGCTCGTTGGAGGGACACGCCGAGATCGATGGATATGTCTTCGTAGGCAGGGATGATCGAGGCTGTAAAGGTGGACATGCAGGCGTGAAACGCAACCAAGATCAGATTCGACAATTTCTAGCGCCATAGGTGTGATTGTAAGCAACACTCATAGTCTCCTTTTGGACACGGGGTATCCATACCTTCCATGTCGGCCAGTTGTAAGGGTCGGCACTCGATGCACTTGGGAGGGGATCCAGATCCAAAGTGCCATGACGCTGAAGGAGAAATTCTCGATGGGCGGAAGATAAACTGGAGATAGCAGGATCAATAACAGAGCCATGATGTCCCTCTTCTGCTTTTTCCAAATACTCGCTGCTGTCCTTTTCCACGGGTGCTCCATTTTTGTCGTCCAGAGACAAGACTCCGTGTACCTGATCTCGGTCGTTGGTCATAGCTGATGATATTTGGTTGTATGGCGGAGATTTCGCTATGGTGAGAGTCCAAAAAGAAGGCAGTATTCCACGAAATGGTCCCAAGGGAGTAGCTCCAGTGACAGGGCGTGTTTCAAGAAACCGTAATCACTAAGAAGAAGAAAAAAAACTGCCAGTGTATCTGTAGGCAGCGGAGGCAATGCCTTATAAGCACTTAGCGACCGACCCATGACCTAATAACTGGCCCTGAGAATGGCCTCGAACAAAACTAGACCTCATCAGACAAGGCTAGGTATTCTTGCGCTTGGATTGCTCTATGTCGGACAGATGGAAACCAGGGCGACTGGGAAGATCCAATGGAGTTAACATTCGAAAAGGAGAATCTGGCTTCCTCCGTGGAGATTCGTGGGGATCTGATCAAATCCCCACAGAGTTAGTAACGGTTTCTAGGCGAATCAGATGGTCTTGAGTAAGAAATTGTCTGTGGAGGATGCTCACACTACTAACCAATTAGTCGATATTAGCCTTCTTGCAAAATCACAGACAGGTATGAAAGCCACTGCTGAATGGAAGATATTTGGTACTAACTTTGGGTAGAGAAGTTCTTGTTTCTGAGTACGAATCACATCTTGTCATAATTTTTCTCCTGGCATAGAAGTATAGCCAAGCTTTCCTTCTCACTGCCACAAAAGCTTAGGACTCGAAAGGGGGAAGTGGGAGAGGAAGGCTGAAGTTTCAACGACGACTAGTGGCTTCACGTTTCCCTTTTGAGATATTGAGGCCGACATTAGTTCGACGGGTCGGCGTTAACGAATCCTCCCACTTCCTGGTGGCTTTCCTTTCAACTCCATCACTATTACGCGTGGATGCAGACTCACTACCGATTTATGGGGGGAAATATAGGGGCATTGTTTGGGTTACGAAAACTGCATCAAGCCGAGGTCCTCGTCCGGGGTAAATCGTGGAGATTGTGGAGACTCTGAATCACTTCAGGATCCACCGTCAAATTATCTGACCTTTTGTACTATTAATACACCGCCTTTAATACCCCAGTCAGGTTGAGTCAGGCTACTAGAATTCCATCTGCATGATTCCGCTGTCAAACCCCATCTGATATGCATAGATATCGCACCAAACACTATGATGTATCCTCCTTGGACATCGCAAAACGTGTTCGAACTACATATTGCACATGTTAGAAAAGAAACATCATGACTCAATATAAGATACACGCTCTTAGCCTTACTTGTACCAATCAAGCCTCCCCATCCTCCTTTTTGACGTACTTCGGCTGCTTCGGTTTGACAGAGACATCAGGGGTTTCCAGGTCTCCATTCTTCCGCTTTCTAGACACCTTCTCGGTTGCGATCACCACTGGTTTAGACCTAGTAGGTGTTATCTGCGAATTCACGCGACCCATCGTGTCCCCTCTCCCTTTCTTCAGAACCTTTGGTGCATTGCGCGCGAACACTCTTGCTTTCATCTCGGGACAAGATCTCTGGGGATGGCCCTTCTTGCCGCAACGACCACAGGGAGGCGCTATGTCACATTCGGCCACGACATGGCCTTCTTTCTTGCAATACACGCAAATGTTGCAATTCAAACAGTCGTTTTTGGTCATGCCGCAGGCACCACAGCGAGTGCAGACACGGGAGAGTTGATCGGGGGTGAAAAAGGACATTGTACGAGTATTGCAATAAATGAAAGTTCTTGGGTGTGCGTCAAGTAGAGAGGGAGAAATTATGATATCAGAACGTTTTTCGAGGAGATGGCTCGATGTTGGGAGATGGATGGGGATGGGAGATGAGAGAAATAGTAATGTCTGTACAGATAATTCAGAAAGCAGGAAAACACAAATGGAGTGAATTGAACCATCACTCAATTCACTCATACTCTCGCAAAGTTTCCCAGGGATTAGAATAACGACTGTAATAACCATGGCTCGCTTGACATCAGCCATTGGAGAGTCCTCGAAATTAGTTCCTTCATATCAACTTATTCTACAAGGATCTCACTATTCACTCCATTCCCCCTGATACCTGTTTGGTGGTTCTGGGATAAATATTCCTGTCTCGTTGCTCAGGTTGGTTTATTGTTTCTTGTCAAAAGGCTTGCTCACCCTGTAGCATTTTAAGTCAAGTTTTTATGCCAAGAAGAGATACAGCAGTGAAGAGGAGCTTCGATATATGTGAGTGCAACAATTCTGTTGTTTCAAAGACCAATATCTGCAGATATTCTGTGTACTCTATACACGTTATGGATGCAGGGTATTGTTCAAACCTCGATAGGCAACCTCGCTGGGGAGATATGAGGCGATTTTCATATTCCTTTGGTCTGTTTCTTCTTCTTCTTCTTCTTCCATTTTAGAGGCATTTGGATCATCAATTGAACCATTACTTTCATTATTTCTACGCCTTTTTTTGAAGACATTGTATCTTAGGGCAAAAAGAAAAAAACAAATATCCTTCATACGCAATAAAAGGACACCCTTTTGGTTTCTTGGGAGATGATAGGTGTTTCAAGTGCCCCAGTCATTACGTTTAGATACGAGCAAGTGAGGTTGTAGACAGGGTGGCCCATGAGTTTTGTGTTGGAGCCATGTGCACCACAGCCAAGCGCCTAGACTATTGGCCAAAGCGATCAAATCGCGGGTACTCAAGGTGGAAAATAGTCGTAAGAGACACAGACTATGGCTTTTGAAGCTTGCTGATAGTTCGCAATTTTTTCCAGAATGACGAGTGCAGTTGATCTAGGCGGTTTCTTTTTTTTTTTTCATAGCGGCCTAAATTAGGCCTTCCCTGCATCCGATTTCCAAGTTTGAGTTTCATGAGGGCTCGCCTGTCCAGATGGAGGTTTAAGTTACGGTAAGAAAAGACTTGGATTTATCCACGTTCCTACTCACACATCGACTTCAAGAGGTTGCATTTCAGCTGTATCTCTTGACCTTAATATCATAGGCCCTTCCTTATTCAAGACCTTAGACGATGGAGATCCTTTCCCTATTTTGTGAGAATCTTATATATAAGTAGGTATAGCTTTCGATGCATTGACCTAGTTTCTTTTACACTAGGATGGCTGAGGTTTCATCTTCACGAGCTTTGTTTCCTGCCTCCCGTGCGATCAGGGCTTTTGGGTGGTCGAAGGATGCCGGGGAAAGTTTGTTTCGACATCGGTTGACCAACAAAGGGGAAGGGTAAAAGCATAGACAGCATCGGTAGAGCTGTAAGCGCGCCTGCCTTAAATCTTGCCACTGTATATATTGGCCGCTACTATACAGCCCCTGTCATTGGGCAATGACCAGTAGTTGGAGGGATCCCTCTGCGGGGGGATCGTCCCATCCGCGCATCGATCAACGACGTCTTCTGCGGGAATTCCTTAGATTTTGCCCCCATCTCCCACACATTCTGCGGAGTCATACGTAAGCATCGGAAAGAATGCAGGCGGGGTCTTTGATATTTCGGAGATCGATCGACAGTACTTGAATCGTGCTGGCCTGAACTTGGATACTTTTGTCATGTTGTTGGAGGCTCTTTGTCGTAAATGTGGGGATTCTGTGTTATGACTAGACTTTCCATGATCCTGAATTCATCTGAAGGGGGTCAGAATAAGACAGAGGATGTCATTTGATAGGGGAAAGTGATGGTATCAGATGATGGAGGAGAGAAGGAGGATTTGGAGACGTAAGCGGGTCATCTGCCTGTGTGGGTCAATCAAGAACAAACAATAAACAATAGTACGAAGAACTAAGACTCACTTCTCTTCTTCTTCTTCCGTCCCAACACCAACTCCCCTCTTGGATATGCATCTCCTCCCCCTGTGTTATCACCCTCTACTGGATTTCTTTCATCATTCTACTACCTTTTTTTCTTTGTCTCACCTCTTTGTTTCATCTCCTTTGCCCCAGATTCCTCTTGTTCACCGCCCACTGTGACGTCGACTCCAAAACATTGAAATACGGAGGCAGCTTGCGAACCGGGGAATTTACGGACGCTACCGCCCAGACCCGCACGTTGATTTCGAGCGATATTTGCTTTAGGATAATGTTTTTAGGTCCGTCCGGCCTCCTCCAGGTTTTCCTTGGGGTTATGCATGGCTGGAGCTTACCAAACGATACAGGCGACATCTAGTCTGGAGGCTCCATCGCTCCAGTAATCCCCAACAGTATGCCTCGATCAGTCCCCTCCTACTTTACTGCGGTTCCGAACGAAGACTCTCAGCCACATAGCGACCATGAACTTCCTGCGTCTGCCACAAGAACCGCTCCTCCCTCCCCGTCCGCCGTCCGACGCAGCCATAGCCTTTTATCCGAGCCGCATACCGGGTATGAGTCCCTCGAAACGCCGTTAGAGGTCGGAGAGACCACAAGCTTGTTAGGAAATATGCCAGAAACGCGTCAAGGCCTCCCTCGCCGATCCTACACCAATATTTCCGGAAACTCCACCGTTGATAGTAATTTCCGACACACCCTGACAACTGCAGGCTTGCGACGGTCTCGCCATCATAGCCGAGCAAACTCCCAGGTCCGACAACTGAGTCGGAGAGCCAGCATCGATACGGATCGAGCTGAGAGTTTCGCCGCTTCGGCGAAAGATGGTCTCACAGCTTCATTTCTAGACGAGCGAACATGGTACGACCAGTTTACATCGACGGATTGGGTGCACGACAGCATCGCCGACGGAGCCCGTCTACGTGATCTGCGAGCCAGAAAGGATCTTCGGGGTCGATTACTTGCGTGGTTTGATGGTGCTCAGGGCTGGGTGTTGGTCGCCGTGATAGGCTGCATCACAGCGGCCATCGCCTATTTTGTCGACGTAACCGAGGACGTCGTATTCGACGTGAAAGAAGGCTTCTGTGCCACGAAGTGGTTCCATAGTCGTCAAAGTTGCTGTGGAGATATTTACGATTGCACCAACTGGCATTCTTGGTCAAAAATCTTTAGACCATCCGGTCCCGAGGACCACTGGGTCGATTTTGCCATGTTCGTGTTCGGAGTGCTCGTCCTCTCCATGATTGCCTGTTTTTTAACGCTCTTCACCAAGACGGTTGTTCCATCGTCAGTGTCTTTGACAACGCTGGATGAAAATTTGGCCGCCGGTTCACGAAGTGGGCGACGTAGCGCCCTGGTAGATGCGTCGTCACCTGATTCAGATTCCAACCCATGGGCGCTCTCTTCCCCTATCCCCACTCGCCCCGACATGGTCTACTATTCAGCTGCAGGTAGCGGCGTGGCAGAGGTAAAGGTGATCAATAGTGGTTTTGTGCTCCATGGGTACCTTGGATTCAAGACATTGGTCATCAAAACAATCGCCCTTATTTTCAGTGTTTCATCGGGGCTCAGCCTAGGAAAGGAGGGCCCCTACGTCCATATTGCTACTTGCGTTGGCAACATTTGTTGTCGAATGTTCTCCAAGTACAACCACAATGATGGGAAGAGGCGCGAAGTTTTAAGCGCCAGTGCCGCAAGCGGTGTCGCTGTTGCCTTTGGAGCACCGATCGGTGGGGTTCTCTTCAGTTTAGAGGAAGTTAGCTACTACTTCCCTCCAAAGACCCTCTTCAGAACCTTTTTTTGCTGCATTGTTGCGGCTCTGTCTTTGAAGTTCCTCAACCCGTATGGGACTGGCAAGATTGTTTTGTTCCAGGTCCGGTACCTCGGTGACTGGGAAATCTTTGAAGTGGTTATCTTCATTGTTTTGGGAATCTTGGGCGGTGCGATCGGTGCTCTCTTCATCAAAGCGTCGAACATCTGGGCCAGATCTTTTCGACGGATCCCAGTTATCAAACGGTGGCCGATGCTTGAGGTTGTGCTGGTCGCATTGGTCACGGGGTTGGTTAGCTTTTGGAATCGTTATACAAAAATGCCTGTTGCCGAACTTTTGTTCGAGTTGGCGTCTCCCTGTGAACGGGAGTCCTCCTCTCCCACTGGGTTGTGCCCGAACGAAGACGGCATTGGTGAAATTATCGGCTATCTTCTAATTGCCTTTGTGATCAAAAGTCTCCTAACGGTAGTCACTTTCGGTATCAAGGTACCAGCTGGTATCTATGTCCCTTCCATGGTCGTTGGTGGTCTCATGGGCCGAATTGTTGGTCATACGGCGCAATATTTGGTCATTAAGTATCCGACGTTCCCCCTCTTTGGGTCATCCTGTCCCGCTGTCTCAGGAATGGAGTCTTGTGTAACCCCGGGCGTGTACGCAATGGTTGCAGCGGGGGCTACTATGTGTGGTGTCACTCGCTTGTCCGTCACGCTTGCCGTTATACTGTTCGAATTGACAGGCAGCCTTGACCATGTTCTTCCATTCTCGCTGGCAGTGCTTTGTGCCAAGTGGACTGCAGATGCTTTAGAGCCTCGCAGTATTTATGTGAGTCTCGCCCAAACCCTTTATACTTGTTCAGCTCTAACCTTGCACAGGATCTATTGACCGACATGAACTCGTACCCATTCCTGGACAATAAACTCCAAATTGCGTCCGACGCAGAGCTGGGTGACATTGTCCGACCAGCGAGGAAGAGCCGTCTCATCGATATTTCAGACTCGCCATTCGTGCCTGCGGGAGAGCTGCGATCGAAACTTCAACATCTTCTAATGGCAGGAGAGCTAGACAGCGGTCTACCTATCTTGCGCCACAATATCTTGACTGGGTTGATTCCTGCCCCCGATCTTGAGTATGCATTGGACAATCTTGAAGATGAGGACAACGCATTGTGCCTCATGGCGTTGGATACGTCGATTGTTATTTCGGACAGCGAAGATATCTCGAGCCCTGATCGGGTGGACTTTGGACGCTATATTGATCCGGTATGTTCTCAAGCATCTCGATTGCATTCAGATATTAATAAAACTGCAGGCGCCTGTGTCTTTGGATATACATTCCCCTATAGACCTCGTTTATCAGTGCTTTGCTAAGTTGGGCCTGCGTTATCTCTGTGTGCTCCAGAACGGCGAATATGCTGGCCTGGTTCACAAGAAGGCTTTTGTGAAGTTTGTGAAGGAGAACGAGTAGACTTGTTTCAATCCCTCTCTGCCTGCCGCTCCTTTGGTTATAGCTTTCTCTTTGCATCCCTTGGCGTATCCCTACTTATACCTGTTTTTTTTTTCTAGCCTGTCTTTTCTAATGTACATCTGTTGGCTCGATTGCATATATATCTCCGGGTTGGTTTCTTCAGTGTCGTACACATATTGTGTTGGTCATATGGTTCATATTTTATCTTATTGACGAGGACCTCTTGTCAAGAAAATATACAGGTCAGATCTTACTGCCTTTCAATGGTTTATACAGTACTTGGTCATGCATGTGGGTTGTACGAGGCCTGCATGGGAGAGAGAGTTCCCCATTGCGAAGACCAGGCACGAGAGAAATTCCTATAAATCCGACATGATCCTTTCATAGCCAAAGCCAGTGTCCCTGAAGAGTGACCCCCTCGCCAAGACAGACTGTGTCAATATATATGTAAACAACGCCATGGATGGATATCATCATGCACATATTCTACTCCTCTACAATAACAATCAGATCTACAAAAGCCGTTCATACCCCACCATCTGAATCTTCACCTCACCCTCCTCCTTCCAACCCTCCTCGACATTCTCCCCAACCCACTCCGACACCTCCTTCGCACCAGCCTTCCTCCATCCCTTCTGCATCACCAACTCCTCATCCACCGGAAAGAACGTATCGCATTCAAACGGCCCATCCTCCTCCCTCGTCTTCTCCACCTCCGTAACCACAATCCTGACCGGCCTCTCCCGTCCCAGCCGCAACGCAGCCGCATAAATCTCCGCGCCCCCAATCACAAACACACTCCCCAATTTCCCTTCCGCCGCATACCCCTTCTCCAACATATCCAACGCCTCCTCAAGTCCCGACCCGACAACCGCATCCGTCTCTTGCCCGCCAGACCCGCTCGTAGTCGTAGTCGTAGTTGTGTTCGCAGCGGCGGCGGTAGCAGCAGCAGCAGCAGCAGCTCTCTTCGCCTCCAGCTCGCGTAGTACCCCCTCCTTCACCGTCCCTGAAACATCGCGCGTGACAACCACGTTAATCCGCTTGCCTAGGGGGCGCAGTTTGCGCGGCACGGAATCGTACGTCTTGCGGCCCATGACGATGGCGTTGGTGGTTCCGGCACGTGGGGCACGCGACGTGACGCGTGCGAAAAAGCTCATGTCGGCTTTGATTCGCGGCCAAGGGAGAGTGCCATTTTGGCCGATTCCGAGTCGGCAGGGGACTTTTTCGCCGGTGGTCGTGGTTCGCAGCGGGGGGATGGGCGTTGTTGCGACGATGAGGGTGAGTGTGAGGGGGTTGGGGAGGTGTTGTTGGGGGGGCATTTTGGGGGGGTTATTTTGGTTTTTATTTGGTTGTTTGGGGAGGATTGTTTTTGGTAGGGTAGTATATGAGGTCGATATTGTAGAGAGGGTATGTGTGTGTGAGTGAAAGAGAGGAAGAGAGATGTTGAGGAAGTGGGAAGGGAAGTAATGAAAGGGAAGGGAAATAATTTCAATGCGGTTGGCTCTATCTATCGATAGGAACTTATCGATCAATCATCGATACCTCAAATACAATCCGAAGATTGCGTAGATCCCTTTTGCTCGATATTCATTCAATTTGAAGAATAATATAACATGATATAATAAGGTACTAAAAATTAAACCTGATAGAAAAAAGGGTATCGTATCTACACTACAATGGTTGATCGCAACACATCATTAACCACTATTCCAGAACGCCGCACCCCAGTCCAAATCCAATACTCCCAACACGACAAAGACAAGAAAACAAGAGAAAAATCTAGTTTGCCGGCTTCAGTATTCCTCCCTCTTCGATCGCCTTCTGGATCGCAAGGACATCCTTCTCCAATTCTTCTCGGCGTTTTATATCGGTCTCATCTTCACCAAGCGTATTTAGTTTACCAAAGAGCCAGGTTTCTTTCAGGGTGCGGGTTAAAGCGAGGATATCTTCTGCTGCGCGCACCTAAACAGCGAGAATATTAGTATCCAACGCTGTGCAAAAGCCAGAAAATGAGAAGGTTAAAGATGCATGCATACCAAAGCCGTCGACTCCACGTCAAGTTGATATGTCTCTACCGCTGTCGACGTGTGACTGGTACTTTCTACCTGTGGGCATATAGTCAGACTAGCTGACCCTTGCAGATTGCATCCAGGAGGGTGGGTGTTCAAACCGTTGCAGTAGCCATAATGTTCTCGAATCGCTGAAGTAATTGCGTAATATTGGTGTTAATCCGATCTGCGGGGAAATAATTTGTTAAGAGGTGGTTCCGAGGAGAAGGATTTGTCTCGAATTGGGGGAGTTTGGCAGGTAACGCATACTATGTAGTGCTTTGGCGCTGGGTTGAGAGTCCATGCTTTCGTTTTATCTGGATCGAATGTGTTTGGGTCGTTTTTAGATCAAAGAAAGAGTGTATGAGGGGAGATAAATTGCCAGGGATATCATGAGGCGGGGCGGTGGGCGGTGTACGTATTGCCGGTTCTATATCCGATAAGGCGATGATGTGCATGCATCCTCATGTCAAGCTGTAGAAGTGCGACTTAGATGTCAGGCTATCTAAATAGTGATGGTATACAGCACTTTATTTAACCGTGTCGTAATTGCGGCGACATCCACATGGATGTTCAATGCGAGCATCTCTACCATAGTACGCTTAAATAATCGATCAAAGACACGCCGAGTTCCAAAATGAATGCCATCGCGAGTATCCCGAATCTGATAAAAATCAACTGTTCGCCATATCGAATTGATGCGGTGATATTCCAATTTGCTTATCAAACGTCATCGCAGCTGTCTGCATCCCGTATGACACAAATAGTGGGTGCAAGTTCTGAGCGGGTTTATGTTCTATAAACGTAAGTGGATGGAAATTCCATTTCAAAAACAGCTTGTTTTGCAACCGACAAGCAAAAATTAGTGGAATTCACCCGCGACATCAAATAAAGCGTGGTTGCAGCGCGAATACTCCAGTGATATAGGGATGCCCTCTCTCAGTTTATCGTACATATTTGGACTGGCACGAGTTAATATAGAAAATGAAACATCAGATTCCAAAACTTACCATAAACCTCTTATGGAAATCAGACCGCAGCAAATCCTAAAAAAATGTCAGCTCTGAAGCAAGTGAGGGCCCAAATCATATCTTACGTTGACAAACTCCTTGCCTCTCCCGTCCTCGGTCCCGCGAGCTTGATTCTTGAAAACAACGTCGTCATCCCACCTCCTTTTGAGGTTAAAATCTTGCGCATTGAGGAGTGGATTGCCTCGAGCGATATCAACTTCTCGTTGCTCCTCTTCTTCGGCGGCTAGTGCAAGTTCCTAGCAAAGTGTTAGCCGGTGTCTGCCCGCCGGTACATCTCAGATATCTGTCGCACCTCTTTTTCTTTCTGTTCCTGTCTTTCCTTCTTGATCTTCTCGAGCTCCCGCATCAACTCCGCGGCTTCATCCTCATCATTATCACTGCGCACGGTCAGCAGAATCCCCATGGAACAATCTTCGCCACACACCTTTCCTCGTCACTACTGTCCTCCTCTGACCCGTCTGAATCGGCGTCTATATCGCGAGTTTCCTCTAATATCCGTCGCCGTTTCAATTCCGGGTCTTCCTCGTCCAGCTCTCCTTCTTGTCCTGTGGCGTCTTCTATCTGACGTTTTGGCGTCGCGCCACCAACAGCTTGCTCATCGACAGGGATACCGCGCTTCTTGGCGAAATGGGAAGCTTCGGCTTGGAGCAATTCTGCGCGCAGGTCACGTTGGCTGGATTCGCTTTCGCCACCTTGACCATTTTGACTGTAGAAGTTAGAAACAGCCAGGAATGATCGAGAAGATGCGTCCTACCGTGTCTTCAGGAGTGTATGTGCTGGAAGAAGCCGTTGATGGTAGGCTGGGCCGCGCAGGGCCTCTTTCCCTTGAGCCTGGTCCTATTAGTTCTGTTCCTTGGGGGGATTGGAAGAAGGACATACGGGATCGAAGGTGGGTCTGTGAGCTGAAGAAATATTAGCACCTTATACCACAGTGTGTCATAAAGAACGATAAACATACCTGTAGTCATGGTGTGCGATGTTTGATGGGGGCTATAAACCACTGCTGAATTTATCACCGATGAACTTGAACGATAACCCGCGCAACGGGAGGCCTCAGGCTATTGATGAGTCAGCCAATGGTTCCTCTCACCGCCTTCAAGATTACTGTATCATTGGTCGAGATGAACATCTCGTCAGACCCTCCAACAAATTTCTTGAAGAAAGTCCGTTTTCCTGGACCCCGATGGGGCCGAATCTGCCTCCGCAATCATGAATAAAGAAGCGCCGCTCTCCATCACGGAGCGCGACTTCATTCTCAATGCATTACGGGAGAACGTGCGCTTGGACGGTCGTGAGTCGGACCAACTGCGTCCGCTGAGCATCTCGTTTGGTCAAGAATATGGACATGTGAAGGTGAAGCTAGGCAAAACTAGGTGAGTTGGTAACTGGAGAACCCGCCCTTTTCAATTGGACATTATGAACTTATTCCTTGCGAACAGTTTAATTGTTCGGATATCATCTGAAGTCACGAAACCTCGCGATGACCGCCCCTTCGATGGAATCTTCACAATCGCGCTGGAACTTACAGCTATGGGTTCTCCGGCATGGGATAATGGCCGGTATGTTGTACCATGGATGTCGGGGTGATATAAGAGTGAATTACAGAATACTAACACCGACGGCTATAGACAGGGGGATCTTGAGACTTATGTGACCAACGTGCTTGACCGGGTTGTGCGCCATTCGAATGCCCTAGATACGGAATCGCTCTGCATCCTGAAAGGTGTGAGCTGCTGGAGCGTTCGTGCTGACGTCCACATTACCGACTACGATGGAAATCTTATCGATGCTGCCTGCGCTGGAATAATGGCAGGGCTACAGCACTTCCGCCGCCCGGACGCAGTTGTAAAAGACGGCCAGGTGATCGTTTACGGCGTTGACGAACGAGTACCCGTTGCTTTGAACATAACGCATAAACCACTGTCCATTACATTCCATACTTTCGATGAGGGCAACCGAGTAATTCTCGATGCGACGCGGAAAGAGGAGCAGGCAGCGGAAGCGGATGTGATCATCGGCATGAACAACGCGGGGGATGTATGTTTCCTGTCCAAGTTCTCAGGGTCCCCGGTGGATGCGATGGTGTTTGTGACCAAATCAACGGTGGCTCAGGAGAAGGTGAAGGAGATCAACGGCGTTATTGACAAGGCGCTACAGGCTGATCTGGCCAAACGGGCCAAGGGCGGCATGCTGGAAGAGTCTCGAGCAGAAAATGACCGCTGATCCTTATGGATATTCATAATATAAGTTTATGGTTTATGACTTGACAAGGGTGTTTTCATTTCTCATTTTTCTTCTTTTAATTTTCTTTGAAGAGCTAGTGTAAAGTCGATCGATGCTCTTCTAGGTTAACCTCCCCCTATTACGTACGTGGTGCGGTATATAACCATTGATACTTTGGCCACCAGTCATTCAATGTTGATCTCCAGGGACAGGGAGACTGAGTATCAAAGAATGGAAATAATAATAAAAAAAAATTGGTAGATCATCTAAGCTTGTCGATCGCAGCGGAAGGCGGCAGGAGGAGAGTTACAGCATGCAGAGAGCTCCCTCAAGACCTTAAACTCCGCCATGGACGAGGGGAGTCGAATGAGAATTGAAAAGAATATTAATTCATTAAAGGGGAAGTAACTCGGCAATCTGGATCGACCGGAAGGAATTAATTGACCTCTTTTGTGGATAGACCAAGAGACTTGACGATCGTCCGCACCGCCCAGTGACCGGCCACTTTGGTCCTAGTGAGACTCCTTCTGCGATTCCTCTGTTGCTGCCTTCCCGTCCTCTCTTTCCCACCTTCGCTTTCACCACTCACCACCACATTCCGTCCCTCTCCTGTCCCCTTTCTCCGCTTGTTGCGACCGACTTGTGTATAATACTGCCGACCATTCCTCTCCCACATCCCCTCGCTCTATCCGCTCATCGATCCATGCTCCAGGGGTCCACCTGTGTTGTGACGGTGTCCGCCCACCCCGATCATCATGGCCAGCGGTAGGCCTCCAGGACTTCATCCAGCCGCTGGCCGCGATGACGACCTGCTGCAGCTGGAGGAGTCCACTCCGATCTATAATACGGGCCAACGCCCACCTGTCAATGATGACCGTCTTTTACAACAGTTCGACATCGACGACTCCGACCAACCCCAACCGCGACCTTCCGTTTCCTACGATAACTTTGTCGGCGGGCAGGTCTCGTCGCATTCTGGTGCCCATGCGATGAGCTCGGCCCCTCCAGCGCAATCCGGGGCCTACATTCGCGATCCGTACATGGGCCCCGACGCGTCCCGGACCTATTCGCAAACCTCCGGCTTAGACAATTATCGCCGTTATTCGGTCGACGAGTATGACGATGAACGGTCCATGCATGGAGGCTACTACGATCTTGATCACGATGACCATATGGCGACAGATCATCGTGTACGGGAGGCGAAGGATCGAAATAGCATTCTGGGACTAGGAGGCGGCTTAATGGGGCGAGCAAAGCACATGCTGGGCATGGGGCCTGAATACTCCGAAATGGACCTTCCCCTAACAGAGACTGGAGCTGGGGCCGCGCGAGTGGATAGTACGGATACCACCGCTGCGACACCTAGGCCCAAAACGTCGAAAAAGTCGAACTTCAAGTTTGGGCGGAGGAAGGTCGATCCCTCCACGTTGGGGCCGCGCATCATCGTGCTGAACAACCCGCCCGCCAATGCGACCAATAAATTCGTTAACAACCACGTCTCCACTGCGAAGTACAATATCTTCACTTTCTTACCGAAATTTCTTTACGAACAGTTCTCCAAATACGCCAATCTGTTTTTCTTGTTTACCGCCGTCCTGCAGCAAATCCCAAATGTATCTCCCACGAATCGATATACCACCATTGGTCCCTTGTTGGTGGTGTTGATGGTGTCAGCCATCAAGGAACTGGTTGAGGATTACAAACGACGGACGTCAGACAAGTCACTGAACTATTCGAAAACCCAGGTTTTGAAGGGCTCGGCTTTCCATGACAGTAAGTGGGTGGATGTTGCAGTAGGTGACATTGTTCGCGTCGAGTCTGAGCAACCCTTTCCCGCGGACCTGGTTTTGCTGGCATCCTCGGAACCAGAGGGGCTATGCTATATCGAAACGGCCAATCTAGATGGTGAGACCAATTTGAAGATCAAACAGGCCATCCCGGAAACCTCGCATTTAGTCAGCCCTGCGGATCTCAGTCGACTAAGTGGCCGTGTTCGCTCCGAGCAACCAAACAGCAGTCTCTATACCTATGAAGCTACTCTTACAATGCACGCCGGCGGTGGAGAGAAGGAACTCCCCCTGGCGCCTGACCAGCTTCTTCTTCGCGGCGCGACGCTTCGCAATACCCCCTGGGTTCATGGGGTTGTCGTCTTTACTGGTCATGAAACGAAGTTGATGCGCAATGCGACGGCAACTCCGATCAAGCGCACGGCAGTGGAGCGCATGGTCAATATTCAGATTTTAATGTTGGTAGGTATTCTGATAGTTCTCAGTGTCATCAGCTCCGTGGGAGACTTGATTATCCGACGAACCGATGCCGATCGCCTGACGTATCTTGACTATGGCCAAACCAATGTCGCCAAACAATTTTTCCTTGACATCTTCACCTACTGGGTTCTCTATTCCAATCTTGTCCCCATCTCTCTATTCGTCACAATCGAAATCGTCAAGTACGCGCAGGCGTTCCTGATCAACTCCGACCTCGATATCTACTACGATAAGACAGACACCCCGGCCACATGTCGGACGTCGTCCTTGGTGGAAGAATTAGGTCAGATTGAATACATTTTTTCCGACAAAACCGGCACCTTGACTTGCAATCAAATGGAATTCAAGGAATGTTCGATCGCTGGTATCCAGTACGGAGATGATGTCGCTGAAGACCGACGAGCCGCTGGGGACGATGATAGTGAAGGAGGCGTGCATGACTACAAAACGCTTCGAAAAAACCTTCAGTCTCATCCCACAGCGAACGCTATCCATCACTTCCTCGTTCTCCTTGCGACCTGTCACACTGTTATTCCTGAAAGATCCGAGGCTGAGCCGGACAACATAAAGTACCAGGCCGCCTCTCCTGATGAGGGCGCCCTGGTCGAAGGTGCCGCATCTCTTGGTTATCAGTTCACTAATCGGAGGCCTCGATCTGTAATCTTTTCTGCAGGAGGTCAGGAACATGAGTATGAACTGCTGGCCGTGTGCGAATTCAATTCAACCAGAAAGCGAATGTCGACGATCTTCCGTTGCCCAGATGGAAAGATACGCGTTTATACCAAGGGAGCGGATACGGTGATTCTTGAACGCCTGCATCCAGACAACCCTGCTGTCGAGACGACTCTGCAACATTTGGAGGAATACGCCTCGGATGGTCTTCGAACCCTTTGTCTGGCCATGCGTGAAGTTCCCGAGGACGAATTCCAACGGTGGTGGCAGATCTTTGATAAGGCTGCTACAACTGTCAGCGGAAATCGTGCAGACGAGCTCGATAAGGCTGCGGAACTCATTGAAAAGGACCTTTACTTACTTGGCGCCACAGCCATCGAGGATCGCCTGCAGGATGGAGTGCCTGATACCATACACACCCTCCAAACTGCGGGCATCAAAATCTGGGTTTTGACTGGTGACCGACAGGAAACTGCCATCAATATTGGGATGTCCTGCAAGTTGATCTCTGAGGACATGACGCTATTAATTGTCAACGAGGAAACAGCTCAGGGAACCCGGGACAATCTGACAAAGAAGCTCCAAGCTGTTCAAAGCCAAGGCGCTTCTGGTGAAATTGAAGCCTTGGCGCTTGTTATTGACGGTCGGTCATTGACTTTTGCGCTAGAAAAGGACATGGAAAAGTTGCTTCTAGACCTTGCTATTGTGTGCAAAGCCGTGATCTGCTGCCGTGTTTCTCCTCTCCAGAAGGCACTCGTCGTCAAGTTGGTCAAGCGTCATCTCAAATCCCTGCTCCTCGCGATTGGCGACGGAGCCAACGATGTCTCCATGATCCAGGCCGCTCATGTCGGTGTCGGTATCAGCGGCGTTGAAGGTCTCCAGGCTGCTAGATCCGCCGATGTGTCTATTGCGCAGTTCCGCTATCTTCGTAAACTGCTTCTTGTACATGGTGCCTGGAGTTATCATCGCATCAGTCGTGTCATTCTGTATTCTTTCTACAAGAATATTGCTTTATACATGACACAGTTTTGGGTGAGCCCTTGTCTCTTCCTAATCTACTCTCGTCCATTTTGCTAACGGCGCACAGTACTCCTTTCAAAATGCATTCTCTGGTCAGGTTATTTACGAATCGTGGACATTGTCCTTCTACAACGTGTTTTTTACTGTCCTGCCTCCCTTTGCCATGGGCATCTGTGACCAGTTTATATCGGCCAGACTCCTAGACCGCTATCCTCAGCTATACCAACTCGGACAGAAGGGCCTATTCTTCAAACGCCACAGCTTCTGGTCCTGGATCGCCAATGGTTTCTACCATTCCTTGCTCCTTTACATTGTGGCGCAACTTATCTTCCTGTGGGATATGCCCATGGCTGACGGAAAAACCGCCGGCCATTGGGTCTGGGGCTCAGCGCTCTACACCTCCGTCCTCGCGACGGTGCTGGGCAAGGCCGCGCTGATTACCAACATCTGGACCAAGTGGACCTTCATCGCCATCCCTGGCTCGATGTTGATCTGGCTCGTCTTTCTCCCAGCGTACGGATACGCTGCACCCGCCATTGGCTTTTCGCAGGAATACTACGGCACTATACCGGTTGTCTTCAAACTCCCCCAATTCTATATAATGGCGTTTGTACTTCCGTGTCTTTGTCTTCTCCGTGACTATGCATGGAAATACATGAAACGCATGTACTACCCGCAACATTACCACCACGTGCAGGAGATCCAGAAGTACAACGTGCAGGACTACCGGCCACGCATGGAGCAGTTCCAAAAGGCAATCCGCAAGGTGCGCCAGGTGCAGCGGATGCGCAAGCAGCGCGGCTATGCGTTCAGCCAGGCTGACGAGGGCGGCCAGATGAGAGTCGTCAATGCTTATGATACCACGAGAGGAAGAGGCCGATACGGTGAAATGACCAGTTCAAGGACTTTGGTGTAATGTTTTGCGTTTCCCTTACTTTTTTATCTTATCTTCTTTTTCCCTGTGTGTAACAATTTTTTTTTCCGTATTTGCTTTATCTTCCTTTTTTGTCGTTGCTGCGCATCTATTGAGCAAATAAATGTATACGTGGCATCTGTGGTGAGGATAGGTAGTATAGGTTAGTCTTGGACTGCTGATGAGTCAATGTCAAAATCACTCTTACGTCTTGATTTGTATGTGATAAAGTCTTCGTCAATGATATATACATCTTTGCGTCGAATTTTGCAAACACTAGATAGACCGTCTCAAAACTATATAAAAATTTCAACAAAAATCACCGAGAACATCTTTCGCCCGGTTCTCTCCACTCCAACCCCAAGCCCTCCATGACAAGCCTCTCCCTCTCCTCCCAAGTCCGCCCTGCACCCTCCAAATCCAGCACCTGTCCACCACTCGTTCGCTCACGTATCCCACTCGAGTCGAACTTCCACCCGTGCACCTTTTTCGCATACCGCCGCAGGTCCCGCTCAAAGGTCGTATCGCCCGTCCAACCCAAGACTGCGCATCCCACTGTCCGCCACGGCGAGACGATAATATCGACCCGACGATGGGGGTTCGGGTTATTCTTTCTGCGCGACTGTTGCTCCTTCTCGGTAGACCCAGCCGCTGAGGGATCCTGCCAGACAACCAACGCCTTGTCGAGACTATCGAAGTGATGGCTATCTCCATGGAGGGGGAGAGTCTGCTGATCGCGCGCCGAGGTAGCCAGATTCAACGCCAGGGTATGTGTAACCCAGCCCTCAGCTTCCAGACTCGAAATCACATCCACGACTAGGTTGCTCGTGACGGACTCGTCCGGGTGTGTGAGAATGACATCCACGTCGCCGCAGAGATCCTTTCCGCGCCGGTACCCGCCGACGAGGATGCATTGCACGCCGGCGACGTAACTCCCGCGACTGGGCGAGTGGCAGTCGGAGTAGGAGTCTCCGGCGACGTTGGGGCGGGTTTTGTTCGCGTGGCGGTGGATGACGCGCGCGATCTCCTCGACTTCGCGCCGCGGGATCCCCTGCGCCAGCTCGTCGTGGTATTTGAGTCCGATCTGCTGCACGCGCGAGAGCGACGACCAGTCGTGCTCGATGATGTCGTCGAGGTCGCGGTGTCCGCGGGTATAGTAGAAGTCGCGGGCGGTTTTTGCGCCGATGCCCCAGACGCTGGTGAATAGGTTGAGGATGCTGAGTACAGGGTCGGTGTGGAGGGCGGACGCGGCGGCGAGGACGCCGGTTTCGCTGTGCTGGTACTCGGCGAAGAGGGTGGCGATTTTGGATTCGCAGCCTGGCAGCGTCAGGACCTGTGAGGAATGGCGGAGCGCGTATGGGTAGGCGGCGATGGCGGCGATGGAGGTGCTGTAGGCACGGACCCCGATCTCGTCGAGGGTCAGCTCGCGGATCTTGCGGATTTGGAGTAGTTGGGAGATGAAGCCTTCGTTTGGGGGGTGGAGGGGGGCGGATCGCTGGCAGGCGTAGAGGACGCGGTTTGTGACCCAGTCGGGGGCAGGGGGGAGAGGGGTGGTGGGTTCGTCGGTTTCGGGTGTTGTTTGGCGATGGAGGAGAGATCTTTGGGCTGGTGATGATAATGATGGGTGGTCGCCTCTTCGTTTATAAGGAAAGGATGTGGCGTGTGGGGAGGCATCCTGCCTTGCGCGTTGGAGGATGTCACTTGCTTGGTTTGCGCTGGGATTGTTGGATCCCGGGTGGGTGATCTTGCGCGCCTCGTATATGGTATATGGATCGAGGGGGAGGGGTGAGTACAAGTTGAGAGATTCCTGCAACCATTCAAGCTTGATCACACGGATGGTGTTGGGCGGCCAAGCCAAGGCAGGTGAAGGGGGTGAAAAACCCTTGGGTCTCTTCAAGTATGGACGGGATTCATGTGTGCTTGTCACCCTGTCTGCTTCGCTTTCTGTCTCGGTGCTCAGATCAATATGCCTAGCTGGTACATTGGCTTCAATGCCGTCACCACGTTCATCTTCCTGTACATGCCTTCGCTTTGCGGGGGGTTCAGGAACTGGAACTGGAACTAGAATCTCCTCTGTCCATATTCCGCGCGACCTCAGTTCTAGCGCGGCGCGCTTTTTTTGCGAGATTCGCCCTAGGATTAGCTTCGCTTCGGAGACGTCGTATGTTAAGGAAGCGTTGTGCTGCAATAACCTGTCCTCGATTTGGTGTAATTCGTCCAGGCCGAGGTGTGTTGGAAGGACGAATATCGGTGGACAGGACGTGAGGTTTAATCTATCAGTCGATTCGGTATCCGACATGGACCATTAATGGTGGCTTGTATATATATATATAGATAGTTGAAGGGAGCTGGTGATATTATTTCATGCGTGGTCGCATTGCATCATCGGATTATGTGTGATTAAACATTATAACATCGGAGTATTGACGGTTGAAGCGAGTGTGATTCTAGTCTTGTGTCGTGCTTTGTTATACGAAGTAGTTGAAGAGGGCCGATGGGCGGTTGACGTCATGTGCTGTCGCCTGAGGCACAGATGCGGCCCTATACATCCACAGTATACATTTCAACACCAACACTACCTGATATTTAATATCTAACACTCTATAAGATGATAACATGAGAACTCTGTAATAGACATAGTAAAAAAAACTCATATTCTCGATAAATTGAATTAGGGGAATAAGTCATATACTCCGCCAAAATATATCACAACTAAGTCGCTAATAATTTTCAAGAATTAAGGCCAATAAATTTCAGGTAGAAAAAATTGCTTTCTGAACCTGTCAAAGTACATGCATAGAAAGGAAACCCTTGAGCAGCCAGCAAATGCCGCCGTCTGATAAAACGGCCAAATATTTAAATAGAAGAAAGAAATCAAGAAACGCAACCCCCCATGACGACCAAATTCCTCCAAGAGGCGATCAGCTTTCCCTCCACTTAAAAGGGGACGCAACTACAGTAAGTAGTCTCATCTATCCCACGAAGTCAGTACTGCATATATATATATAAACCAGATTCTGGAATAGATGTTGACTCACCACCATCACCAGAAGAAGAGCAAAGCTCTCTCGCTTGATCCTCGGTCACCGAGTCTTGACGCTGATATACCTCCATGCACTCCTCACAACTAGACATGGGGGAGCAATACAAGTCGCAGTCCTTCTGGACCTGTAGGGTGCAACCGGAGGAACATTCACCGGCAGGCTGTTCCCGGCACTGTGCGACGCAGACGGCTTGGTCCTGGAGGGCCACGCATTGGTTGTAGGAATCTCCCCAGCAGTTGGGGTTTGTAGAGGCGTCGCGGGGAGCAGAGCATGTCGTGCTGAAGACATCGTTTACAGTATCGAACACATTGCCTGGGGTGGGAACGGCGAGGCCGGTGGCGGCGAGGAGGAGAGTGGTGGAGAGAAGGCTGGTGAACTTCATTTTGAATGTAGGAGGATTTGTAATTTTTCTTTTGAAGAAAGAAGTGAAAATTGGATTGTTGTTGTTCTTATTGTTGTTGATGATAAAAAAATATAAAAAAAATGGTGGGAAAGTTGCATCTATTTATCCCCCCAAGATTGTCTCTTCTCTTGTCGAACAAGTCCAGCCTACGTATGCCCAGTCCTCCTTCATAGTACCTCCAAGACTACAAGACGTAGACAAGACTGAACAAGAGGCGGACCAGCCCGAAATCTTGCAAGGGGCTAAGAGGGCGATCTTCCCTCCAACTAGAGTAGTTCTGGGGCGGAATTCTATACGCGCCAACACTGCCTCAAAGGACCATTCTTGGCAAGGCACATTCGATGCTCTTTGACGACATGGGGGCGAAACTTCGAAACTGGTGAAAACGGGATATAAAGATCTACTGAGTTATATAGCACTTTTGATCATAGTCGTGTCTCGGCATGGGGCAAAGTATCCAATCCAGATGGGCCAGGGGGATTAATCGAGCGTCATGGAATTGTTTGCGAAAAACTGATCACAGGCAAGAATAACCATGGCCTCGGGAAAAACAAGCATAGCTTGGATGGTCTTGTCGTCAAAATCATGTTGAAAGTGGATACAGGTACTACCAGGGACATGGCTACGTCTTGCTTATCCTTCGACCAGCCATGATCGCTCCTTGTGAAAATTCTTTAATATTTGCCCGTAGACGATAGATAGTCATATCCATTTACAATCACCCTCAGGTGACCATATAATATGACGTACATATACCCAAGAGAACTCACATATCACTGAGTCGCCTCCCTAACGGCCCCATAATTGACCGCAGTCGCCCGGCTTCTTTCCTCGGCTAACATAGGAGTCTCCGGGCTCATCTCAGGATCCTCCTCCTCATCCAACACCAAGGTTCTCCCATGTCGTCTCGCGATCCAGCGTCGCCATGGTTGATAAAGCACCACACTGAGGCCTCCAAAGACGATAAAGCAGCCGCAGATACCTACGCCAATGGCATCATAATAGTCCCCGGCCGTTTGCACGCCATCCCAGAACCGACCCGTCGGTTCCGCAACATTCAAAATCAAGGTCAGCACCTGGATGATGCCGATCACGATGGCGACAATAACCGTTAAACATGTCAGCACGATCGAGTAGTACAAGAACGCGACGGGATCGCGGTGGTTCTTGGCGGAAGGCTGGATTTCGTGGTCCTCGCCGATGAGCGGCGCTTCAGGCGACGAGTCGTCCTCGTCTTTTGTTGCGGGGAGGAAGTTGGCCGCGGGCTGGATGTAAAGGGAGAGCATCAAGGCGCCGTCGGTGGTGTCGAGAAGACACATTCCGGCTGGGACTGGGTTAGATCTCGGGGTAAAGGTGTTGACAAAAGGTGCGCACATACCGGTGAAGAGAATGGGAAAGATGAGAATCACCCAGAAATCAGTACCGCGCGCTGCCTCGATGGACGAAATGCCCAGGAGGGCGATTTCAGATGAGGTATCGAATCCGAGGCCGAAAAGCACTCCAAGAGGGTACATTTTCCAGGGGCTGATCACATATTGTTCTTAGTCATAAGTGTTTGCTGATGTATTGCAGTGCTGACATACCGATCAATTAGCACAAACATGCGTTTCAGCACGGAAAACAAGAAGCCTCCGCCCTCGATTTTCCAGGCCTCATCCTCATGGCCCTCCGGGAGGTTGAGGACTCTCTGCATCTGCTTGTAGAGCTTGTACAGGATATACGCATTCATAATACCGAGTAGGATCAGGAACACAGCGCTGACGGTGGTCCCGATGATTCCGCCGACAGTGCTAAATCTGTCGAAGCGGGAGGACACGGCGGCTGCGGTGACTGCTACGACAATGGACGTGATGATGACGATGCTGGAGCTTGTTAGAAGTGGCTGCTTCTGTCATATGAATATGGGAGACTTACGTGGAATGGCCCAAGGAAAAGAAAGTTCCTACTGTGACAGGCTTCTGGCCGGTGGCTAGGAGCCGTCGGGTCATAAGATCGATAGCCTGAATAGATGATGAGTTTGGGCAATACGAGAGGGGGTTTGCTTTTGCGCACCGAAATATGGTCTGCGTCAAATGCATGTCTTAATCCCAGGGTGTAGGCGAGCACTGCGCTAGAGACTAGAGACCTGTGGGTATCAATCAGTATGTGAGGTTTTAGCCTGGGATATAAGGCCCAACATGCAACTTACGGGAAGTAGTGCTACAAAATTAGTCAGACTCAAGTTATTATTGATGGGCCTCTCGCATGACGATGAAGACGTACCAGAACAATTGCGGCCCCAATCCACACAATCACATTCATGAGTGCAACAAAAGCAATGACCGCCAACCCTGGCAAAGGGACCTTACGGATCCCGGGCAGCCGACTATGCGAGCGCTCTGCCTGACGGATCAAGGATTTTGTATTCCATTTCGTCTTCCTGGATGCAGAGTACTCGGAGTACTCGGGAGGAGAGGAATCTGCCATCTGACGAGATTCCTGGTGAATTCTCCGCTGGGGGTGTTGTTGAAGGTGGGATAATTGATTGAATAATGGAGGGGTGATGAGCGCCAAGAAAAGAAAAAAAAAAGGTTGGCGATAAGAGAAGAAGATTAGAATAATCAGGTTTATCAATGCCAACCATTCAATCAATCTTCCTCAAGGTCCTTGTCACTACTGTTGATGATTCCTCAAGCTGTCAGGAACAATCTGGATAGAATGATTTCTGTATATGTAGAATTAGTCCTTATAATAAAAGTAATTATTATAAATTATAATCATCATCGGCGTGAATGTAACTTCACCGCCGATGATGCCGAAATGCCCCCACCACCGGCGAACTCAAAAGGCGGCGAGCTCCGAGAAGTATATCATATATCAACACATGGAAATGAAGGATAAAAAAAAACAAAAGAAAGAAAAGAAACCATGTATTTTGAATGCTATATAATTTCTAGGAAATCATCCCAGCATATGCCTGACCCCATAAAATCCCACCGCCACAATAAGGAGGGACGTAGTAATATTCCTAATACTCTGTTTGACAGAGCGCCTCCACAATCTTTTAAACGCCTGGATAAATCCAGCACTATCGTTGGCCGATGGGAAGGGTGCATCAGGCACAGAGATGTCGAGGAACTGACAGAGAGGCTCCCATCCATCCTTCACCTGGAATTCTAGGAGACGTTCTGGTGGAACAACCTTTCGAACATAGTTATTGTGGTCAATAAATACCTGCGTGCATTGCCTGGTCTTATCCCCATCATGACTCCCCCATAGAGTTCGATGATGGTACAAAAGGTTCGCCGCAAACCGATCTGTATATTGAAGTACCCTCCATGATGGCCAGCTGAAAACCTGGAAGATGGTATTTAGCATGGATCTATGCCAGCTCTCCACGCTTCGAGTCGTTAATATAACTTTGGCATCTGGATAAGCTGCCAGTAACTCATCCACAAAAAGGCAACAGGGCATGTCCATTACAACCTACATCCGTCAGCAGAGTTCTTGTCCAAGGAGGAGGAATATCAATCTGATCTTGCCTATGGATACCTCTAGGTATAGGAGTCACTTACATCAAAATCACCTGTGAGTTCGTCGAGTTGCTCGCGTCCAAAGACAGGCCCTTCACCGTACCATTTCCAGCGCAATGCCTCAACCCATCGTGAGACATGTCCGAGGACAACACGATCGGGGAAATCGTAAACATGGAATCCGATCTTCTGAAGAGCTAAATGAAGTGCTTGAGAGTAATATTCTTTTTAGCCAAATTTCTCCTGTAATGCGAGGGAAAGGAATGAAATTGTAGGGACCACGTACACTTCGTGCCAGTGCGGCCCATTCCCAGTGCCAATATCTTCATTGGCCGTCGCCGGGAAGATTCTGGAGGCGGGCCATTGGATTGAGTTTCATGTTGAGAGATGGTCATGGTGAATCCTCGAGACGAGACTTACAGAGGCTTCAAGCTCTTGTTATGGGGTAGGGTTCGGAGTCCATTCCTGTTTTATGTCGCTCGAGGACTGTTGGATCCAGGTCAAAAAGTGACATCGCATTCATTATTGCAAACTATTTGAATATGTATTCCTTTGGCTGTCGATCAAGCTGACTAGTCAGTCATTTTTTACACCCGCATTGCAGATCATTGCATATCAGGTATCGAAGTTGATCGCCCAGAGCCACGTCCAATATGGGATACCAAAAAAAAAAAAAAATTAAATAACATTCACGTTTAACAAGAATGCCTCCCCAGCTTACCAGATCCGCACTTTTGCACGATTATGTCTTCAGCCATCGAGAAGAAGAGAATTATTGGGGCAGGGCTCCCCAGAACCGGGACGACCTCCCTGGCTGCCGCTCTGGATCGGCTGAGATACGGCCCTGTGATACATGCTCACAAAGGTACTGACCATAAGATCTGGGCTCTTTTTGTATAACATCCAACTAATACATCGAGATATAGAGGATGAATCGAAGCCTTATGCGAATCTTCTAGCAGCGAAGCGGAAATACCCCGACGCGGATGCTGTTGAATTGGAGAAGTTGACGGAGGTATCTCTTGAGAGCTTAGTATCCCCATTCAATGTCACTCTGGATTCTCCACCAGCCGACTTCTATGCTGAGCTGGCTGATTTATACCCGCACAGCCTGGTGATCCTCACCGTCCGCGATACAGAGGAGCAATGGTGGGCATCGTGGTATAGTACGCTCGGCCCCTACTTCGACAGAGGTTGGCAAGCAAAACTGCGCCAAGCTGTAATATGGGCATCTCCAAGGTTTATCCCACGGTTTGAAATGATGCTGAACTATACCTCGTTGTGGCGGTCCAGGTATGGCGGTTATGGGGCCCAGGTCTACAGGCAGCACAATCAGGCGGTGGTGCGGCGTATCCCTTCACACAGGCTGTTGGGGTTCAACGTCAAGGAGGGGTGGGATTCTTCAAGGATGCAGACTCATTCCTAAGAATAGATTAGACTACTAGAAAATTGAGAGGTGTAGAACTAAAATTAATAGATGAATAATCAGGAGCGATCAGCTTTTCACCTGGGCACGTCGAACAGGCAGGTGGACATGCTTACTCGAGACGATTAATTGAAGCCTGTTTTGCAGGAGGGTCATTGTCCCCTTGCTTCCTTATCCTAATACAGAATTTCGCAAGATATGTCGAGTCACCAGGCAGTTGCTTCGAAGCCAAGAGACTAAGACCATATGTTGGGTCAATTTAACCAACGTCACTCTCCAAATAGGACTTCCTGATGCTACCCCAGAAAAACACAGTTCTGCGGCCTTTCCCTCGATAGACATCAGAATGACACTCAATCATACACTTTGTGAAGAAGGCTTTCATGCCAAAGATGTCAACGACCTGGACCTGCGACCACAGGAAGAAATCATCGCACAGCTTCAGACCTTCACCCCTGTCTCATCCGAAAGAAACCTCTGGGCATTCTGGGACACTGGCTTCAGCTCGATGCGTCCCTGGACGCAACGCAACGTGATCAACTGGGCTCGACGGGATGGCAAGCGATGGACAGTCCGTGTACTGGATATGGTTCCCGGCTCGCCAAACAATATCGAACATTTTGTTGACCCTGAAAACCTGCCGGCTGCAGTGCGCGAGGGCCGTATGACAGGCAAGCATTCAGGGCAACACACATCAGACTTCGTTCGCCTTGCATTACTCTATCAGGTTCGCTCGTTCAACCCCAATCCATTCCGTCGAGCGGAGAGCTAATCCCACACGCCCCGGGAAAAAAAAGTATGGGGGGGTCTATTCAGACGTATCCAATATGCTGTTGCGGGATTTAGATGATATCTACTAGACTCCCCTTGAAGACCCGACTGTGCCATACCAGGTCGCAGGTATGGCTATGGGAGATCAGGGACAGGTCGGGAGCTTTTTCATCGCCGCCCGCAAGCTTAACCCGTTGATATATCGCTGTATGCGCGCGCCTCCAAAGCAGCTCAGGCTTCTATTTCCTACTTTCTTTGTCCGGCTGAGCGTGCTGATTTATTTTCCGACTCTTCATTCTAGGGTTACGGGTGTTTATTGAAGTCTGGGGGGACCGGACCCGTGCGACAGATGCTCATCAGCACCCACTCATTTCCCATTTGGGTCTGATAAAGAGCACGATCCCGGAATTTGCGGGAGTTTCGGACTGGGCCTCAGTGACTGATTATCTTATCACATTTTGGGTGCGGAAACGAGTGAGGTTGAACCGAGAGCCAGGACCTGGGGGCTTCGATGGGCCATCGTATTTCTCCAAGCATGTTCTCCTGCTGAATGGCCACAACGAGTCACATCGTTCTCTCCGGTTAGGTGGTGCAGAAGTTGTCAGGCTTCTGGCTCTTCCTCGTACACCCGCCCTATCGTCCGGGGAAAACAACATAGACGACATGAAATCCGGGCACGAGCTTGTGTACGGAATGCTCGCAGGCTCATCTATTTGTAAGTTTAGCAAGGGTCTTACTGAGGTAGGTTGGGCCCCTACGGCGGCGACGTACTGGAATCAGCCAGAGCATGCCGGTGACGATTGTCAGCCAGGGTCATGGGGTGAGTTGCTCCGATATGGAAGTGTATACTATCAGCAAACAAGAAATCCGGAGGTCCTTCCCGCTGTTGTGTCTATTGGGGATAATACGGAATGTGGAATGTTGGAGGCGATTGGATAGGAGAAGAAGAATGTCTAACATGCAATCACGGAAATAAAATGCAAATTGAGCCCACCAAGGCACGTATCTACATTTTCGTTTCTATATATAACACTGTATCGCGAGGCCAGTGCCTCATTTATGTCCAGGTTTGTCTGGAATCTGGAGCTCATACAGCCACCTAGTCATAAGTCTGACCAGGGTCTGCTAACACATCGCCAGGGCTCACTTGGTGCAAACTGGTCGCCATGAACGTTTTGAAATCTCTCCACACACTCATCGCTTTTATCTAAGCAATTCCGGTGTTTCTCCACAGGCCTCCGTAGACGCGTGGATGAGAATTCATGGCGCGGCTTCGCTGTAGCCTACGAACTATGTCAGTTTTCAATGTCTCTTGTCCAACGAGCCAGGAGACTGCATACCAGCCATACCAGCCACGCACTCGGATGGTATAAGGTTGTCTGTATAACAACTAGTAGCCTATTGGCCCTGTCTGTCTTTCAAGTATCGTCGGACAGTTTTTTCACAAGGTCGAAAACGATGAGGTTTGCCACCTATCTCAACATAGCGTCTCCCCCAAATGAGATTGTCGCTTCAAAGGATAATAATAGTGCATGAATACACAATGCTCTTCATGCAGCGGCCAGAACCGTCGGCGACGGAGTCCATTTCGTGACCGTAGGATTCGCCTTCTTCAAATCCGACGACATAAGCATGTTCCATTCGTTTCTCGTGATGGGGGTAACATCCGACGCCGACAATGGGGTCTTGGGCGCCCGTTTTGTCGGACCCGCTCTGAACTTCGGAGGAGCAGGCTCTCTGCGCGCACGGATGGGGCGAATGGGCGACTTGCGCGCGCTGTGTTCTGCGCGAGGTCGTGGCGGGAGCACAATACCTTCCTGGGTGAATTGCCGTTTGTAGGAATTCGCGACGTGGGTGAGGAGGTCGTCGCACACGTTCAACTGCTCGTAGACGCGATGGAAGAAGGCCTTGCTGAAGGGACGGCCTTGGAAGTCTTGGATGGTGCGGTGGAGGAGCTGCACGCAGGATGTGATGTAGGAGTCCTCGGGGACGGATCCGCGATTGGAGAGGATGCAGAGTCGACGCTTGAAGGTGTAGATGCGGTCGACGTTGAGGAGGGTCAGGCCCTCGCGACTGAAGACGACTTCGTTTTGCAGGATGGACTGGTGGATGAGATATTCGTTGGCGTGGCGCTCGTACTGGCTGCGGGTGAGAGCGTCGGTCCAACTCTGTCCGAGGGAGAATTTGCTGGCGCTTTTCGCTACGGCGCGAAAGAGGATTCGCATGCCTTGGGTATCGAGGGGAGTGGCGGGGATGACCATTAGGTCGGACGGTTGGCCCGTTGGGTATGGTTTGCCTCGGCCGACGAGTAAGGTGACATGCATGGTTTTTTGTTCGAGTTTGGAGGAGATGTAATCGAGGGCGGGAAGGATAGAGGGCGGCAGGGTTTCCGAGTCAAAGTTGAAACTTGGAGACAGTGGGGGAGAGATCATCTCCGTGGTCAGTCGAGTGGGTGAATTCGGCACATAGAGGCCTGTTGGTCGAGGAAAACGGATGACACCCATGATGGATGAGAAGTTATATCTCAGTAGGTACCGGTAGTAGTCAAGTCTGCTCTGAAAGAATGAAAAGAAAAGAGGATGACAGGAGAAGCGAGAAAGATCAGGTCTTCATATAATATTTCTCATATAAAATCACCCTACGTAGTGTCGCACATGTCGAATGAGGGGAAAACCCCTCGTGGCTCAAGCCATATCAATAACTCCATGCTAGCTCGGTTCCTAATGCTAATGATAGCAAACTTCACTGCAACAGGAACCAGTCAGAAGCAGCAGATACAATCCCAGAGGAGGGGAACCCAATGGTATGGGCGATATAAATAGCCTTAAGCGCCGAGCCAGTGTGCTCTGGCAATACCTGTGCAGCTACTAATGCAGTTGACGGCACAAACACAGAATGATTGGCGGGAGAGAGCCCAAAATAGAATCAATTCGCCAAAAACAGAAACGATCAATCATCACACCAACACATTTCCAACCAACTTGACTAACTGTGGCTTCATTCTTCATCCGTGGATTGGTGATGACCCCGCCTTTTGCAGGATCAACCTTAATCAGGTTCCAATAATTATCCGACCGACGCTGTTGCTCTGCGTATCTGTTTCCATCACTAATGGCGGCTACTCTCGTATCCACGCGCATTTGAGCGCGTCAGAATCAAAACATGTTGGGAAAAATGGTATTAATGTTGGTCTGCACTTGTGACCATGATTTGTACGTAACTCTTGTAGTACTACATACAGATATCCAATACTCCACCAACCAGATATATCTTCGGAACATCCACAGAGGAAGACCGTTGGTCCAACGCAACAAAATGCTCATTGTTGGTGGTCCAAGGTGGGTTTTTGGATGAGATATCTTAACATGTATATCAATATTTTTCACAATAAGCGAAGAATATATATTGTTTTATAGCCCTAACAATATACCATATATGGCCACCGAAAGCCACACTTAAAGCTACAGAAGAATATAAATATATACATCCACCAGACACGAAGTTAGTAGGACTGGTAGCAATATTCTGAAAAGGGAAGGAGGAGCCCTATGCAGTCCTCCACCCGGAATATATCTCAAAAGAATAATAAAATTAAGTACCTGGTACCAGGTATCCAATTCTTGTACACAAATGCCGATATTCGGCGGTCTACAACATGTATATCCATCTCACAGAAATCAATCCCTCCACGACCTCCCCAAGTCCAAGACCTTCAGTTCCACCGCCAACCAGAAAATAAACCTTGGCTGCTCGCTTCCGTTACTGAGGTTGACAGTCCCCCTGGGGAAGATTTATCTCCGGATGAAACATCTCCTCCGTCTTCCGGATTGTTGCAAATGGCCGGCCGATCCGCTTGTCCGCAGGCAGTCTGATTGGTCGGGAGGCCTGTGAATTGCACTCAGAATTTCCCTCCTAGGGAATTCACAGTGCCAAGGGTACAAGTCCCTGCGAAGGAACCTTCGGTACCTTGTTTGGAGATTACCTTAAAATTGCCTCCACGCCGAGCCATCTCCAGTCCGTCCCTGAACCGAAAAAAAAAAAAAATCTCCGCCAAGAACGGTTGAGCTCATCAACAATAACCCCTTACTACACCGGAGAGGGCAAACGATTTGGTAACAGGAACATGGAGGGTGGAGTTTCGGGCCATCCGTCAAGATAAGATTCCCGCCTCTGGAGGTTGCCAGTTGCTATTACCTAACGTATTCGGTTAGCGCATGAGGATGATTGGATCACGTTCACTGGGAATTTGAATAATGGTCGAAACATGATTGATTTGAGCATTGTTGATTCTGGGGTTGCGAATTTTCGTCTGTGTGCGGGTCCCACTTGGATGGTGGCTCAACCCACGATTGTCACGCGATTTGGTAATGAGAATCATTTGAAATGCGGAGAAGCCGCACTTTATATTATATTACGACCTAATCACTACCGCTTAGGATACTGAACTAGAGGCTGGGATCGGACCTCGTACGGGTTGAAAACTCGGCCACTGAGAGTCAGATAGCAGGCATCCATATCATTACTCAGGGATCTTACCTGAGTTAAAGAAAAAATATGGATGGGTGGGCTCACTACCTATGATGTGGATACATGCAATAAGGTAAGAATGATATGGATCCTGAGGAGATGAGCCTAGTGGTGGGATATGCCATCGATCAACAACGCCCAAGGCCGATTTGAACTCGTATTCTACATAGCAAGTGACCAGGCGACGGGCACTGCATCCTCCCGCAGGGCAGATCCATGGGCTCCATGAGCAGCGGAAGGATTCTAGAAGAGAAGGATGACTGCGGGAGGGTACATTAAGGTACCTCCTAACGTAACCTTAGGTCTTTCCTGTATCAAGAGGAGGGAGGAAATGGCGATGGAGACGAGAGATAAGGTGGTGGCGGACAGTGTACGCTGGTTGGTGATTGGCTTGACGGATGGTCTTGGTATCGTATGGTCTCCATCCATACCTAACTTTTTTCTTTTCCACAGGAAGAGTGGATTTGGATGTACCTTATATATGGGGAGGGGGTCTTCACAGGTACCTGAGCACCTAGGTACATACTTTTGCAGAATACATACGATGAAGGGGTTTTTTTTGAGGAAAAAAATTTAGAAAAATAGTCAATCAATAATACTCACTCCCCTCTTTTCTGTGTCGAAATATTAAGAGAAAACAAGCGAGTCTGCTGCAACGCCTTAACTTGCCACGGAAAAGCCAAGCCTCGCCAAGACCCCGGCTACCCAATGAGCGGGGACTGCGGGGGCGTGACTTTTTCATTCTCTCGCTTTGCTTCGGTTATCAACATTCGCATTATTTTTCTTATTACCTATTTCTTGGTTGCCAGTGGCTTACTTTTATTGCTCGGGGATAATATTGATTTAGGTCTCTAGCACCGGGAGGGGAGGCTGATTTATCTTGGAGATTCATACTGTTGATTCAGGGTATACATACATTCTCTTGCTTATCTAGTACTCAGGAGGTACCTCCTCCTACTCCTTAACTGAGGTTAATAATAATATTATTAATATTAAAATATTAGCGGTATCTTTCTTATTGAAAGTGGATAATTCAGGTCACAGACATTTTATCTTTAGTACGATTATTAGTATGATTATTTTGATTATTTTGATTATTTTGATTATTTTGATTATTCAAGTAGAACAACCCGACTGCCAAGACTATTCAGCCATGTCTCACTGGTCAACCAACCTCGTTTTTTTTATGCCCGGGCGAAGATCTGTCTCCTAATGGAGCCATGGTATCTGCATGGCAAATGATAATACCATGTTCTAGGCCAATCTTACCCCCTTTAGTCCGATTCCACGCGGGTTGCCCTTCGTATATCCACCCCGGGCAAATTATGCTTGGAGAAGCTAAATCGGATCGAAGAATTGTGCCACAGGCCCAATCACGAGAACCACAAGTTATAAGGTCCCGGTTTTCATGCATTTCTGCTTATCTTGGGAGTCTGCCTGATCCTACCTAAGAACGTGGTGACTTGATAGCCTCGGCCGCCCCGTTGAGACCCGTTGGATCTCTCGCCATAGACTAGATAGACTAGATATATCAGACCATAAATAATACTAATAACATCCCATTCCCTCCCCCCCTGATTCTTTCTCTGTAGTTTTCTCTTCCCCCGATCCTCCCCCAAAGATTCCTCTTTGTTTTGGCGGCTCCAGGCGACTGCGCCCCCCCATTCCGTCACACTGACGGTAGCCCTTACCTGTTACACACACACCACCGTGGGGATTTCTTCCTACTGCCGCTAGTAGTAGTACTACTACTACTACTTCTACTATTAGTACAACAGCACAACAAGGAGCTTCCTTTACGCTCTGACTTACATCCCCATCCACAACTCTCTTCAACCCTCTCGCCGCCACCATGGGTTTGATGAGCTTTAAGAAAGGCGACGGCTTCACGTCGGAGCAACCCACCAAGAATGAAATGCCCACTGATATCCACAATGCCGAGGAAGGCGTTCTTTCCTCCTCGCGCCATGTCGACCTCCATCGTGGTCTTCAGGCGCGCCACATTACTATGATCGGTACGCCATGATCGCGACTGTGTACTTTTGCGGCGCAAAAAGCTAACCGCAACATTACAGCCATCGGAGGCGCTATTGGCACTGGTCTCATTATTGGAACTGGAGGAGCTCTTGCAAAGTAAGTTTTGGACATGGCTCGCATCAAAGGGAGTCGATCGCAATGCTAACACACGCTTGTTCAATAGGGCTGGTGTAAGTTCTGTTCATTCCTTTCGGCCGACGACCGAAATCTGACCATCATCATAGCCTGGTTCCATTCTCATCTCATATTCGTTCATCGGATTTATCGTCTATCTTGTCATGTGTGGTCTCGGAGAAATGGCTACCTGGTTACCCATGCCACAAGGCTTCACTGGATATGCTACTAGATTCGCCGATCCTGCGTTAGGATTTGCCCTGGGGTGGACGTGAGTAGCCAGCCTATAGCTCGCGTATATTCGAAATGGCGTGACTGACTGAAGATTCTCCAAGTTACTGGTTTAAATATATCATTGTTACGCCAAATCAATTGACAGCCGGTGCCTTGGTAATCCAGTATTGGTTACCACAGGAGCGGGTCAACGCAGGTGTCTGGATTACCGTCTTCCTGGTGATGATCGTTTGCATCAACTACTTCGGTGTGCGATTCTTTGGAGAGTTCGAATTCTGGCTGTCATCCTTCAAAGTCATCGTCATCGTCGGCCTGATATTGCTCTCGTTTATCCTCATGCTGGGAGGTGGCCCCGACCATGATCGCAAGGGATTCCGCTACTGGAAAACCCCTGGCGCATTCAAAGAATACATTGATGAAGGCGCTGCCGGACGTTTCTACGGCTTCTGGGCCACTATGGTTTCTGCGACCTTCGCCTATCTTGGTACCGAGCTGGTCGGTGTAACTGTCGGCGAGGCCCAAAATCCACGCAAGACTATCCCTCGCGCCATCAAGTTGACCTTCTACCGAATTCTCTTCTTCTACGTGCTCAGTGTTCTCCTCGTCGGCACCCTGGTTCCTTATGATTCCGAGGACCTTGCCTTCGCCACCAATCAGCACACTGGTGCCGCGGCATCCCCGTTCGTTCTCGCCATCTCGCTCGCCGGTATTCCCGCTCTGCCTGATATCCTCAACGCTTGTATTCTGGTCTTTGTCTTCTCTGCTGCCAATTCGGATCTCTACATCGCCACTCGAACGATCTATGGTCTCTCCCGTGACGGCAAGGCTCCCGCCTTTCTTTCACGCACCGACAAACGTGGTGTGCCTGTTTACGCGATGCTTCTATGCGCCTCCATTGCCTGTATTGCTTACATGAATGTTTCGAACGACTCCAAAGAGGTTTTCGGCTACTTCGTCGATCTGGTGACTATCTTTGGTCTACTTACCTGGATTTCCCTTCTCGTCACCCACATTTTCTTCGTCAGGGCACGTAAGGCACAACAGGTTCCCGAGAGCGAGATCAAATATAAGGCACCCTTCGGCGTCTATGGGTCCTACTTTGCTCTATTCTGGTGCATTATCATCTGTTTCACCAAGAGTTACGACGTTTTTGTTCACAACCCCAAATATGGTAACTTCAACTACAAGACATTTATCACCTCCTATCTTGGTATCCCGCTCTACCTGATGTTGATTTTTGGATACAAAATCTTCACCCGCTGCAAGGGAATCAAGCCCCATGAGGCAGACTTATATAGCGGAAAGGACATTATCGACCGTGAGGAGGAGGCATTCCTAGCTGCCCAGGCGGCGGAGGGTGAGAAGCACGGACAAGCCGGTTGGTTCTATCGCACGTTTGTCGCTTGGCTGTTCTAATCCTTCTTTGGGGGGTGTGGGGCTCATATATGGAATGTATTTTACGTTTAACTTCATGATATCACTTATAATTTTCTTTCACGGAGGTAACTTGTCAATTCTGCTGTGTAAATGTTTCAGGAATCGCTGGTAGTAGTACCTGTAGTACCTTTGGTTCGTTGAAATACATAAATACCCCTTTAAACCGGTACCTAGGTATCTTGCTGTTGAAATACGTAAATACTTCTAAACCTGTAGGTTTCTTGCTCAGAGATATATTTATTCAACATGTTAAGGCATTTGAATATCCCATCATGACCTTCTATTTTGTTTTTCTCTATTTGACCTCAGTTAAAGTGGGAGCCATAAATGGATGGCTGAGTTACCCGCATGCAGGGAGGTTGTTTGTTGGGCGGGCGCATCAGCCACACAGTCAACCCTCGGATCGTCTGGGCGAACCAGAACCAGAACCAGAACCAAAACCAAACTTCCTTTCCCATCCATCATTCTCCCATCACTCTTCTTCCCCTATCCTCTTTCCCCCCTCGGACTGAGAGAACCCACGCCTCATAACAAGGATGACAACCTAGGGCACCTTGGTGATCCCCCCCTCCTGTAACCTAAAAATGCGTCATTTCCTCTCTATCATCCTCGTTCTCATCGCATCGGCCGCTCTGATAGCCGCCGTCCCCGCAGGCTCCAGTATCGCTCCACCACCGCCGATTGAGCCCGTCCAACTCCTGTCATCACAACATTCTAATCCAAGACGCCCATGGATTCGTCTGCGAGACTGGGCAATCGAGACCATCTGGGGAATCCCCAAGTCCAGGTCTCAAACCTCTTTTTCGAGAGACCTCCCCCGCGATGGATCTGCCCCCTCCCGAGTCCTCGCTCGGTATGGCAGTGATGTGGTCCTCCGTTTCCATTTGCGTGACCCCAAGGAGGCCGAGGCTTTGTCCCAAGCCACCGATATTCTTTTCTTAGATGTCTGGGCATCGACGTCTGATTTCGTGGACATTCGCCTGGCACAGGAAGTTGTATGTCAGCCTGGTTGATCCCATCATCACATACCGAGAGTGTTCATGCTAATATATGTATAATTTTTTTTGGTTGCTGTTGATAGATTCCCTCGTTGCTTGGGCTACTTCCAGAGTCCCTCCGAACCGCATACGCTCCTTTGATAGATAATATGGCGGAGATGATTTATACGTCATACCCGACCAGGCGACCGGTCGGGCTTGAAGGTCAGCCAGGATTCAGCCCTTCGATCCGACAGTCTACGCAATTTGGAGACCTGTTCTTCCGAGATTACCAGCCTATGTCTGTCATAGTTCCCTGGATGCGATTGATGTCGTCGATGTTCTCGTCGCATGTTCGCATGATCAATGTGGGCATATCATACGAGGGCCGGGAGATTCCTGCTCTGCGACTTGGCACTAGTAGCCCTAACGAGCGGTCGGCACCCAGGAAGACAATTCTGCTTGTTGGTGGGAGTCATGCACGAGAATGGATTAGCACTTCCACGGTGACCTATGTTGCGTATAGCCTCATCAGCAAGTACGGCAAATCAAAGGCGGTTACTCGCCTGCTCGACGACTACGACTGGGTCTTGGTGCCTACCATGAATCCTGATGGCTACATCTATACATGGGAGGCGGATCGCTTGTGGCGCAAGAACCGACAACAGACGAGTCTCCGATTCTGTCCTGGGGTTGACCTTGACCGATCGTGGGGGTTTGCCTGGGATGGCGAGCGAACCCGCTCTAACCCTTGCTCCGAGAATTATGCCGGTGACGAGCCTTTTGACGGCTTCGAGTCCAGCCAGTTGGCTAATTGGGCGCTCAATGAGACGCAGAATAACAATGCCGAGATTGTGGCCTTTCTCGACTTACACTCCTACTCACAGCAGATTCTCTATCCGTTCGCCTTCTCCTGTTCCACCATCCCGCCAACCCTGGAGAGCCTCGAAGAAGTCGCCATGGGCTTAGCCAAAACGATTCGGCAAACCACCCACGAAATCTACGATGTTACCTCTGCCTGCGAGGGCATTGTCACCCCGATGGACAAAAAAGCCTCGAAGCAGTTTTTCCCCATCGGTGGCAGTTCCGGCGGTAGTGCCTTGGACTGGTTCTACCACCAGATGCATACGATTTACTCGTATCAGATCAAACTCCGCGACCGGGGCAGCTATGGGTTCCTCCTTCCGTCGGAATACATTGTACCGACCGGAAAGGAGGTTTATAACGTGGTTCTGAGGCTTGGGCAATTCCTTGTTGGCGAGGCGGCGCAAAATATTGACTGGGATGCCGACCTGATGCATGTTGTCGAGAATATGCCGTCCCAGTCTGAAACCGATTCCAGCGTCGATGACGATAGTGGTGTCAATAATGTATCGGAAAGCGACATTGGCGGTAGCAAGAAACCAGCAGTTGAAGAACCCCACGACGAAGAACCAGATGAGGAATGGGAACTCATAGATTGGGAAGATGAGCATTCCTTTGAGCTCCGGCGATGAAGCGTGTATATACAGACACTGACTGATGGAACATATTTTTTTTTTGCGGTTATTTGTTTGTGGTATGCATGGAAGTGTTAGCTACTCGATCTAGAGGTTAGGATGATAATGACGAATAACGAGTTAATAAACATTGACGACTGTTGGTAATATTATGGATGTTCGTTATCCGAGTAGATTTGGATGGGAGGTTATTGTTAGTTAATTATCAAGGTAGTTTCATTCTGGCGGAGAGTGTGGGTAACAAGCATCCAACCATGATGCATCCCAAGGGTCCCTCTAGTTCTAGATTTCAGAACCAGTGCGAGGGTACGTATACGTATCTCATTCAAGGCAGTGGAGCCATGGGGGTTCTAGAATGTTATTCGGCTTGTCAAGGAACTTTTAGCAATCCATCTCCACTAACTAACCAATTATTTTTTTCTTTTTCTTTTTTTCTTATTTAGTTCGACGCTCGTGTTGAGTGGTGGAAGTACTACCTTCTGTCGGGGTATTTTAGTAACTTTGGGAAGGTATTTTGGTTGCCTACCTGAAGGGCTGCGACTGGTCCCTGACGCTCTGGGGAAAAATCATTTGGTTCTTAGTGAATTGCCCAGGAATTAGTGTGGTTGCATTAGGGCGGATGGTAAAGATAGAAACAGCCCACTTGGGACTGGAGAATTGCCTACTGGGAGCAAAAAGAAAAGAAAAGAACATCGAAGGAATTTTATTAAAATCATAATAAATAAGTCAACAAGTCAACGGGAAAAAAAAAAAAATTCACTAAACATTAACAAATGACAAGGGCATTTTATGATTTTTTATTTATTTATTTACTTGACAAGCACCAGAACCAGACTTATTTACCGTTCAATAATAATCGGATTGTCCAGAACATCCAGATTCAAGAACAACACGTGCCTGTCGGCCCGTCCATCCAGAGAGTTGAAGGACGCTCACTCGTTGCCGCAACTCCACTTTGTTCCCTCCAGCTGCATCATCATCATCATCATCAACCACCTCTGTTTTTCTCGGACGGACGACCGTTACCATTCACTTTCAACAATTCCTCCTCCTAATATCCTGGCTTGTCATCCCTGTACATGGATTGAACCTACTACCTGCCAGCTACCTCTCATCCTCCGTCTTCTTCACTTCTCTTTCCCTCTCTCACTTCCACCCCTTTCTTCCCCAGTGTGAAAGTCCTCTTAGGTCAGCCCCGCTGATGAACTATTATTGTTGACGTTCTCCCCTCACCACCCTGCCTGCTTTCTGGCTCTTGGCCCCAATCCCTGCCGGCTCTCTCGACCGACCTTCCGTTGTACGATAAGCTGGGAAATGTGAAATATTCAACCACGAGCTACGACTTCCTATTCTCGCCTGGGTCATCGAATTCCCGTCCACGTTCTATTGCTGATCGACTCCGTCCTGCCCCCTTCCCCCCTTTTTGACGAATCCACGCCTCCACACCACGCTCCCCCAAGCTCGTCCCAACGCATCCCCCCTACAATATATGATGTCAATTCGTTCCAAATAAGGGGTGAACCACAATTCAACACGCCCGCTCAGATTCGCTCCGGTCGACGCGCTCCCTTACCCTCCAACCGCTGCGGCCTCCAGCACCCAACACAGACCTCCAAATACACACCCAAGGTGACCAACGAAGGTTTCTAAAACGTTGCACGCTCATCGCATGGGTATTTCTGGAAGACTGTGCTGCAGGACCCTTTAAGATTCCGTTCGTGGGGTTTCCGTCGCCATGCATTGGAAAGCCTTGCGGATTGGCACCTCCGATAGCAACGACTCCAAGAGACGGAGTCTCGTCGAATCACACCCCTTGGGCCGGCATAGCGAACAAATCCCTCGCGATACTCTTTCCACCACCAATATTGCTCCCAGACGTTCCGAGTCGACGCCGCGTTCCCCGATCCTGACTGGACCCGAGGATGCAGAGCACAATGGCGAAAGTCTTGGAGAGCTTCGATCCAATACCCCGGCGGCAAGACCGCGGATTCCTGGCGCAGGTTTGTTGTCGGCTGAAAGCGCGACCCTGCGGCGGAACAGATTTAGCTTCATGAGACTGCGCCACGCCTCCGACCCGCAGCTTTCAAAAACATATGCCAAAGGCGAGAGCAAGGATGTTCCCCCAGTGCCGTCATTACCTCGTAAGCAACCCCAGATAGGTCTGACCCTTTTCATTGCCCCGTTTCCCTTGCTAATCGCGGCTTTCAACGCTTATAGCTCCTACCATCATCACAACTGCGCCAACGAGCCATGAGCTTGATCAGCCGACTAAGCGAAAGAATATATTCAGCATATTCCCCGATTCTAAAAAGTCATCAGTGGAAGATGTTCCGGAGGAAGTGCAGATCCGGAGCCCAGCGTCCAATGACAAGTCGAGGCATGGCGCGCAGGGTTCGGCCGCTACCCAAACGACGGATTTGGCGGTATCAACATCTCAAATCGGTGGGGAGGAATCTGGTCGTTTGTCAACCACGTCAATCCGGAGCGCAGGCCGTGACCCTCCCAATGATTCTCGACATTCTTCTATGGTAGACGCAAGGTTCTCCGAATCATCTCGTTCCGACCAGAGCTCCGGCGAACGCGGCATCTCCCGTACGAATTCCCCTCGGGACGGGTCGATGGCGAGCAGTAAGCTGTTTCGCTTACCCCGGTTAAAACGACACCGTAGCCCGCTTTTCCCCTTGCCCCCGAGACCGACTGGTGTTCCGTCGGTGGATGGACGTACGCCTCCGGATATAACACCAGAGGAGCAGGAGGAGGATCATATCTCGCCATTGCCCTCCCCCTCTCGATCTTCCGTCGGTCTTATGTCCCCTCGACCTCCGTTACTAAGGAAGGACTCTTCAAATTCCACTCATTCTGCCCGCTCAACCCCCTCAATTAAGGCGCGAGAACGACCAATGGGACGAGCAAGATCGTCCACCTTGGACTCGGTCATCAATGCGCAGGATACTGGGCAACCATCTCCCCATCTGACTTCGTCCGGGCGGACCTCTACTTCGACAAGTGGCCGGAAGAGTTTCGGTGATATCTTCAGCTTTTCGCAGCGGCTGAGACAGAATTCCGAACCGCCTTTTCCACGAAATGGGTCTCCCGGCTTGAAAGGCTCCGATACCCCCACAAAAGTTAACTATCCTGAACGACAAGAGGATGACACACCAGCGACGTACCTCTCGCGACTAGAAGAAACCATCCCAAGAGGTGCGATTGCCGGTGTGCTTGCCCAGTCTAGTGACGATTTCTATAAAGCCGCGCTTCGCAAGTATATAAGGGGTTTCTCCTTCTTCGGCGACCCCATCGATATGGCAATCCGGAAACTTTTGATGGAAGTGGAGCTTCCCAAGGAGACGCAGCAGATCGACCGGTTCCTCCAGAGCTTTGCTGACCGATATCATGAGTGCAATCCAGGCATCTTCGCCTCTTCAGGTATGTACTGTGGCCCCAAGTCCCGAAAACGTTTCTGACACCATACAGATCAAGCGTACTTTATTGCATTTTCAATCTTGATCTTGCACACAGATGTCTTCAACAAGAACAATAAGCGAAAGATGCAGAAGCCGGATTATGTAAAAAACACTGGCGGTGAGGGTATTTCGAATGACATTCTGGAGTGTTTCTATGAGAATATCTTGTACACACCTTTCATCCACATCGAGGACCCAAGCTCCGGAAACCGCCACCTGGCCAAACCCAGGCGTACTTTGTTGAAAACCGCCAGCTCAGATCATCTCTCCCGTATGTCCAGGGAGCCAGTTGATCCATATACACTAATCATGGATGGGAAACTCGACTCTCTGCGGCCTAGCCTTAAGGATGTCATGAATCTGGAAGACACCTACCGCAGCGATGGGACAGCCGGACCGCCTGATATCGAAGATCTCCATCGTGCGTTCATGAAATCTGGGATCCTACAGATTGTATCAGCCCGGTCCCGGCCCGATGCCTTCATGCCTGCTAGTATGGAAAACCCAGCCGATTCACATCCGGGTCTGGTAGATATCAAAGTCGCTAAAGTCGGTTTGCTTTGGCGGAAGGACCCCAAGAAGAAGAAAACGAGATCCCCTTGGCAAGAGTGGGGCGCTCTTCTCACGCTTTCGCAGCTGTATTTCTTTCGAGATACCAGCTGGATCAAATCTTTGATGTCTCAACAAGAGGCTCATCAGAAAGCAGGTCGTCGTCGAGCAATGGCCTTCAAACCCCCTTTGACCGAGTTCAAACCGGATGGCATTATATCGACCCATGACGCTGTAGCTTTGCTGGATTCGAGTTACAAGAAGCACAAGCATGCTTTCGTCCTTGTGCTTCACAATGCATTGGAGGAGGTGTTTTTAGCTAACTCTGAGGCCGACATGAATGATTGGCTGGCGAAGCTAAACTACGCTGCCACCTTCCGTACAACTGGCGTCCGGACGAAGGGAATGATTGCGACCAACTATGAGGCTCAGCGGAATCGAATGAGCCGCCGGAACTCTGGGGAGTCGAATGACTCGCTGTCGACCGACAAGGAACCTCCCTCTCCTAACCCGGACTCTGACGTTGCTGAAGAGCTGCTTACAGCTCGGAAACAGATAATGCGCCGGAAGATCCGAGAGACCGATGAAAGGTTGTCAGTCCTACAAAAACAACTCGATGAACTCCTAAGAAATGCCCGGCATTTGCAGGTTCTAACGCCGGTGCACTCTCGGGCCCGAGAACACATAGTTATGTCTGCAGGGCGGATGGCTGCGAAGCTTAAGTGGGTGAGGCAGGAAATCTCGCGCACCAAGTGCTATAGGGAGGTTCTCATTCGGGATTTGGGCGACGATGCTGATCAAGCGGAGGAACAAAAACCACTCCATCTACAAATACCCACAATCGCCAGCGCCCCGTCGTCCACAGAGGATGGCAGTATCGACAAGGCGGTGTCCCCGACTGACAACACGCCACACCAGGAGCGTGAGAAGTCGCCCTCTGTCAGGATACCAGAGTCGCAACCCGGGTCTCCTGGTGCGAGGAGACCGAGTATACCACTTTCCTTTACTTCATTTGACCTAAACCGTCCCAGCCGACGAATTTCTACGGACAACTTGAAAGAGCGCACCACATCCAGCTCTCCTGGTCGGCCCAATGGCCTCGAGCGCGAAGCCTCGGTGCTGAGCAGTACCAGCAGAATGGACGTCTCCAGCCTAGGATCCCACGCTTCCAAAGTTACTGCATCTGAGACGTTTGATGACAACGAGGAGCGTCTTCTTCGTGAGAACGGACTGCTCGAAGTAAACAGCTCGCCCCAGGCGCGGAAACAAGGAGCAGCCGTGGACGTAGATGCTGATCAAAAGCGAGATGATGCATCAGATGGACTTCATGGAGACAGATCAAGCCGTGTACGGCGCAGTCTGCACCGCACACTACGTGACTCGTCTGGCGGTCATCATATCCCCCACCCGCGAAGTAAGAAATCGCGAGAGTCGGGTGTCGGAGCAGCAGCGGCGGCAGAGGACAACCAAGGAAAACCTGAAGGGGAAGGACTTTCGAGAAAGTCAGCCAGCTTTACGGTTCATGGCAAAAAGGCATCCATTGTCACCTTTGGCTCTGAGTGGCAGAGCATGGTGCCAGAGGAACGCCTTAAACTCCGAAAGCCCACCCCCTCGGATGAGCCTCGCGCATCCGATCCGACACTTGTCAGCAGCGGGGATTCCATCACATCGGAGCCCGTGAATTTAAACTATCCACCATCCCTACGCAGTGCGAGCATCACCACCCGACAGAGTACGGCCGGTGATGAACCCGCAGGGTCTAAAGATATGGCTGCAAAGCTGTATGGGGAGGACAAAGCCAAGAGCGAAGATGCTATCAGGCTGGCTACTGATCCACATACAGCCGCCTCCCTGGGGCTTTCCGGCCCGACTTTCAAAGAGGCAGCGCCGTTGCCTAGCGATGATCAACCCTCACAGTCCAACCTGGGTGGTCCTGTCGACGAGACCACGCAGCAAAGAATGCCGCCTAGCCCACCGGAGCAGGCCGTAAATGCATAAATTACCGTTGTTCACTCGATTTATTTTTGATGACTTATACCCCCTTTCTCTTCGTTTCTCGGTCTCTACAGCGGTTCGACGGGCAACTCTGCCTTTATCTAGCAAGTTTTGTTCTCTTCGAGCTGGACAAAGGTTTTGTTTTGCGTTTCTTGCCCTTTCGTTTGGCTGATCAGATAGAGGAATGTAATTGCTCTCTGTTGCACGGTCATGACCGTCTGTCCATTGTTGCTAGCCTGGGCTGATGTGTCCACGTTCTTGTCACCTTGTTGTTTGGCTTGGAAAAACGGTTTATGTATCATTTAGTGGCTTGGTTTGGGCAACATGGATTGGAAGATGGGCATTGCAGCGCGTAACATTTGGGAACATAAAAGTAGAATCTAATCGATGATGTCTATAATTTCACGTCGTTTCAATTATGGGGGATTCTCTGTTTTTTCCCCTTCCACTGGCCAGCACGTTAAGACAACTTCAACACATCCAACTGAACATGACTTCACATGCTCCTCCCCTTCATCCCCTTTGTCTTTTTTTTTCTCCTTTCCTAGTTAGTTGTTTTCCTTGTGTCTCCCATCTCAAAACACACTTCTCTGTTTCTGTCTTGTTGCTCTTCCCATACAACCTACTAGCTTTCATACAAGTCCAGGAACAACAACAATCAGGTCTACGTATATTTCTTTCTCCTTCAACATCCACCCAACAAAACCATCCCCCTCACTATGTGTCGAACAAGACCGTCTAATAAGTCATCTCTTTGTCTCTGCAAACAGAATCAAACCCCCACTGAAGATTGGCTCGTCAGTCGGTGATTCGGGAAGCGTCTCTCCAACCATGTCTCCCCTCCGACAGATCCGTCCGTTAGGTTTCGCCCTGTCACGTGAGATGCATACAATCCCAGGTCTGTGATCCTGAAATCCAACCCCGTGAACCACAAACAGGATCTAACTCATTATTGTTATGCTTCATTGTCCCCTACAGAGGAAGTCATAACTAGTGACAATAAAGAAGATGGTGAGAAATGTATGGCTCTGGGATCGTACATCCCTCCTGATTCTCGTACTCCAACGGGAGAGCCATCTGTCGACGAAGCCCAACAGTACCTCGCAGATGCGGAGTCAGAGATTGAAAAGGCACTCGCCAAACTCAAAGACCTGGGGTCATTTTTTGCTGCTTCTCAGCGTGTATCTGCATCGGGGACTACATCGTGGGCGACGCCCTCGGAGATCCCTTACCAGAAACACAAGCATAATAACCAGAGACGGATGAAATCCTCATCTCAGGAGTCTACGCATACTACTACGACTGCGTCTACCACTATGACTCCTTCCTGTCTCCCGGCCAGTCTACCCAAGCCCAACTACTCTTCATCATCCTCATTTACCACCGCCTTCATTGAGCCTGGCACGGGCAAAGGCCTCGTCGCAACCACCCCCATCCCAGCGGGGACAATCATCTTCGCCGACCCAGTCATGCTAATCACCTGCGCCGAGCAAGCCACCTGTCCCACCCCGGCCGAAGCAGACGCCTACATCGCGACCAAGGTGCGCGCAATGGGCCCCGCCTGGACGGCCAGCTACTTACGCCTCTCGAACCCATGCAAGAGCATTCTCGGCGCATTCATGGGAGTGTGGAACTCGAACCAAACCCCAGTCTGCTGCGACAGGAGGAACGGCGGGATCGTCGGGCTGAATCTTGCCGGCATGAATCACTCATGCGTGCCGAATTGTACCCTGAGCATCGTGAGTGGGTTTGTCGAAAGCGCATCCGAATATGAAGATGGGAATACTAGCAACGGAGGGAATGGAAACGACCGCAGCACTACCAGTTGTGGATACTACTCCTTCTCCTCTACTGAGCCGCACGATGGCCAGGGGGAGGGGGATGGCGACGACAACACGCCCAAGATGAGGAAACCGCACCGCCTACAGGTGTACCGCGCGGTGGTTCGAGCCACGAACGACATCCCCCGAGGGCGGGAACTCACCATCGCGTATATCTATGGGATGGGGACGCGCAGGCAGCGGGAGATGTTCGCGTGGACGAAACTGGGATATGCGTGTGTGTGTAAACTCTGCGTGGCGCCGGATGTACCGGTGGAGCGGGCGCTGCAGCGGCTCTTCCGGTTCGAGTTGATATGTTTGAATGTGGAGCAGGTTCTGGGCAGGCCGGCGGTTGCGCTGCAGATGGCGCGCGATGTAGTGACGCGGTTGTTGCGGATTGGAGTGCGGGATGCGCGAGTTGCGCAGGTGTGGGTGCGGTGTGGGTTGATTGTGGGGTTCCATTCGGACGTGGCTAGGGCGATGGTGTTCCTGCGGCTGGCGAAGAGGCTGTATGGGTTCTTGGAGGGGAGAGAGCATGGGTTGTTTTATCGACAGTTGGAGAGGTGGTGTCGCCAGGTGGAGTTGTTGCCGGGGTTTGCGAGTACGACTAAGGGGGTGTCGACTATTATGGAGGGGATGTTGCTGCCGCGGGGGGACGCGTGTGATGAGGTTCTGTATATGGCAGCGGCCGGACCGAGGGAGTATCTTCGCGTTGCAAGATATCAAAGACTGCCGGGGTGTGTTGGTGTACGTCGGGGAAGGAAGGATAATTATGTGTTGGTTGGGCCGGGGGGGAGGAATCTACTTTTTGGAGGAGGGGTAGGACGGAATGACTATGAGGAGAAGGAGGAGGAGGATGAAGAGGAGGATACAACGAGTCGGAAAGGGGGGAAGAAGACGACGAAGACGAAGATTCCGATGAGTATTGGGAAGAGGGTATCGCGCAGTGTTGCGCTGCCAGCGGAACCAGGGAGGAAGTGCGATAGGGAGATGGATTTGTTGGATATTTGTCTGGCGTTGAGACGCAAACACCCGGAGATGTTCTCGTCGATGAAGAAGAGAAAGAAGAAGACGGACAAGACAGCGTCGAAAGACAGGAAGTGGCTGGATGCACAGACGCAGGCTGCGCGAGCTGCTGGGAATGTCACGCAGACGCTGGGCTGGAGTTCGATTGCCCGGGCTACAGCGCCAATTTTAAGGGATGTCGGAGCGAAGAAGAAGGTGGCGATCGAGGAGAACGAGGAGCCGGACTCAGCCAGCGTGGCGGGTTCTTGTCATCATCAGGAATAGTGGTGTCTCTTTCTTGAACTGTTGTATGAATATCGTCGTGAAACTAACCCCAAGTGTGCTTCTGGATATGGAGATGATTGTTTATCACAATATCCTGAGAGGTTACATCACTTCCTATTAAGAGAGGATATGCATGGGCAAGCCATATTGGCATCCAACTTATCATAGAGGCCGGTTTATCTCCATGAGCAATAAATTTTAATGGAAGTTGGAACATTAATTCCTTTACTGTCATCGTCAACATGGAGAATATCCAGATTGTCAAGGCTTGGAACTCCTTCCGCCGAGTCATCGGCCATAAGACAACAGATTGATACTGTCGGAGGGAAGGCTGGTATATATCTAGAATTCATTCCATCTATATCAGAAGTGAATTGCCTTTGTTTAGAAGGCTGATGGTTGAAGATAAGAAGAAGAAGAAGACGAAGAGCAAGAGTGGAGTCAATCAAGCTAGGGCTGATTATGTCATGTGGAGCTCCCCAACTTTAACCATATCATCTCCAACTGCCCAAATTTCTCGAATTCGCCGATTCTCAAGAATCTCTACATTTTTATACTCTCGCTCCCTCATGTCCTAAATAACTCTCCCCGAAAAAAAAAGACAACACAACAACATGGCCCACTCCAAACGCAACACATCCCTCCCACACTTCACCTCCTACGAGCGCTCCCTCCTCCGCTCAACCTGGGGCACTCAACGCGGCGTAATCGGCCGCGACTCCTTCCTCCCCTTCGGATCCTGTCGTCTCTGTCTGCAGCCAGCTCGAACGCCCGTCGTCGCCTGCGCCACCAATGGCGACCTCTTCTGTCGCGAATGCGCCATCAACGACCTCCTCGCCCAGCGGCAAGAAATCAAACGACTCGAGCGCTCACGCGATGAGGCCAAGAAGCGACTCGCCGAGGACGACGAGCGCACGCTCCAGGAAGCGCAGGAACGCGAACTCCGCGACTTCGAGCTTGTGAGTATGGGGCTGGAGGCGAAAAAAAAGGGCTCGGCGCCGTCGGCCGGCGGGGAGAATCATCGGAAACGAAAGGCCGAAGACCACGAGCACGAGCACGAACAGGCATTGGCAAAAATCAAGGCACGTGAGGTGGAGATCGATGGGAAACGGAAGAAGGTGTTTGAATTGGATGAGAAGGAGATGGCGAGGGTTGTGCGTGAGGAGCAGGAGAGGTTGAAGGAGGAGTTGAAGAGGGAGAAGGTAAAGTTTTCTATATATTGTTCTTCTGCTGGGAATGGTTGTTGTTTTATCTAATTCTCTTGTGTGTGCAGTCGGAATCGAGCAAATCGGCGCTGCCGTCGTTCTGGGTCCCTTCGCTGACTCCGACAACTGACCCTAACGAGATCGCCGCGAATAAGGCCGTCAAGTTGACGCCCGTGTGTCCCGGGTCCACTGATGATTCCTGTCATAGTTACTCGCTGAAGTCGCTGGTCGATGTGCATTTTACGGAGGAGAAGAACTCGGAGGGATCCGTGGCGCGGGTGTGTCCGAGCTGCAAAAAGACATTGACAAATGGTCTCAAAGCCATGTGTATGCGCGGCCTGCCCCTCTGCTTATTTTCATGTTCGTCTATATTTAATCAAAACAGTGACGCTAACAATGGAGTAGTGACTAAACCCTGTGGCCATGTTATTTGTGCACCGTGCGTGGAGAAGTTTATGACGCCGCATGATGCGCCGGATCCGCATGCTACGAAAGAAGAGCAGGCGCGGACAGCACAGCTGCATGGGCTGGTCCTGTGTTTTGTCTGCGAGACGGATATCACGCCGTCGGACGAGAAGAAGAAGAAAAAGAAGAAGGAGAAAGAGATTGCGCCGGGGTTGGTGCAGATAAGTTCGGAGGGGACAGGGTTTGCTGGACGCGGAGGGAATGTCGCGACGAAAAAGGGTGTTGCGTTTCAATGTTAGCCAACGACAACTAATTTATCTTTCTCTATGTACATAGTATATAAGGTATTTCCGATTGACAATATATGGAGCATGCTGTCATTAGCTTGGTTTCTCTCTAGGTATGTATATGTGTATCTGTATATGTGTATCTGTATCTGAATATGAGCAAGGAAGAAAGTAAACTAGGTGAACACTACTATACACCGCGAGGAGCTCAAGCCCTCTTATTCGCGTTATTAAACTCCCTCACGGTGATATCACACTTAACCTCCTGACACAGCCTCTTCCTCCGACCCTGGTCCAACTTGGCCGCAAACTCCAACCCACTCGCCCGCTCCACCACCTCAAGGGGCACCTCGAACTCCGTCAAGGGCCGGGTGTTCGCGATGCGAGCATTCGGCAACACAAACGCACCCAAGGCGACCTTCCCAGCCGGCGACGCCACCCCCTCCTCGGCATAGATGACCTTATAGAAATGGGTCGGCACCGCAACGTTCGGCGGGTTCCCAATAACCTCATACGAGACGCGCCATTTCCCATCCGGGTCCCGATGGGGCAGATACAGCGGACCGGTGACGATGCGAACGGACGGATACTTCTTCGCGAGCCCACGGCAGAAGTCCTCGAAGTGCGCCCAGTAGTCGCGGTTGAAGCCCTCGCCGACCTGCGGACACATATTGGTCAGGGCGAAGGTGCCGTCCATGGCTCCTTGCGACCATTTCGCATCGGCGGCGGGCACCTGGTGGCCGCGGTCGTAACCTGAACGGAAGTAGTCGGAGAGTTTGGCGCGGAAGGCCGCGGGGATCGTGCTGTCTTCGAAGAAGGTGCTGTGCTTGCGATCGCCTTCTTTGAGGGCCAGTGAGCCCGGGGTGATGTGTTCGGCGACCCAGGCTGGGTTGCGGGTGCGACGGTCGTAGGCACCGGTGAGGGGGAGGGAGTTGAGGGTGTCGGCTACGGGGCCGGGGAAGCCATATTGGTAGATGCCAGAGGGATCGACGGGGCTGTTGCCGGTGGGTTTAGGGGCGAGAGATGGTGTTGGGGGGTGTGCGGTGGGTGTTTTGGTGGAGGAGATTGATTGCGGAGGAGTGGGAGGGAGTTTCTGCTGTTGCTGCTGTTGTTGTTGAGGTCGTGGTGAGGAGTAGAGGAGAGCTGTGATACCAGCACCGGTAGCGGCACTGGCAGCGGCGATGGCCGCGATGGTTGCTTTAGACATGGTTGGATGGATGAAAGAGAGAGAGAGAAGGAGAGGAAAAGAATTGAGAGAAGAAAATATGCCCAGAAGGGGAAAATTGATGCTGAATGTGGAAGCCAATCAGAGGCCGCAGATCAAATGACCCACTGCTGGCTATATCGAATTAGGAAATATCAACACTTCAAAACTTCCACTTCACCTGTATGGAAGTCAACACCTAGGTCAAGTCAAATACCGAGAGCACGCCAGCTGAAGAGCTTACTTGCATCGGTTATATATATTGGCGCGGTTCAATCAAATGACCCGGCCAGGTGATACCTCCACCTGACATCCACACCGTCAGGAACATTCAGGTACATATCTTGCCTGATCGACTGGACCGACTCCAGCATCGAGTCACTAGAATAAATTGTGTCTTCATAATATGCAAAAAAAAAAAAAAAACCACCTCTTAAATCGTGACTAGTCATGATATATCTCAAATCGGCGAAGACGAAAAAGCAGGATCAGATGGTAAGCACTAGATTGGAAGAAGTTATAACGCAGCAACAACCAAGCCAGCACAACTTATATATTACCTCCCCTTTCCCCCGACTCAACTCATCTCCTCTGATTACTTTTCCCACTCTCCACTCTATACCTACATACATACATACATACATACATATACATACCAAATGGGCCAACAACCCTCAAGCCCCAAACCCGGAACCACCCTCCAAGTCATCGGAGCCGGACTCCCACGTACAGGAACCTCCTCCTTCACCCAGGCTCTCGCCACCCTCCTCGATGGACCAACCTACCACGGCGGAACCCAAATCACCCTAGGCCACCCCGATACAATCACCCACTGGATCAGCATCCTCCGCGACTGGCTCTCCAACGACAAACACCAGGCGCAGAAAACCCTCCACCAAATACTCTCGGGCTACGCCGCCATCGCAGATGCCCCCGGGTCCCAGCTCATCCCGGAACTACTCGAGCTCTACCCGGACGCCAAAGTAGTGTGCACGGTGCGCGATCCGGACTCATGGGAGAAAAGCCTCGACAATATCCGCCATGTCGCCACGCTCTGGTTCCTGGGGGTGGTGTTGCTCCCGCTGCCGGGGATGAGGCACTTCGTCACGTATATTGATTGTCTGGAGAAGCAGTGGGTGCGGCTGTATGGGGAGCGGGCCCCCACGCGGCTGACCTACGAGAAACATATCCGCTGGTTGGAGGAGGTGGTCCCGCCGGAGAGGCTGTTTTTTGTCGATGTGAAGGATGGGTGGGGGCCGTTGTGTCAGGCACTAGGGAAGGATGTTCCCGTGGGTGTGCCGTTTCCGAGGGTCAATGATTCCGACGCGATTGATATGACGGCAAAGTATCATATTCGGCGGGGGTTGGTGCGATGGGTGGGTGTGTTTGTGGTGATAGGGGCTGTGGGGTTGGGGTTAAGGAAGTTATGGTGAGAGGAATGTAAGATATGGTGTAACTTCGATGTATATATGCCTACCTTAAGGAGGTGTTTTTGAAGATTGAAATTACAAAATGAAAGATATATATGAGGAATGTATGGGTTTGTACATGGGCTAAGATAGTGATAAAAAATACTGCCTACCGAGCAAAATCTACGAACTCCCTGACACTTCTCTCCGGGGAAGTGAGTACGTACCTAGACAGTGATAGAATACTGTTGTGAATTCTCATAATCTCTTAATCTGCGTTGTACAATATGTATCATCTAGTCGGGATAATGCCCAAATCAGTCATTATAGAGCAAGGATGTGGTCAATCCCTTACTCAAGACTCGCTGCGTAGTTAACTTATGGATCAACAACCCTCCCCAACAGTTACAGCCACGGACTTCTTCCCATCACCTACCCCCCCAACTGCCTCGACCATCACCATCTCGGAAACATCCTTCACCCAGATCTTCGTCTCGAATCCATTCCGCGTCGTGGTTTGCACCGCACTCAGCTTGTCGGATTCCGGGCCCGCAAGAATCTTCCACGCCTGCACATCCGTCGCGCCATTCCAGCTGACATACACAGCCATCTGGCCCTTCTCGGGACAGGCAAGGACGCTTGGGGAAGTCCGTGGCCGGCCCACCCAGGGGAACCGATAGCCTCTGTACGACTGGGTGGTGGCATCAAAGCCAAAACGAGCCCGCATGACAAGGGCACCGTTCTCATCGTACTCCTCGAGCTTAGGGATAGCGCCGTGCTGCATGAGCACGTGGCCGTTATCGAGATTCTGGTAGCTGCCCTGTGACGGAGCGGAGACGGGGTCTTCGGCGTCGAACATCTTCTCCAGAAGGGAGACTCGTTTGGTCTTCATGTCCAACTCCAGCACTATACCGGTGGTCATGGTGGTGGGGGTGGTCATGTCGGCGTTCTCGTTGTTGTGGAGCTGGAGAATGATAGTATCCTCAGAGAGAAGTCGGAAGCGCGCATCGTGCTGGAAGCAGAAACTGGATTCCGTGAAGAGATCAAAATCGCCGCCTTTTTGGCCCTGGGTTTTTTTTGCATGTCCTGATTAGCTTGGTTGTATCGATATTGAGCTGGAGAAGGGGAGGGGGAAGGAAGGGCAGGCATACATGGAGTCTCCAAGTGACATCACCGTTCTTGTCAAGAAGGAAGATTGTGCACATATAGCGCGATGACACCAGATATGAATTGCCGTACTTGGCCACAGAGTTCAGATGCGGATACTCGTAGGGTGCAGTCTTGTTCACGCCCTTGCCTTGCAGTGGGAGCTCGCTATACGACATCGGCATCTGAGATAGATGCTCCACGGTACTCCAGCGGAACAGCACCTCGTTGGTCTTGAGGTCGATTTCGTATACTAGACCATCCTGCACCCAACCGTCCTTGGGTCCTCCCAGGGGTGACAGGTCCATCTGAGTGACATTGACGGCGGTCACGAGGATTGTGCCATCATCGGTAAGTTGGCTCTCATGGAGATCGATATAGGACGGGAACGTCTGCGGATCCGCGATAGTTACGAACGGGTGCTCCTCGGTTGATGGAAGTGTGATATGGTAGATCTCCTGGTACGAACTGTTCAGGATCGAGATAGCCCCGAACCCAAAGCCCAGCATGTCGGTGCCGTTCCAATACGCCAGCACCGGCTCGCCGTCCAGCATCTGCGGCTGGGTGGCAAAGATGGCTCCCGATTCTCCTAACCAAGCGAGCTCACCATCGTCGGCATAAATCGCCGGATGGCCGTACTCCGTGTCGCTTACCCTTGGTCCGAAGAAAAGAAAGCCCGGTTCGGTCTTGCCATTCTTCGTGACGTTGAGATATGGAGCCTGGAGTGGTGTGCTCTTGTAGGACTGCATTGGCCATGGCGACGAAGCCTCAGACTGCGCGACGGCCGTCGACGCCGTGGCCAGGAGCAGGGAAGTGGTGTGTAGGAGACCAGCGCGTCGCATATTGGCTTCCGCAGTGATTTTCTGGGCAAATTAAGAGCAATTGATGCAGTGATGACCTTGAAAGACACGCGATGAGCCCCCCCTTTATACCTTCCATCGAAGAGCGCTCAGGCACGCATGCCCTTCTCCCCCAGAGAAACGCACGGTTTCCACATCACGGAACTAGTCCCGCTCGCTCGACAGTCCCGCTCGAGAAGGTGGTGATTTGTGACTTCCCAAAGGGCCCCCATCTCGGTAACCGAGGGTGTAAATGAATGCAAGATCATCGGGGTGATGCGGGGTCGCCCCATGGGGTAGTAAAACCCTGCATTGGGGTTGGGGATGAAGCTCTAGGAAGAGAATTCACCCGTAAAGGATCGGATCCTCTTCCGTACACAGGAACAGACGACTGTATGGTCACAGGGAGTCGAAGCGCACGGGACTAGGCCCATAATGCGCTCGCAGTGATTTGTCGAATACCCGAGCTCTGGGGACGATGGAATGCATTGTTTGAGATAGTTCAATTGGAGGGTGGAGATCGGCAGATTTTTCTCCACGCTGAGTATCGGCCACACAGTAGTAAATACTAGAAGTAAAACCACAAAGAAGCAGAACTGCCAAGAGACCGGCCAAGGAAGCGATCAAGGCTTAGTTTCCTGTGATGTCATTTATCCATTAATATTGAGGTTATTGTTTACTTCAGAGAAAGGAATGGGATTTCCAATTGGCAGTTTTATTTCCGAGCTTCAATTTAGCTGCCTAAAGATGGGACGAATAGAAAGAGATAACATTCAGAGAATTCCTCTTTTTGAACATCCCAGCCGCCACGCCCACCTCCTACGCATGTAAACGCCTTCCTCCCCCGCCGCCCTGTGTCTATACAGGCACCGCATCCGTAACTCCAGCACTCTTGGTTCGTCCAGCACGGGGAATCGCTGCATTGAAATGGACGCTGAAGTTCGTCCCGCCCTTCCAGCGACGCTTCTTTTTCAGGGGACCTCAATTGCCTGACAGGGTTATAGTAATCAGTCACGTCCTCGATATCTTCGACCAAGGCGTCAGAGGCCACAATCAATCGCTCTCCGGTGTCAATATCTTTGGTGTAGTAGCCTCATCTTCCCGATAGACCGCAGTGCGTCCTTCATACCCCGTAGCGAATAATTGCTCCTGTGTTTCGGCAACCACAAGTTTCACGGAGGGCGGCTGGCTGTATCTAGTGAAAGACGCAGTCAAGGCAAGTTGGGTGAAAAGAAGCAGGGAGATGATTTTGAGGAGAGTTGCTTTGATAGTCATGATGAATGTACTGCTTGGTTTGGTTCAAGTGTTGGAGGAGGAGGAGGAGGAGGAAGTAGGTGGAGGATGAAGGATGAAAAATCCAAAGAAATTGGGGAGGGGAACAGGCTATCTTTATGCCTTTCGAAGAACCTCTCGGCTTATTCTAATTCATCGGCACATTAAAAACTAACCAACTATGAAGGTTATACAGATATACCACCTGAGGTTACTATCTGATCTCAAAATGTCCCGGGATCTCCAACCAGCGACTCTAGCTCTATAAGGCCGCCTCATTCTATATGGTCTAGACATCCAACTCTGATGTGTTTCGTTCCTTTTTGCACCCTTGTGAGTAACACAGCAGTTTATTAGGGGAAGGTTTCGGAATATAACAGATGCCAAAGGAGCTGTTTAGTTGCCATTCTGAGAGAAACTGTGCGAGTTAGTACTCTAGTACTCCTAAGTAGTACTACCTGGTTAGTAGCCGGTGGATTCGGGAGGATATGGTGGAAGAAAGGGTATATGACTCTAGAATAATTTCCGAATATTGATCTACTGATCTATTGATCTAGATCAATATTCGAAAAGTATTCTAGATACTTCAGGTATGTTTCTACTGTACGCTGTTAGGTTAGGGCTAGGCTGAGCATTACCAGATCCGGTAATTCCCGGCATTGAATGAATGAATCCCGTCCACTCAATTGGATCATGAATAATAATAACGCATACATAGGTAGGATAACAAGAGGAACACAAGAAAATATTCTACCTAGAAACTCCTCCAAAATAAATCAAAATCAATCATCGACAAGCAAATTCAATCGGAATCATTCATGCAACGCAAAAAAAAAAGTCATGGGATGACCTCATCAGTCATCGTCGTCCCCAAGGTTCTTCTTTCGCTCTTTCTCTCCACCTTCTCTCCCTCTTCTTCTTCTTCTCCTCCTCTTTTTCTCTCTCTTCTCCGGTTCTCTCCACATCCTTTACCCTCCCCCGACCATGGCTGCCAGTAATGATCTTCGGGGTTGGGTAATGAGCACTGTCTCCGGTGTTGGTAAGTCTTCTCTTTTTTTTTTTTTGCTTCATCTTCATCTACATCTTCTCTGTCTCACGTTCCCCCGCAGCTTGTGTCCTCGGAGCTTCCGTCATTTGCATCGACCTGCTTCTCCGCCGCTTCCCCCACACCAAACGCTTCCAGATTGTCAATCACAATGGCTTTCTCTCCGCCTCCTTATGTCTCAGTGCGGGTGTTATTGTAGGCTGCATCTCTTCAACTATGTATCTTCAACTCCCGCTGATGATGGCAGCTCTTTACCTCCCTCTACAGCATGCTCCCAACCGCCCATAATTACCTGATTCGCGCGGGATGGTCACCTCCGCTCGCCGCCTACTCACTTATTGGCCTCTTCCTCAGCGGTGTAATTGTGATCCGTTTCTTATCGGCCTTCATTCACCGCTATATCCCATCCCACGTCGTCGATTGCGCCCATTCCCACGATCAACCCCCACCCTCTGATCTCGAGCGTGGCCACGGTCATCACGATGACCACCACCATCACCCACATCTATCAGAGGTCAATCACAGCTGGACTGAGAGAACACCTTTGTTATCCCGATCGTGCAAGCCCACTCCTGCTGTTTCTCGCGCTCCCACCGAAAGCGAATTGCAGACCACCCCATCGCGCTCCGAGACATGGCGCGTACGCTTAACCCGGCGCCTGAACCGCTTAATGGGCGGAGTGAAGGCACAATGCGATGAAAATGGCCCCTGTTATGGGTTCTCACAAGCTTGTGGACATGAGTGCTCCAAGACCCTTGGCGTTCCAGAGGCTGTGGCGACGAATGACCTGGACGTTCGTCCGCCCATCTCGCATCACAACAGCGTCCCCGTGCAGGTAGAAGCCCGATCGGTGGATGGAACAGAGCAAGGCCTACGACCCGATTCCTACACCACCCCCCACGGTTCCATGCCCTCTTCCTCGGCTTCATCCTATAGTGGCTTCCTAGGGTACCAGAACGCACCAACCGACGATGCTGCAAAACCTCCTTTGCCCGCTAACACCCAACACCATCATCATGTTCCCCAGAATGCGTTTCTATCCATCGGGTTACAGACCTCGGTAGCCATTGCCCTTCACAAACTACCCGAAGGCTTCATCACCTACGCCACCAATCATGCTAGCCCCACACTTGGGCTGACGGTTTTCCTCGCCCTCTTCATCCATAATATCAGCGAAGGCTTCGCTATGGCTCTCCCACTCTATCTTGCTCTTCACTCGCGATGGAAGGCTATGTTTTGGTCGAGCCTGTTAGGCGGAATCAGCCAACCGGCCGGGGCTGCATTGGCCGCCCTCTGGATCTGGGGCGCTCAACGGGCTGGCGGGCCTGGACATGACCCTTCTGACCCGTCGTGGGCTGTATATGGGGGCATGTTTGCTGCAACGGCAGGCGTAATGACATCTGTCGGGCTGCAGCTGTTTAGCGAAGGTCTGGGACTCACGCACCATCGTGGGATGGGGATTGGATTCGCCATCGCAGGTATGGGCCTGATGGGTCTCAGTTTTGCTTTGACTGCATGAGCGTCCCTGTTCACTTTTTACCTGACACCCAATATATGCAATCATGGATGGCCGGAGGACCAATATATTAAGGCACACCCTGGTCAAGGGAGCATTCGGAGTTCTTTCCTTACGACTTCGCAACGACTGACGAATTTATTACGGTTCTACGATTGTTGCATTACCTTTATATATTGTATAAACGATTATATATACATATCTATCTATATATATATAAAAAAAAAATATAATTGAAACAGAATGCAGGGACCCTGTAGGATAGATATTGCAGATGGGAGTCTGGCCAGAAAAATGACCGTGGAAGAAATAGAGAATCACATATAATACATCGTGAATAGGTAGATATCATTTCCAACGCCATCAAGAATGCAACCAACTTGACAAAAAGCGGATCATGCTCCCTTCGCCTGGGCAGCTTCGCGCTCCCTCTTTCTGGCCAAATATCGCTCCTTCGCACTCGAAACATCGCTCTGGGTTTTTTGGCTGCGACTGCGTTCCGCAACCTCCTTCTGTTGAGCTTTCTCGGCCTCTTCCTCCTGTTTTGCGCGCTCCTCCAACTGCGACGCAATCATCTCCGTCTGGCGTGACCGCTGACCCGCACGAGCACCACGCTGCTGTCCACCCTCAAACCGTGATGTCGCAGCCGCCGCTCGCGAAGCCGCCGACACGCCTCCCTGCGGCTTCGGTTTCGGCGCAACATTCAATCCCGCCGACAAAAGCTGCCGCTTATCAACCACCTGACCCTCCTCATTGATGGCAATATGCGCCCCCTTGGAATTCAGCTCCGCCGCCTTCTGCGCTTCCGTCTTCCCCTTCGAGCCTTCCTCCTGCTCCTCCTTTTTATCTTTCTCCTTATCCTCTTCCACCTCGCCCGCCTGTACCCTCCGCGCCGCCTCCTCCGTCGCCTTCACAACCGCCTCATGCTGCTGCTCGCCCCGCGACAACATATCGCGATAAAATCCCACCATTCCAGACCCACCATTCGCTCGCCGTCGCTCCTCCTCCTGCTTCTCGCGCTCGGCTTCCTCCGCCTCGACCCGCCGCATCTCCTCCTGCTGCGCCTTGTACGCCGCCGTCACGAACTTCTCCTTGTCGGCAAACTCGTCGCCTTCGGCTTCCCGCTCCTTCGTGAGCATGCGGTCCCGCGCCCGGAGCTGGTCCCGTTTGCGCACTTCCGCGCTTCGCAGTAGTGACCCCATGTACCGGGGCCCCTCGTCGGTGGCGGTCTCCTTGCTCTTTTCGGGCTTGCTGTGTAGGCTTTCGTAGACGGCGTCGTAGGAGTAAATCGATGGGTCGAGGTCTTGTGCTTCTTGCGCGTGTTTGCGACTGCTGTGGAGGGCGGAGAGGTCTGTGTAGCCGTCATTTGTATTTCCGGAGGAGCCGGGGTTGGGTTTGGGTTTGGTCGAGGGGGGGTTGAGGCCGTATTGGGTTGAGGGGGTGTTGTGCGGCGCGTCTTGGTCGTCGTCGTCGTCGTCGGCGAAGATCGAGGCTTTGCTGAGTGGTTTGATGGTTGGTTTGTTCGATTGGGGCCCGCCGAAGGGGATTTTGCGTTTGGGTGGTGGGTCTTGTTGTCGCTTTTGCGTGGGTTGTGAGGCTTTTAATCCGCCGAGTGTGGTGATTTCTTCGGCCTTGTTTGGGGAATTCGTGTCGGAGTCGGAGTCTGCGTCGAAGATGGCCTTCTTGCGCTTTTGGCCGGCGCTGGCGCTGGCATTGTGTGGGTTTTTGTTGTTGGAGAGGTTGAGTCCGAGGGATATTTTGGGGGGCATGACTGTGTTTTCGGCTTTCTTTTTTTGGGAAGGGGGGTATGTTGGTGGCTCGGTAATGGAAGGAGAATAAAAGTTGGAGGCGGAGAAATGAAGTAAGTAGATTCAGTATTGAGACAGCTGGTTGAGATACCGGTTCACGTGACGATATGGGGATAAGCGATAAGGGTGGATATCTTATCAGTCACGTGTGGTGTCCTTGTGCGGATACAACGTGCATACCGCCGTACATGCCTTAACTTTACATGGCTGTAAATCCAAATAATACTCAACCGCATTTACCCCGTATTCGATCACCAACCTCACCTCCAGTATCATCCTCGCCTACCTACCTAACTATACAACGCCCCAAGGCCCGGAGAAAGAACGAAGGAAGAGAGGACAACGATATCATCAATCATGTCCTACTACTTCACCATCCTCTCCCCAACAGACGTGCCACTATTCAACCTCGCGTTCGGGACATCGAAAAGCGGCGGCGATGGCATCGCACGATTCCGCTTCCCCGACACAGCACAATACATGAACCAATTCATCATCCATTCCAGCCTGGACATTGTTGAGGAGGCACAGTGGATGAACTCCAACATGTAAATCACACCCTTCATGTCCTTCCCACCTGTTCAATTCCCAAGTTGCTGATCCGCATGATTAGGTACCTCAAACACATCGACACCTACCCCCCAGCTTCGTCCTATATCTCCGCCTTTTTAACTCCCTCTGGTGCGCGCTTCCTTCTCCTTCACCAGCCGCCGCAATTGCCTTCGACGACGGACCGTACAGGCAGTGGTGGTACCGGGACGGGGTCGTCGTCATTACTGGCGTCGAGCTTCTCGGGTGGGGTAGGATCGACCCGTGCATCAAGTAGCTCTGTCGCGGCGAATCCGACGTCGCCGCAGACAGAGGAGGCGGTGCGCCAGTTCATGACTGAGGTTTATGAGAATTATGTGAAGACGGTGATGAGTCCGTTTTATCGGCAGGGGATGGAGATTAAGAGTCCTGTTTTTCGGGGAAAGGTTAGTGCGGCGGGGAGGAAGTGGTTATGATTGATTCAGGTAGTAGATACCTAGGTAGATATCTTTGGTCCTGTTGGGGAGATGGTTATTATGTAGGTTTAGCGGGCGCTTTTTTTCTTCTTCTCCCTTGTTCCATACGTCATTCGTTATTCATTGCGTTAATACCTAGAAACAAGAATATAAACCTAAACTAATTCCAATATAGTCTCCATCTATTGTTGACTTCATGCCGTATTTCCTGGGTGCAAAAAAAAAAAAAAAAGAAAAAAAAGAAAGCTTTACTCGCTAAACTGCAAGAGCATTTCCCATGCTGTCACCGTGATCAAGAAACAAATCCCTCCAAGGAGAGGGGGGGAGAAAAGGAAAGAAACCGCTACCTCAACGCCTCAAATCTCATTCTAGCTCCTTGGCCTCATACAGAGTCTCCTGTCATCTGTGGTGCGAGCTTTTTCGCAGTCACGGCTTTGAAATTCTCCACGGCGTGAACCACATCATCAAGTTTGGTGACAGCGCCGAAAATCCCGCCCTCCATCTTGATCGACTCGATTGTGCTTAGATGCAATGATGGTTCACTAGCCGCTGTGCCGTCTTCTATCACGACGCAGTCGAATCCGCGGTCGTTGGCTTCACGCACCGTGGTGGACACGCATACGTCGGTCGTCACACCTACAACAACGAGGTTCTTTATGCCCTTATTTCGGAGCAGAAGTTCAAAGTCAGTGTGTGCAAATGCCCCTCTGCCTGGCTTGTCGATGACCGGTTCTCCAGGGATTGGATAAAGCTCGTCGATGGTGTCATGGCCCGGCTCGCCGCGAATCAGAAGACGTCCCAAGGGACCTTGAGACCCAATTCCGTGTCCTGAAGCATTGTTCCGGGAACGGTAAGATTCGCGTGTTGAAAGCGTGGATAGATCTGGGCGATGGCCTAAAATACAATCAGAAAAATGAACGAGGCCAAATTCCACCAAGTACTTACCCTCGCGCGTGTGATAGACAGGGAAGCCAGAGGCTCGAAATGCATTTAACAGCACCTGTAGCTTGGGAATGAGAGATTGGGCGGTGGATATGTCGTATCCCTGGAACTCCATATATCCACCCGGAGCACAGACTAGATTAAAATCCGTCAGCCTTGAAAGTGAGGGGCCGAACAGAATACGGAAAATACTGACAGTCTTTTTGCATGTCAATGATCACCAGTGCCGTGGTATAGGGCGTGAGAGTGGCATCATGCGGCCAGTCGTATGGAATCGCAGCGATCTGGCCCTTGCGGACCTTGTGATGAGGAACCTGCCGCGGCTTCTCGATTATGGGACCATGATTATGCGTGGGGTTTAGCACTGTCAAGCTCCAGATGCCGGGGGTGCCAGCTGCAACAAGCATAAATGGACAGTCCATTAAACGGGACGTTCGACGACGTTTTCGAGTTTCCTCGGTGAGGCCGTTGCGCGGACGGTAATGACCGCCACGATCGCATCGCAACCATACCTTGGCAGTACGCCCAGGCTTTTTTTCGGTGGGAGTGCTGGACGATTTGACAACGACATTATATCCATGTGTCTTGCCATGAGCCTGAACTGCAGCTAGGAGTGAAGATCTGTGGTAAGAAGAAATTAGTATACGCTACATAAGAATACCGACATGAGCCTAGAAGTTAGGTCAATACTCACTTATCGGGAAAGGTGCCCTCGGGAGGGGGTACCAGTTGCATGGACATATCGGGGATATCTTGAAGATCGCTAGGCGCATCGAGATTCAGATCGGTGGGGTCAGCCATGGCGGCGACTAAGGTGGATCTTCAGGAGTGAAAAGAGGTTTTTGTTGGGTCTGACTGAACAGGTTCGCGACGTTAGCATTATCGGCAAGGCGGGCGTCAACATCGTCAAGGTCGACATTCGAACAAGAGATAAGCATCTCCTATAAGAAAAAAAAAAAGAAGAAGAAGAAAAACAAGAGCAAAAATCGAGATAGAAGAATCTCTAGAACAACACACAGACGGTCCGGTCCACTCAAGTGCGTGGAAGCAACCCTTGGTCAATGGATTACATCGTGCGTGGACATAGCAGATGCCCGAGTGAGGGTATCAGATGACAAGACAGATTGAGAAAGGGAGAGAGATTGGAGGGGGGCGGCACGGACAAAGGGGAGTAGTACACCCGAGACAATCCGAGATGAACAGAGAGGGAAAAAACAAGCAGAAGAGAAAGGAAGATCAGTATACTCACCCGAAGCGGCACAGTTGGTAGGAATCGCAGGAAAGAAGCATCGCCATCGTCATAATCACAGCTGAGTTGAGGACACAAGCAACGACGCCTCGGAAGACGCACGGCACGCTATTCCTGTTATGGAGTAGTGGTAATTACGGGAATTGACGACCATGTTCTAACAAGGAAGGCGGTATAGCACCTTTATCACTGGAGGTGGCATAACACTCGTTGGCTTTGACAATACCATACCCCTAGGGACCTAAGGCACTAATAGCTCAGTCCCACTAACTACAATTGTTGTTGTCCCGTGGACCGCATAACATCACTCACTCTGGACTCCCTCTTCCTCCTCTCCTTCTACTAACGGACTCTCTCCTCCTCCGTCTCTCTCTCAAAACATCCCGCAATCAACACTCCTCAGTCCCTCTGGGAGGGTTTCTCACAAAGGTAAGTCATCTCCACGGATTTTTGTTTCTTTCTTTTCACCACCTTCTATCTCTCTTTGTTTTATTTCCCTTGTCCTTCGAGTCTCCCCCCCTATCGCAGGCCCCGACGTTTGCGACACCGCCTCCGCCCCTCCACCGCCAAACAAATAACAACAACAACACCCACTCTGGTTGACTCGATCGATCTCCTCCACCCGTTGGATGAGCTGGCTTCGGAATCGCCTCGTCATCTTCATCATACGTCACTCAACGTTCTGTTGAGTGTCATCGCTCAGTCTTCCTCTCCCGCCGCTTACCTGATCTCCTCGTTTGCGTTATCTCCTTCCCCGGCTCAACAGCCGGCGCGGGAGCAATGCCTTCGGCCGACGATACTACTCCTGCCAAATCCAAAGGGAGCAGCTCAACCCGAGATGACATTGCCTTTTATAAAACCCAATATGAGCAGCTAGAGGCCGAGTTGGCCGATTTTCAGGCCTCAAGTCGTGAGTTGGAGACCGAGCTAGAGAAGGACATTGAGGCTTCCGAGAAACGTGAGCGCCAGCTAAAGGAAAAGGTCGACAACTTTCGGTATGAGGTGGACGAGTGGAAGGTATGTGAACTGTCATTCCCCTGACTTCCGTTCCCCATGTTTGTCAATCAAATAACCAACTCATGGCGCACCCCGCAGACCAAATATAAACAATCCAAATCGGAAGGCGCCGCGGCCCAGAATACCCTGCAAAAGGAGATCACCACCCTGCGGGAAGCCAACAGAACCTTACACTTGAAGATCCGAGATATTGAAGTAGCCAACGATGATTTCGAGCGCCAGGCACGCCACACGACCTCATCCCTGGAGGATCTGGAGTCGAAGTACAATATGGCGATCGAGAGGGGGGTCCTTCTAGAAGAGGAAGTGAAGACTGGCGAGCAAGAACGTGAAGACCTGCGAATTGAGAATCAGCGCCTCCGTGACGAGCTGTCGGATGTCAAAATCGAGACCGATATTGTCCAGGAGAGGCTACGGAACGCGGAACTGCATGGTGGCCGACGCAGGAAGCCAGCTCCCTTTCACCGCACTCCCTCCACTCCACAAACCCCTGAGATCTTCGATCGTTCGCCCGAGGGTTCAACGGTTTCGTCTCCTTTGTTCACGACACCTCCTATGAAGTCCTTAGTCGCCGCGACAGCAACTCCGCCGTCTCCGCCTATGTCTGAGACATCCAATAGTCTGCGCAAGTCGCTTAATGCTACCCCAGGGTTCCCACGCCAGAAAGCGTCTGCGTCCGAATCACTGGGATCTCGGTCAATGTATAGTGTTCGAACTCAAAGATTCACCCATTCTCGCGCAACCTCTTTGGCATACAGCAACGGTCGCTCTACCCCGTCGGTCACCTCCCGGCCAAGCTTGTCGAAGCCTACCATTGCCCCTCGCCCTGCAGCTGGGCTGCCCAATTCAAGCTCGCTTTATCAAATCCGTGGCCTGATTGGCAAGATGCAGAAGCTTGAAGAGAGGGTTCACTCGGCGCGGTCCAAGCTTCCGGCGCCGTCCCCTTCACCCTCTCGCGCCTCCTCCCGTGCTGGATCAACCCTCGGAGATAGCCCGGTGGCATCCACGATAACAATGCGGAGAGACTCCCGCAAACGGTTGAGTGGCAGTAGCTTCAGCTCCTCCGTTCACGGTGATGGCATCCCTTCATATCTCCCTCATCGGCCATCATATAGTTCACGGACGCAAGGCGACAGCCGACCCAGTAGTCGCACAAGCTACTCTAGCACCTTCAGTCACAGTACTCACCCCAGCGTTGCCCCGTCCACCCGTCCGGAGAGTCGCCAGAGCCGCACCAAGACTCCGTTGGGTCATTACTCGACGAATCCAACAACGGAAAGCCGGCGGCCCCGATCCTCTCTCAGCAATCCCTCGGCGCAGAACGCACCGGTCAATGGCATGTCCCATATCGATGAGGATGAAGATCTGGCGATGCGCATGTCTGTGCGAGCGAAGATCAGCGAGGCCCGTGAGACTTGCCTCCCCTCGGTCTCCACTCCTAACGGGATAAAGAAACGCGCCCCTAGCGGCATGTCTAGCATTCCAACACCCCGAACCCTTCGTGCAAGTACCGGGTTAGATCGGCGTGAGCGCAACATGGAGCCACCTGAGCCGAAACCCACCGCGAATGACCTTGGGGAGACTTTTTGAGCGACAACCTTTTCCCCCCCACATAGCTGCCCCAGCAAATAATATCCTTGGCCAAAATATCTCGAGTTTAGGGAATTGCTGGGGCCTTACGATGTTTATGGCCGATATGCAGGTGTTGATACACTCCATTTTACAATCAGATTGCAGTGTTCTTACCTTTCTTTCTTTTCTTTATCTTTCTTTGTGATTTTTTTTAATCGATTACCCGTTTGGGATGTCCGGTATATTGATGGAATCTGGTTTTTAATCTCCTTCCATCGGCCGGGTACAATGGGAGGGATTCTTATTCTTTTTTTCGGGGCCGGTTGTTCATAGAATAGGGACCTTTCCTTGGAGCAATCTCGCCTTATGAGTTTGCATCGGTCTGTACAGTCAGTTTCACAGTGGAGTTGGCACTTTCTGGTTTGTCGGATTGGTTGATTGATACTTGATATGTGCCGGGGGATCACACCCCATCGGCGTCCAAGCTGTGACTCAGCACTTTTGTATTTCCTTTTCTTTTTCTTGTTGGGTTGTATTTTCTGTTGAGTGAGTCGATCTAGGCGTTAGATAAATACCCAGTGACCATTTGCGGAGACCAGTTTCGTATACTTGCATGACTTGATAGTGTAAGAAAGCGACCGGGTTTCACTAACGACATCATCCTCGTATTCAGGGGTGTAATTCCTCATTCACATTGGTCTCCCGTGAGACGGGGCGAAGCGGCATATGACTATTTCTTGTGACATATTATTAAGTCCCTTGATATATTTGGTTTGGAGTGTCGCACTTGCCCCGTTGGGTGTCCGACACCGAAACCTTCCATCACCTTCCAGGGGGGAAATACGAGATATAGAAATTATTACTCCGGGCTCCGGACTCCGACCCCGTTCGGGCCGGGCATCGGAGGCTAAGTAGGTACGCATTACTAGGTGTTCATTATTCATTATTCAGATGGATTTCCCGAGCATATAGTGGAGGGACCAGTAGAAATGCCCGAAGCTTGGAAGCTACCATTCTAAAATAGAAAATGGTAGGGGTTTAATTTCAATTTCAATTTTAATTAAATTATTTTTTTTTGGGTGAGAACGACGATCCGGATTCTCTCAACGGGATTTAGGGTTGCCATTGGTGTAGGGCCGGCGGTGGGGACAGTCAACACTACTCGATCGGGTAAGGAGGGTTTCCTAGTTGAGTAGGAGGTAACTTGAAGATAGAAGATTGCCACTTCAAGTAGGTAGGTACTGAGTACCTGCCAGGTAGCTAATTCAAAAGGATAATGAACTGTACGGAGTATGTATTTAATAACCTATTCTCAGAATCGAACCAGAGTCAGTCAGATGTGAATGATCCGCAGAAGGCACTTGTAATCGAGTCTTTAGAGTATCCTCCGGTCCATTGCAAGTAAGCCACAAACTACGTAGGGTTTCAGAGGCCTCGAAAGCCGTCATCCAATTCCACTTTAGGGAAGATGCCTGTATGCGTTCTTGGTGGGAGTGGATAGTTACAAAACATGATTGCATTGAGAGGTCCATGCGAGAATGTTTCTTTTCCGCCCCTGTTGTTATCTTGCAGGGAAGGTGTTGGTGTTGGGTTGGGATTCCCCAATCTCTTTTTTGCTGAGGTATCCGGTATGCTACCTACTTCTGGTTTTGGATTATCTTTGTGTTGGCATTAAACTGTGCGAGATCATGTACACAGTCAGATAGTGAGAACATCGAGAAGCCAAATACTGGGTGGAGGGATGTTATATGTAGGTAGAATAGACAATATATACCTCCACATTTACCAATTATTTCTTCCGAGATTATGGAGAAGTTTAAATTTTTTATTTTTTATTTTACTTATACGTATTTCCAAGACAGAACTTTGATTTGATTTAATTTAATTCATATACATAAATATATTTCTTGGGGCAACTATGGAGATAATATACCATGTCCCTGATAAAGACAATACAATTATTAACTATGGATTATTTATTATTATCGTACCAAGAGTAATTATCGGGTGGCTGATTGGAACGTTGTTGGCGATAAATTGGTGGGAAAGAACGTTATGGGGGGCCCAACAACGGAAACCAGTTGGGGTTGCGTTCCCATCTTTTTTTTTTTTTTTTTTTTTTTTTTCCCCTTCAGAATAATTGACCTACGTAATATTTCTTCTGTATTAATTTGAAAGATGGTTTGTTGCTGAGATAATACAATTTCAATTATAGTATTAAGAGTACAATTTATAATTTTAACAATGAATAATAAAAATTCAAAAGAAATTATAATTAAATCGAGAATGTATAATGATTCTGTGTACTGTAAGTGTACTGGGCTGGTACTGGTACTGCATGTGTTGAGGTGTGGTGGTGAAAAAAAAGTATCTACCTCGTCCCACACCATCCGCTTTCCCACTTTCGGGGTAGGGAAGTACCTGATCGGTCTGGGCGGCCGATCTTCCTCGTCTTCTTCAACCTTACGAAGTGGCTTCATTTCTTCGGCCTGCTCGCTCTGCTTATTTCTTTTTCTTCCTCCTGCTTCCCTCCCCAATTGCCTGTCATCATCTCCGTTTTCAATCCCCATTGCTGGCACTCTCTCGCTCCCAGTTGAAGGTGTTCTTCCCCCCACCTTCTTCTTCTCCTTCTATCTTAACTTAACTTTCCTTTCCCTTTTCTCTCTCTTCTGTTTAATTCTTACAACCACTTCGTGTGTGCAGGTAAAGCTTCGGGACAGCTCCTCACCACGTTTCGTCTTTTACATCTCGTACGACTTTCTTAATTCCTCCTGCGTGGACCTGTACTACTACTATACAACTCTGTTCTTTCCTCCCCCGTCTCCCTCTCCTCCGCACGCCCACTCTCCGATCATCGCTCAATTGTTGCGGATAACTCGTATGGGAAATTGATCATTCATAATTACCTACTTTCACCATGGCTGCTATCAACGGGTCCTCGACGGCCAACGGTCTCCCCGGACATGATCTACCCTCACATTTCATCGGTGGCAACCACCTTGGTGCCGCCTCACCAAGTGCCGTCAAGGACTTTGTCGCCCAGCATGATGGTCACTCCGTGATCAGCTCCGTATGTTTTCTCACATAAATTGACGATGGGATTGTTGTTTTAACGGTGTTCTCTGTTCCATAGGTCCTCATCGCCAACAACGGTATCGCTGCCGTGAAGGAAATCCGCTCCGTTCGAAAATGGGCGTACGAAACATTCGGCAACGAGCGTGCGATTCAGTTCACAGTCATGGCAACCCCGGAAGATTTACAGGCAAATGCCGATTACATTCGCATGGCAGACCAATATGTTGAGGTACGCTTCCCGCCTTGGACAAGCTTAGCGCTCCTGACGTTGACTTTACCTTTTTTCTCTCTAGGTTCCCGGCGGTACGAATAACAACAACTATGCCAATGTCGAGCTAATTGTCGATGTCGCTGAACGGATGGATGTCCACGCCGTCTGGGCTGGCTGGGGTCACGCTTCAGAGAACCCTCGGCTTCCTGAGTCGCTGGCCGCGTCCCCCAAGAAGATTATCTTCATCGGTCCACCATCCTCTGCCATGCGATCACTGGGTGACAAGATCTCCTCCACTATCGTCGCACAGCATGCCGGTGTACCCTGCATTCCCTGGTCCGGAACCGGTGTCGAAGATGTTACAGTTGACGACAAAGGTATCGTGACCGTTGAGGATGAAATTTACAACAAGGGTTGCACCTTTTCACCCGAAGAAGGGTTGGTGAAGGCCAAGGAAATTGGGTTTCCTGTCATGGTCAAGGCCTCCGAAGGTGGTGGCGGTAAGGGTATTCGTAAGGTGGACAAGGAAGAGGACTTCATTTCTTTGTACAATGCAGCCGCCAACGAAATTCCCGGATCTCCCATCTTCATCATGAAGCTTGCGGGTAACGCTCGCCATCTGGAGGTTCAGTTGTTGGCCGATCAGTATGGCAACAACATCTCACTATTCGGTCGAGATTGCTCAGTCCAGCGTCGACACCAGAAAATTATTGAAGAGGCTCCTGTCACCATCGCCAAACCGGTGACTTTCCAGGCTATGGAGCGTGCCGCTGTCAGTCTTGGAAAGCTGGTCGGCTATGTCTCCGCAGGTACCGTCGAATACCTGTACTCGCATGCCGATGATAAGTTCTATTTCCTCGAATTGAACCCTCGTCTGCAAGTCGAGCATCCCACGACGGAAATGGTGTCCGGTGTGAACCTTCCCGCTGCCCAGCTCCAGATTGCTATGGGCATTCCCCTCCACCGCATTCGGGACATCCGCCTCCTCTACGGTGTTGATCCGAACACCACTTCGGATATTGACTTCGACTTTTCCAATGAAGAAAGTTTCAAAACCCAGCGTCGCCCACAGCCCAAGGGACACACTACTGCTTGCCGTATCACATCGGAGGACCCTGGTGAGGGCTTCAAGCCTTCCAGTGGTACGATGCACGAGCTGAACTTCCGTAGTTCATCCAACGTCTGGGGTTACTTCTCTGTTGGTACTGCTGGTGGAATCCACAGTTTTTCGGACAGCCAGTTTGGTCATATCTTCGCTTACGGCGAGAACCGCTCCGCATCCCGAAAGCACATGGTCATCGCCCTGAAGGAGTTGAGCATCCGTGGTGATTTCCGCACTACCGTCGAATACCTTATCAAGCTCCTAGAGACACCCGCTTTCGAGGACAACACCATTACCACTGGGTGGCTGGATCAGTTGATCTCCAACAAGCTGACTGCGGAGCGCCCTGATCCCTTTGTCGCAGTCCTGTGCGGTGCCGTGACTAAAGCCCACCAGGCTAGCGAGGGGGGTGTTGAAGAATACCGCAAGGGACTCGAGAAGGGCCAGGTGCCCTCGAAGGATGTTCTGAAGACAGTTTTCCCTGTGGATTTCATCTATGAGGGCTCGCGGTACAAATTCACTGCCACCCGCGCTAGTGTGGACAGCTATCATCTCTTTATCAATGGCTCTAAGTGCTCTGTAGGTGTCCGCGCTCTGGCTGACGGCGGTCTGCTAGTACTGTTGAACGGCCGCAGTCACAACGTCTATTGGAAGGAGGAAGCTGCTGCTACCCGTCTCAGTGTGGATGGCAAGACTTGTCTCCTGGAGCAAGAGAACGACCCGACCCAGCTCCGGTCTCCTTCTCCTGGAAAGCTTGTTAAATTCACGGTCGAGAATGGTGATCACGTTCGTGCTGGCCAAGCCTTCGCTGAAGTGGAGGTCATGAAGATGTACATGCCTTTGATCGCGCAGGAAGACGGCATTGTCCAGCTGATCAAGCAGCCTGGTGCGACCTTGGAGGCTGGTGATATCCTTGGTATTCTTGCTCTGGACGATCCCTCCCGCGTCAAGCATGCCCACCCTTTCACAGGGCAGCTTCCCGATATCGGCCCCCCTCAGGTGGTTGGCAACAAGCCTCCCCAGAAATTTTTCCTTCTGCACAGCATTCTCGAAAACATCCTGCGTGGATATGATAATCAAGTCATCATGGGATCCACCCTGAAGGAGCTCGTGGAGGTTCTTCGAACCCCCGAGCTCCCATACGGAGAGTGGAACGCCCAGTCGTCCGCTTTGCACTCGCGCATGCCCCAGAAGTTGGATGCTCAACTTCAGAATGTTGTGGATCGTGCACGTTCTCGCAAAGCTGAATTCCCCGCCAAGCAGCTGCAAAAGACTATTTCTCGGTTCATCGAGGAGAACGTGAACCCCTCTGATGCTGACATCCTGAAGACCACGCTCTCGCCCCTTACCCAGGTCATCAACAAATATATGGATGGCTTGAAGGCAAACGAATTCAATGTTTTCATTGGCCTGTTGGAGCAGTATTACGAGGTGGAGAAGCTTTTCGCCGGCCGCAACATTCGTGATGAAGATGCGATTCTTAAGTTGCGTGAGGAGAACAAGGAGGACATTGCAGGCATCGTCCAGACCGTACTCTCTCACAGCCGCATCGGCGCCAAGAACAACCTGATCCTTGCAATCTTGGCCATGTATCGTCCGAACCAGCCGAATGTCGGAAATGTTGCCAAGCACTTCAAGCCAATCCTGAAGAAACTCACAGAACTTGAGTCTCGGTCTGCAGCCAAGGTCACACTGAAGGCGCGTGAAGTCCTAATCCAGTGTGCCCTTCCCTCATTGGAAGAGCGTCTCTCGCAGATGGAGTTGATCCTGCGATCTTCTGTCGTTGAGTCACGCTATGGTGAAACCGGTTGGGATCATCGTGAGCCCGACTTCTCTGTTCTGAAGGAGGTGGTCGACTCCAAGTACACTGTCTTCGATGTCCTTCCCCGCTTTTTCGTTCATCAGGACGCTTGGGTCACTCTTGCTGCTCTCGAGGTATATGTGCGCCGCGCATACCGTGCCTACACGCTGAAGGACATTCAGTATAATGCCGATGGGGAACTTCCCCTGCTCTCCTGGGACTTTACTCTCGACAAGCTGGGACAGCCCGAATTCGGTTCTCTCTCTTCGACTCAGCCATCTGCTCCAGGTACCCCGACTACTGAAAGCAACCCTTTCAAGCGTCTGAACTCGATAAGCGATATGTCTTATCTCGTTAATGATAGCGCCAACGAACCCATCCGCAAGGGTGTCATTCTTCCCCTGCAGTACCTAGAGGATGCTGAGGAGTACCTTGCTCGGGCCTTGGAAGCCTTCCCTCGTATCGCTACTAAAACGAAGAAGCCTGGTGACAATGGCCTTCTTGCTAGTTTGGAGGGCAAGCGTCGTCCTGCAGCCCCCGCGGCCGCCCCTCGTCCTGAGAACGAGAGTGAGCTGACCAATGTTCTTAATATCGCCATCCGGGATGTCGAGGACCTTGGTGACAAGGAGATTGTTGCTCAGATCAACGGGCTTTTGGCCGACATCAAAGATGAACTGCTCGCCCGCCGCATTCGCCGTGTGACCTTCATCTGTGGCAAGAACGGCATCTACCCGGGCTACTTTACCTTCCGTGGCCCTGCTTACGAAGAGGATGAGAGCATTCGACACAGCGAACCTGCTTTGGCCTTCCAGCTGGAACTTGGGCGTCTGTCGAAATTCCGCATCAATCCGGTTTTCACCGAGAACCGGAATATCCACGTCTATGAGGCCATTGGTAAGGGACCGGAGAACGACAAGGCTGTCGACAAGCGGTACTTTGTCCGTGCTGTTGTGCGTCCCGGCCGCCTGCGCGACGATATCCCCACCGCCGAGTACCTGATTTCCGAAGCTGATCGTCTTATGAACGATATTTTGGATGCCCTGGAGATCATCGGCAACAACAACTCCGATTTGAACCATATCTTCATCAACTTCTCCCCCGTGTTCAATCTTGAGCCGAAGGATGTGGAAGAAGCGCTCGCTGGTTTCCTGGAGCGTTTTGGTCGTCGCCTGTGGCGTCTGCGTGTGACTGGCGCTGAAATCCGTATCCTGTGTACCGATCCCGTCACCGGCGCGCCATACCCTTTGCGTGTTATCATCACCAACACCTATGGCTTCATCATCCAGGTGGAGCTGTACATCGAAAAGAAGTCTGAAAAGGGCGATTGGGTTTTCCACAGCATTGGTGGTACCAACAAGCTTGGCTCCATGCACCTGCGCCTTGTCTCCACTCCCTACCCTACGAAGGAGTGGCTTCAGCCCAAGCGCTACAAGGCTCATATTATGGGTACGCAGTATGTGTACGATTTCCCCGAGCTCTTCAGACAGGCTTTCCAAAACAGCTGGACCAAGGCGATTGAGAACGCCTCTGCCATCGCCGACCAGCGGCCCCCAGTTGGCGAGTGCATTGACTACACCGAGCTTGTTTTGGATGATACCGACAATCTGATTGAGATCCAGCGTGGTCCTGGCACCAACACCCACGGTATGGTTGGTTGGCTTGTTACTGCGCGCACACCCGAATATCCTCGTGGCAGAAGGTTCATCATTGTCGCCAACGATATCACTTTCCAAATTGGATCTTTTGGTCCTACTGAAGATAAATTCTTCCACAAGTGTACTGAGTTGGCGCGAAAGCTTGGTATTCCTCGTATCTATCTGTCTGCCAACTCCGGTGCCCGTATTGGCATGGCTGATGAGCTCATCCCCTACTTCTCCGTTGCCTGGAACGACCCTGCCAAACCTGAGGCTGGATTCAAGTACCTGTACCTGACCCCCGAAGTCAAGAAGAAGTTTGACGCGAGCAAGAAGAAGGAGGTCATCACTGAGATGATCCATGACGAGGGCGAGGAGCGCCATAAGATCACTACCGTCATTGGCGCCAAGGATGGTCTCGGTGTCGAGTGCCTCAAGGGCTCCGGTCTCATCGCAGGTGCCACGTCCAAGGCGTATGAAGACATCTTCACCATCACCTTGGTCACCTGCCGTTCAGTTGGTATTGGTGCCTACCTCGTCCGCCTCGGACAGAGAGCTGTCCAGGTCGAGGGCCAGCCCATCATCCTCACTGGTGCCCCTGCTATCAACAAGCTGCTGGGTCGTGAGGTCTACACCTCGAATCTGCAACTTGGTGGCACCCAGATTATGTACAAGAATGGTGTCTCTCACATGACCGCCAACGATGACTTCGACGGTGTTCAGAAGATTGTCGAATGGATGTCGTTTGTCCCTGACCGCAAGGGCTCGCCCAACCCCATTCGCCCGTGGTCCGACCCCTGGGATCGCGATGTCAGCTACTACCCCCCTGCCAAGCAGGCGTATGATCCTCGCTGGCTGATTGCTGGTAAGGAAGACGATGAAGGATTCCTCCCTGGTTTGTTCGACAAGGGATCTTTCGAGGAAGCTCTCGGCGGATGGGCTCGCTCTGTTGTTGTTGGTCGCGCACGGCTGGGTGGTATCCCGATGGGTGTCATTGCTGTCGAAACCCGCTCGGTGGAGAACGTTACTCCTGCCGACCCGGCTAACCCCGACTCTATGGAGATGATCAGCACCGAAGCTGGTGGTGTGTGGTACCCCAACTCCGCTTACAAGACCGCTCAGGCTCTTCGTGACTTCAACAACGGTGAGCAGCTGCCTGTGATGATCTTGGCCAACTGGAGAGGTTTCTCTGGTGGACAGCGTGATATGTACAACGAGGTTCTCAAGTATGGTTCTTATATCGTCGATGCACTCGTCAAATATGAGAAGCCCATCTTCGTCTACATCCCTCCCCATGGTGAGCTTCGTGGTGGCTCGTGGGTCGTTATTGATCCTACCATCAACCCCGAGCAGATGGAGATGTACGCCGATGAGGAGGCCCGCGGTGGTGTCCTGGAGCCTGAGGGTATTGTCAACATCAAGTATCGCCGTGACAAGCAGCTGGATACCATGGCTCGCCTGGATGCTACCTATGGCGAACTTCGCCGCTCTCTCGAAGATCCTTCATTGAACAAGGAGCAGCTGTCTGAAATCAAGAGCAAAATGGCAGCCCGAGAGGAGCAGCTTCTGCCCGTGTACATGCAGATCGCTCTTCAGTTCGCTGATCTTCATGATCGCGCTGGTCGCATGCAAGCTAAGGATACCATTCGCAAGCCGCTGACATGGAAGAATGCTCGTCGGTTCTTCTACTGGCGTGCGCGCCGTCGTCTCAGCGAGGAGCACATTGTCAAGCGCATGGTTACCGCCCAGCCCAACCCCGAGCCTCGGGAGAGCAGCGGTACCCTTCCTGCCAACGCTTCCGCCGCCAACGTGCCCAACGAGTCTCCCCGCGCCATCCACCTGCGTAGCCTGCGGTCCTGGATGGGACTCCTTGATGAGGAGCTGGAGAATGACGACCAGCGCGTTGCTCTGTGGTTTGATGAGAACAAGAAGCTCATTCAAAGCAAGATCGAGGCGCTCAAGACCGAATCCGTTGCCAGTGATGTCGCTCACTTGCTCATGAGCAGCAAGGATGGCGGCCTCCAGGGTGTGCAGCAGGTCCTGAGCATGTTGCCCGTGGAGGAGAAGGAAAGTATCCTCAAGTTCCTGGCCTCTTCGTAGGTCAGAGGAGAGGAGGAGAGGAAACAGAACAAGAACATGATTGGTTCTGTTGGCGTGTTGAGTGATCTTCCTTTACATTTCTTCTGTATTTTGTTGTTTCATGGGTTGGTTGTCCACCATGTTGTGATTATTTCTTAATTTCTTTCTTTCTTTTTTGCCTTGGTATGAGGGCCGGGGTTTCAGTTCTCTCTTTTATTGTCTATTCATGTTTTAAAATTTAGAGCACACGGGTTTATGGCATGCATGTTATGTTATGTTATGTTATGTAAGTACATGGTTGATAGAATTTGAAACAGCGAATTCTACATATTTCAATCTCATCCTGGGAGTCCGTATCATCCCATATGATTATGGGGATCAATTGTAACATTGTATTGGCTTCAGATCCGTGGGGTTATGATGTGACGTAAATGGTGTACATCTACGGGGATTTTAGATTCGGGAACAAATCCCCGATAATGGGAGCTGGTACTATCATTCTAGGAGGTAGTTTTGCTCAGATACAAGAGAAGCCTTTCTTTCCTTATTGATTCTTACCTATCTACTTAGGTATACCACAACCTTCCTCTGAATTCTTTCTGCCCATCACCCATATCAACCGAAAAAGGGAGAAAAGATGGAGCCTTTCCTCCATCTGGCTTTCGCCGTCGTTCTCATCCCTCCTCCGATATACGCCCAGTGCCAGTGTCAACACCGCTATCCCCGACAATGTCTTAAATGTTATGCAGGTGACGTTGATCATGATTATACAGACACAGTCTGCGACGAGGCGGGTTCCATACTATGTGCCTGTAACCTTCTCCCGGGTACATTCTGTGATGTACATCCTGACAACGGAATCCTCTTCCAGAATCTGTGTTGGATGCACGAGGCAAGAGAATTCCGGTGCGGTTCAGGAGACCCGGATTATCCTTGTGCTGAAGGGCGGGATTTCTCGTCATGTTCTCGGTAGATACCCAACAATCATCATTTGGTTCTGAGGATTTCATGTGTTTCTATCAAAGAATGTACTACCCTACATTCCATCCTCTTCGGCTTGTTTCTTGTTCCCAGTGAAATCCATCTTGTGTGGAACATGTTACCGTGTGTGTGTGTATCTATTTTTAAAGGGCCGACCAAGTATCGGAGAGTTTCTAAGTCGTTAGTTTGATTCGGCGAATTAAGATATCAACGCTCCCCTGTCGTAACTGAAGTAATCTTGATAATTCCTCCAAATGTGATAATATGCTGGAGAAGGATAGGAGAAGAGGTACTATGTAAACCCCAGACTTGATCCGTTGGCTTTGGAAGAATGGTTTATGATAGACAATCCTACATATTCCTTCTTGAATAGTTCTTTCTTTCTCTCTTTCTGATAAAGTGGTCGGTCTAGAATTCTGCTAACCCCATGGTGTCTGAAGTCGCCGTCCGGTGTATTTAATATCTACTCTATGCCGGTTCAAGTACCTCTACTTGGGATGGAATGTGCCGCAGGATCATTTGAGAGCGGTTGTACAACATGAGAAATGACAAGGGCTAAAATTATCTGGTGATTATGCATATGCAGTAGTATACCTGGGGTTTAGTTCTAAATCCTCCGTAGAATCTCCCTATCTGGCCGAGGTTCAAAGTATCACTCCGGCTCCTTTCATACTAAACAAAAGACCACATCTCTAGTGATGCTCGCTGCTAAAAGAACTTATACTCCCCCGACGCGGAGTATTTTGCTTTGATTAAGCAGGACAACTGCCATGTTTGCCATGAGCGACAGTTCTATATATACTAGGTACTCTCTTCACTCACTCTATGTCCCAGAGGCTTGCATTATCATCAATACTATCTTATTCCCGCCCTCGATCTCCACCACGAAGGACACACACCCAAGAGCACAAAGCTACGCAAAGATCTAATATCATGGCGAGATTGCTTTTATTTCTTCTTGCCGTCACCGTTACTTCTGTTTATGCTGTCGAATGCAGCGGCTTAACCTGCCAATGTTGGGATGACGACGCAGTCAATCATTCAGGGGAGATTTGTAATCAATCTCAAGTAGGAGGAACCATTTGTGATTACGGCGAGATGCGATTTTGCTCAGTTGGTGATGAAGCTGAAACACCATTTATCAAGTCATGTGGTGGCAAGTACCCAGTTGGAGCGTGTAGTCGCGTTTAATCAAGTCAGTCAGTTTATGGGAGGTTTTGCCTGGTGTGGTGGTAATCTTGACAGCTTGGTCATGCATTCATTCTATGCTCTGCATTGAATTCGGAGACAGTTGTTGGAACAGTTCAATTATGTCAATCGGTCTTTCATCTAGGGATTTAATGATTAAGACTGCAGTACTCATCACATCTCCAAGTTTTCTCAAAAGGATATTTATATAAAGTGCTAACTACAGATCGAGTATTCTATCATATTAGCAGCAAAACCTTCTATTTTGCCAACAAGATCAACCCAAAAATTACAAAACTAGCCTGACAGAGTATCTAGATGAGAAAACGAATAAGCAAAACATGGACCATTGACCAGAATGCCGTAATTCATCCGCGTATCTGGATTCTTAGAATCCAGAGACTCATCTCTCTTACTTCGGGGGTTTGTTCTGGGAAGTATGTGCAATGACCTAGCACGGAGATTTTATCAGCTGTCCGCTTCATTTAGGGAGAGAGAAAAGGGGAAAAAAGAAGGGAAAAAAAAAAGAACGGGAGATATTGGTACGTGGTATCATCCCTGATCGGATCATTCTCCAATAATGTAAACACAAAGCAATTCACCAAATAAACATACTTAAATCGCTATACTTTCTTGCTCTTCTTTTGATAAGCAGTCACCAACATTCCCATCTTAAGTCGAAGGAGAAAGACATAAGCACAAGAGAAACAGCAATGTATTATCATTTGCCTCTTCTTCTCATTATCCCTTCTATTTATGCCCAATGCACAGGTATTCTCTGTATCTGTCTGAAGGAAGATACAATGGAAAACCTTACGCTTGATGTCTGCTACAAGTTAGATCTCACAGCCTGTTAAGGAGGGGAAACTGTGTTTTGCGCAGCTGCCGGGTATTATGATGAATTCGGGTATCAATGCTGGGGACTTGGGGGAGATTATGATTGCATAAACAATTGTTGTAAGTGTATCACCACATCGCCAGACCATTACGACCGCTGATAGATAGTTAGAGAGAATAAGATATTCTCTCCAGTTTGGGGCCATACCCTGAGCAATAACTTGACAGTGTGTATATGGGAGAATGCGTTCTTGATGGGTGACTAGTCTAATAAATACTGTTCATGCGAGTGAAATTTATTGCTTTGAATTCAGACCAGGTTTGAAACCGCAGGACTGTAGCTGATAACCCAGCTCTTCTCATACCGAATTATATGTGTCTCGGCTAATATTATAAAACTCAACTGGATTTGGTGAGCTACTTAAGCTACCTAAGGTATGTATATAATAATGAACCAATCATGTAATGCACAGGGGGTATTAATTTTTTTTTCCAATCCGCTCATTCAGTCATAAACATCAACAGGCCTCGATAGAAGGTAGAATAAAGATAGATTCAAACAAGAAGGGGGTATGGAGCGTATAAGAATCAAGCAACGGTGGTGAAAAAGATTATTGGTCAAGGTAGGAGAAAAAAGCTACGCAAGCTGTCTCTCCAAACCTCGCGGTGGGGTTAGGATGGGCGGTGGCATTCCTCCTCCGTACGGCGTCTCTCCCAGTCCACGGTTGGCGTGCACACCAGTCGATCCTGGGTCGTCGATTCTGAGGTTTCCTAACTCAACGGGGATTTGGTCCGGAAGGGGAAGAGGGCCGCGATACCGCGGGTTTTGTGGTTCCAAGTAGTTTGCATCAAGTGGGTTCGCTGGTTCATAGTAAGCTGGTCGTGGCATAGCGTAGGCAAGGGAACCATCCGGATTTCCGGCTAAAGACACATAGGACGCGTTCAGAGTACGGGCAATATCCTCCAAGAGGACTTCCATGGGGGCGATGTATGCAGAGTGTGTCTGGTCAGACCAAGCTAGGACATGACCGCAGACCCTCCCGGTCGCCTTTTCGAAGACCCATGCGCCTGAGTCGCCGGGAACTATTGAATTGGTTAGTGTTGATCGATTGCGGCTTCTTCATCATCATCTTTTTTTTATTAAAAAAAAGGGGCAATGAACAGAGGGAGGAAAAGAACAGGGGGTCTTACTTACCACCAAAGTTTCCATCCACGCAAAAACTCGTCGAAAATGTATGTCGGCCGTGAAGTTTGACTAGGGTCATGGCTCGGGATATCTGGCCAGTCTGCAGGCCGCTAGTGCGACCGCAGCAATGCACCCTGAGTCCCCCAAGGTCTTCGAGTCGGGCAATGTCGGTGAGGAAGATTGGGTCGCTTTGAGGGCGTTGGCGAACTCCTTGAAGTGCAGAGGAGGCTGGTAGCTTATCGTAGACAATGTTGCGTGCGTCGCTGCGATCCTCGTTGATCTTTATTAGGGCCCAGTCGATTTCGTGTTTGATACCTTTGCGCGTCCAGCGTCGCACGCCAGACGAGGCATGGATATATCCGAAGGAATGGGAGGCGAGATGCTCGTCATCGCGGTCTTCGGGGCTGGGGAAAAACTCCTCGCGAACGTCGTCAACAGCAGGTTGCGTGACAAACAATGGAGGCTCTTCCCCAGGTTCAATACCAGAAGTATCACCGATCGATGCCGAGTCCTCGTCAACGAAAGCATCGTCTGCATCAAACCCTTCATCGGATGAGTAGCCCTCAGAAAGACCGGAGTCATCGTATGTCCCTTCGAGGCTGTATGAAAGCGAGATATTATCGCCGTCCTCATCTTCTGAAATATCGAATTCAAGGTCAACCTCTGACGGGTCCTGTTCACACCAGCTATACATGAACTCGGGATCTCGAGATGTCGGCTGCTGGGGCCAATTGCCCGAGGAACGTTGCGGAACGCCATCATCTTGGTCATCGGAGTCTTCCTGGTCACTTGGAGATTCTAGCATGTGGTGGACTGTCATACCATATGGCATTCCATCAACAAGAACCGCACCGCCATATGTTACGGGCGGCAAATGCTCCTCGTTGACGAAGGCACCAATGGACGCACCACAGAGGGGTCGACGCTGATAGCAGGGATTGGGGTCTTCGGCCGGAGTTGAACGCCCTTGTGGAGGAATTGCTGGTCTTCGACGATTCTTCCGAGGTACTTTCGACCGTTGAATATCTCCTCGAAGAACTAGAAGATCCCATTCATCGCCGTTAAGGACAAAATACTTCTTGAGTGCCGCTCGAACTTTCTTTGCACTCGCACAGGTCACACATATCGTCGTCTTGGCAGATTCTATAGACTCGCCAGTCATCATAAGGGTGACACCACACGATTCAGAGGAGTCCTTGAGAATCTTCTGAAGTAGCTTTCGCAGTCGAGGCAGCATCTGAAAATTCCATTGGTTGAGATGCTCTTGAGGTATCTCCAAGTTTGTGAGTTTCTTGAACGTCCTTTTACGAGGTTTGCATTCGTCCAAGCCCATCTTCTCCCTGATGAGTTTCATCTCCGCCGTTGGAAGGGGGGCAAATGGGCCAGGAGAGACTGGTACGGTTTGTTCGTGGCGCTCATAGTCTTGGACTGGTCTCTTTGTAGCGGTAGTGTTCGGCTTAGGTGCTAGCGCGAGAGGAAGACAATCATCCAACTCCTCAGCGGCCGGCGCAGAGAAGATATCAATACGACAACACGACCAGATAAATTTGGACATGGTGTAGATGAAGTTCATGGAGAATGAGAAAATACTGTCTGGTTCGGACAGGTCGAGTACAGGGTAGTGATAGGTCTGAGGTACGCGAAGATTCAGGTCATCGAATGGTTGGGTGGAAAGATGAAAGTTGGGGGCGTCGAGGCATAATTGAACCACATGCAGATATGCACTACCACACTTTGGGCCTAGCTTTTGAAGGTAGACATTTTCGATTCTCTGTTTGAACATGGAAGGGGTATACTTCATTTTCCAAAGACGGCTGATAGGAGTCCAGAGCCCAATCTCCAACAAAACTAAGCCGAGAGAATAGAGGTCGTAGGCCCAAGCGGCGTCATCTTCAAGTGACCGCTTATCATCGGGATGGCGATACATGCTAGATGACAGAGGCTCTGTTGACGAGCCATTTCCGGAAAATTGGGTAACCGAAGTCAGATAAGGACGTCGCAGGTTTTCAGTTAAACCGACTTCATCGTCATTGGAGTTTGTTGATCCAGGGAAAACCAACACATTGCTGCTATTGATACTGCCGTGCACAAGGTTTTGGCTCCTCAATTGCAAGACCGCCATCAACAAGTCGTATGCCAAGCGGAAACGCGTTTCTAGATTAGGAACTTGGTATTCCTCACTAGTCTGATAGAGAGAGACCAAGGGCTTCGGCTTCAAACCATTGAGAAGATCAGTTGGGTTGCGAAGAAATGGAAAGTAATCGATAGGCATCTGATATATAAAGGCGTAGCGCGAATTCGGCATGTCAATATAATATCCCAAGAATCGCAGTAGCCCAAGGTGTGAGACGCGGGAGTTTTGCACAAGTTGATCCAGGGTCTGATTGACATGATCCAGTCGTTCGTTGTCTGGCACTGTGACAGCCCCAGCGCTATCGAATACCATGGGGGTGAACTCAAGCAGAATGGTCACGGTATTGTCTTTGCCCCCACGTAGCAAAGGTGATGCTGCAGTTTTCATACGACCGATAGCTCGGGAGTTGGTGGATGCGGCGACAACTTCATACGGGGGCGGGCTGTTATCGTGAGCTGCCCCCGAGAGTTGCAAGGCAGAGCGATCGATGACATAGTCCTTTGACGAGAGCAAGGTGTTACTATAGGGGTGCTCAAAACCGGGGGATTGCATCGCGGCGTTGGAATATGGGGAGAAGTCGAATGCTTCGCGCATCTTTGTAGGGCTATTATAGATATTTTTGGTATCAATGGGCGCGCCATGATATTGTTTGGAATCGCCAAATGTAACGAAGGAGTCATCGGACTGATGTTGGCGTGAACGATGGGCGCTAGAGGACATGGTACGCCGCGAGCGAGATAAATCATATAGGGTGTCGATGCACGCGGTCAAGTCGGAAAGGAGAGATTTTGAGCGAGTGATATCTTCTTCGGACCAGTGAGTTTTGACAGGGAGGCTATCCTTGGGTGGCGCATCGGCTCTACCACCTTTTGGGGGGAAGCCAGATGACGACCCATGTTGAAGGCGCTCGGCCTCATTTAGTAGCTCCTGGATCGAGGACATAACACTAGCAACCACATCACTAAACCCAGCCTGTGTCAGTGACTCGTCAATGTCGTTCGGCTGGGCGGCGCTCGCGTCCTCCCAGTCTAGACCCCATGCTAACAGGCGATCTCTCTGAGTTCGGAAGCTTCGGTGGAGGGCGACTAATTCCGGGTCGTCGACTGCCTTAGACGCGGTGGTCACACTCTCACAAGAGGTCTTGGTGTCAGTGTAGAGCTTGGTGAGACGACGCTGAAGGTAGGGACCTCCATGGCGGAGGACGGACATCTTGGCGCTCTGAGTCCGGGGAAACGGGATGAGAGGGAGGAATTCAGAGCGTTGCAGGGTAGCGTAAAACGGGTTTCAGACACGAAACATTGTGATGAAGATGACGGTGAATCAAAATGTCCCAGATTGTGTAATATTAAGCGCTACAGAGGTAGTTATCTGCAGTAGAAGATCGGGGTTGAGGGGCAGTAGGCAGGAAATAAGAATAGATCGCGGGTGGGCAGGAATTTGGTTGCCTAACCAATCGGGAGTGGCGAGTGAAGCAAAGCCTCACACGCCAAGCCACTTATCACGTGGCAGGCAACCGCCATTGAGCCCCGCAAGCCATGCCATTGGCTGCTGCCTGCAGGGCACGTGCACGAAAGTCCTGCGACCTGAGTCAGCAGAACCGACATCATGTGATGCTCATGACACACGCTCAACACGTAATGTCAGCTGATAATAGTACATACTACAGGCAGAAACAACTCGGGCCATTGACAAAAAATCTATGCATTAATCATAATGGATTTACAGAATCAGAATAGAAATAGTATGGAGATCTTCCCGGTAAAGGTCACAGCCCCTTGCCGCCGAATCTTTCCCTCACCAACTCAATCAACGAGTAACTACCCGTCGCGACACTCCCACCTCCTTGGTTCGTTTTTCGCGGAAGTTATGCAGGCGCTCCCCGATCAAATAGACATCATCTCTAATGTGGATATGCCAAATCTCTACCTGGCGGTGAGCAAAATAACCGAGCCAAAACACCAAGCCAATAAGCAATGTGATAGGATAAGAATACCGATAGACCAGGGAGTGCTTGTCGAGCGCGGAGAAAAACACGGTAGAGTTCACTGCGAAGCCAACGGAAAGGGGAAGGGAAACCGCAAGGGCCGCGGTAAGAACCACAGGCAGAAAGATTGCGCGGGTAGCAAGGTTAACATTAGGCTTTAGCCAGCCATCGCGGAAGATGCCGTTCAGTGCGGCAGCCGGGCGTGAATTCGAATGCCACAAGACAAACTTGATGGCCATCTGAACATAGAGCACGCCGAGGGTCCAATCTTGGACAAAATGAATCACATGCGTTCGTGTGCCTCCGAGATATGTATGTACGGGAACCAGAATATACAGTTCCATGACCAAAGCAAAGAGTGAAGGCAACACTAAAGAGAATGCAGTGCCGATATAGACCAATTGAAGAGCAGTAGCCACGGCATGAATGATCTCAAGAAAAGCCTGCCTGGGAGACCGCAGATATGGGTTTAGCCGGTCTCGAAGCACCGCAAAGCTTCTATAACAAAACACTGCAACACAGGCAGCGCTGCCGGTAATGCACATCCCGCATGAGAACGCGTATATGTCATTCAAAGGTCGTTTAGGGAAGTATGAAGACAAAGCCTTCCGACCAATGACCAATGGGATAATGGTGGTGCCTACTCCCGTAGCAGCCGCAAAAACCCAGATCAGGAGGATGAAGGCAGCAATGCGACTCCGGAAGTGGGGTGGTACGTAGACTTTGGTAAACATCTCATTCGATCGGCCATGCAGTCCATTATCGGTATCCGGAGTCCCATCAATCCGCTCGTTTGTCTCCGAGACTTCCAGAAATACTTTGTTGCCTTTCGGGATGCGGACTTGATCAGAAGCTGGAGCGCGCACATACTTGCCATCTCGTGCAAAGTACACGTCATGTTGCTGATCATCATGGATACGTCGCTGTTCAGGTCCCACCACGGGTTGCTCGACATCTCCTTTAGCCTTCGTTAAAATAGCCCACCAACTGTGTCTCACATGATACCCTTCTTCGTCAGGCTGCCTGTCACCGAAGAAAAAGTTCGTCAGCCGCAAGACGCGGGCACACTTGTGGAACCACCAGTTGTAGATATTGTGAAAAACGTCAGACGGCTTGATGGACTGAAGTGCCAGGGGTATAAGGAAATTGTAGAAGAGCAAGTCAACTGGAAATTCAAGCACGGGAACCCTGGCGGACCAATGAATGGGCAGCACACTGTCAAAAGCATAGTATAAGCTCCAGACGACACCGCCAAGACATACGATTACCAGAGCACCATAAACAAGGGCACTGAAAGCGATTTTTCGCAACTGAGTAGTGATATTTCGCTCAAGCACATCGCGTACGGGGTGGAAAGTTGGATCGTCGGGATCCCGGATAAAATCTAGAGTGATCATATAAGTAGAAGCTCACGATGAGGGGAAGGCGTGACTTACACAAAACCCCACTCCTCATTATCTTCCTGCACATCGAGACGAAAAGGGCAAAGTGAAACATGTAACAGGTGCCAATGAACCAGTGGACAAAAAGGGATGTAAGCGGGGACGAAGAGGTGAAGTCAAGGCGAGACGAGATAGTAGCGTTCTCGAAGAGAGGTAGTAGTGCGATGTCAAGCAAGGTGCCACAGTACAAAGGGAAAACAATCATCTCGATACCAATGATAAGAATCACCTTCATAACTCCTCCCGCCTGGTTAAGTACATCGGCAACGACGCCATCAGCCCTTTGTCCACGATCTCCAGAGGCAAATAGCCCAGTGATCCGAAGATAGAGGAGACCCAGAGCCGATGCAAGGAGATAACCCATGATTATGGCTATGACCCGATCCTTGGTATCCCAGACTGCCAAATCGTAGTCGACGGAGATATTGGTCGAGATTGCACTCGCGTTGAACCACTTGATACTGTTTGACTGGAATAGTAGCTGGTCGCCCATGTCACGGACAAAATCTCGACCTTGAGACAGCGCATTTGCAATATCTGCATTGCTGTATCCGACATCTAGAGCGCCCGAAATCCCATTCTTCATCAAACGAAGAGGGAAATCATATAGTATGAGGCGGTGAAAGGAGTACACCGCCTGGAGGAGGGCACTGATACGCGACTGGTGAATCTTCAAGGCCTGATGTGAAAGGACCGAAAACATGGGTACATCCGACTCATGGAAGACAAAGAAAGCACTGGCAACGTCTCTTAATCGATGGCTACTCGAATCAATGAGGGACAGGGACGCGCTAGTTATCGATTGAGCGGGGAGAATTCGATCCATCAGGGGAGATATGACCGCACGAAGAGGACTAAGCAGTATGCTGCCGATGAGACTGCTCCAGTATAAGATATACCCTAGACTTCCAATGAGCGTGTCAAGGGCGATGTCTGCAACAAGTCTCACAGCAGTCATCGGAACACCGAAAACAAGCTGGATTGGATTCGCCAGAAGAACAAGGGCAATTTTTCCCCAGAGGTAAGGAAGCCAGATCCCAATGGCAACAGTGAAAGAAATAAGGAGGGCACAGAAGACACCGTTCTGCAGCAACCCAAAGATTGGCCCCTGCATCCCGATGAGTTCCATAATGCCCTCCAAGTCATCACCATCCTCAATAGCATCAAGGTCATTGGCATCGATGCCAGCTTCTCCAAGGATTCCTTGGTCTTCTTGTACACCACCGTTGGCAAGCCGCCGGTTGTTTTGTATAGGAATAAATGGTGCTTCTAAAGCAGGATCCTCCACCAAGTGCTCATCATCCTGCTCTGTATCATCCTGCGCCTGTTCATCCTCGGGAACTATTCCTGCGAAAAACCAATCGAAGATCCTTGTGGCTAGGCGCCTCGGTGGAAGCACTTCTGGCTGGTTATCCTGGTGCGAAGGGACGGTGTTCTGTGGTGATTCATGCGAAGAGTCTGACAACGGGTGTACGACAGGGCCAGAAATATCGGCGGTTTGACCAACGGGAGAATCAGTGTGAACAGAGCTTCCGGTATCGACTCCCACATCATGGGTATCGTCGTCGTCACTTGTCCAGTCGGCATAATCACGAGTGAAATCATTTTGTCGATGACTCGTGGTTGTATTATCCATTGGCTGAGGGGTAGATGGGACAGGCGGAGCCACCCAAGACGTCTGCAAGCTTTCGGTTGGCACATCTGACCGTGCAGACTCACCGTATGAATTAAACTCAGCTGCTTCAGAATGGTCCACAGGAGTAGGCGGGTAGTCGCTAGAACTGCCGGTATTGTCGCCCGGAATGTCCCTAAAAGTCTCGTTCCGTTGGAGATTTGTCATGGCTGTCACGATCCAACTAAGCTCATCTTCGCGCCCTTCATCATGTATAATATTTAATATTCGTTCTGGGTCACCATCACCACGCGACCAGAGATCCCTAAACGTCTCCACACCGGACCAGGCTAGATTATTTCCAGAAGACTCAGGGATATCGACATGAGATTCTTCATCACTCTCACTGTTGGGGTCGGTATGCGAGCGCAGGAGTTCTGCCGCACTTGTGTCGGCGGAGTCAAAACGTAGCCCCCCACGGCGGGGAAACGCACGTTGTGTGGTGCCCATATCATCCGGCGATCCAGGTTGAGTATCAGCATGGTCAGAGAAGTCTTCCACGTGGTCGTGTAATCCGTCTTCTTGGATTTCATGCTCTGGGTGTAGGTCGGCGTGTGGTACTGCTTCTTCTTGATTTCCACGGTTCGCTATTAGTTGAACAGCTGCCTCGCGTTCCGCATCCCCAATGTTGGCCATGGGTTGTTGTTGGACCACCCATTCTCTTATCAAGAATATCAAGATGAATGAAATCACGACAAGTAGGGTAATCAGCTGGCCTTCTAAGGTGTCGATAAGAATGTTGTTAATTGTAGGTGAAGGTGTCAATGAGTTAAGGAACTTCACATCAGAGAGCCATGAGGGTCGTCGCTGTCTGTATAGCCCTGTTGTCGTATTTGAAGAACCTGTGACCATGGAGCCAGGGGCGGTAGACATTGCAGGATAGAAAAGCATAGACAAGGCTTTCTTCATAAGGGTAAGTAAGAGTGGTTCTCCCGAAGAGAAACTAAACACCGATGACACTGAGGATTCCAAGGACGGCACGTGGGGTATGGCAGAACTCGTCCCTGTGGAACCCACAGTGCCACTAGGGGAGGAAGAGATTGTATCATTGACCAGTAATTGAGAAACTATGTCCTGTGTCGAGTTCTGTGCGGGAGTATTACTACCCGACCAGCGTCCATCTGCCAGCCAGAACAATGCCCTCCATATCGCCCTCATTGACCATGGCAACCACCCCAGCCAGACAAACGCCACCAGAATTAGCCGAAGCCATGTGACAAGAGACCGAAAACTATGTATCAAGAGTTGCTTCACGAAAAGGGGCGTTGGAAGGCTTCGGGGCATGTTGGGGTCGTACAACTTGGTGAAATGAAACGGCGTTTTGCAAAGTTCACAATGCTTCTTCTGGGAGTGTGACAACCATTCAACCAAGCAAGCCTGGTGAACAAACTTGATGCTGCCACTACATTTGCAAGGATAGAAAAGCTGTTCTTCTGGTGTGCCCTCTCCGCGGCATATGCGACATGTATCCGGTTCTTCAAAGTCTCTCTCCTTACCTTTGTTGTTGGGATCGTAGGCCGGGTCATTCATGAGGTCGGGGAAGGCTGTGGTACCCGCAACAATGCGCAGGTCATCCTCTGGAGGCTCCATATTGACTGAATATAAGTCGAATCAGGTGGACGATCAGGTCGTCTAATAACAGGGGCCAGATATCATGTTCGGAGTATCGCAAAGAGGCGTAAAATGGTTGGGGACGGTTGGCCTCCGGACGGAGAAGCCCGATTTCCGACAAGAAACAAAGGATCCGGAAGGTAGGAAGAAGTTCCCGAATATGGAGAATACAAGGGGAAGGGTCGTTTAATCGTTCATCGAAGATAGGATGTGGTTGAGTCCAGGTGGTGGAGAACGAGTCGCCATGATGAATGCCCAGAATGGGTTAAGTCCAACGCAGATGGCCCCAGGTGATGACTCAGCACTCTCTCTTGGGGCGCCAGTCACATGACGAGCTTAAAGGTGACAATAAGGCCAGCCACCACACGTGACATGACCTCACTGGCAAACGGAACAAACAACAATGCCTCTTCATACATCATCATCAATTTAATTGTTTTTTGCCGTGCAGCAGAGCTATTCCTTGATTTCCATGCTGACCGTATTTTGCGTCAGGAGTTATCTCTTCACATATTATATATATTTAGCCTACTGCTATATCTGAGATTGTTCCTCTCAACTTGAATAAATTCTACCTACTCCTGTTCGGCACCTAGCTCCAAGTAAAATTAAAATTAAAAAATAACGCTCTGCGCCAAGACAGGCGACCTCCCTCGCGTGCCCGTGCCATTGCTCTGGACCGAACTTGAGAAAGCCCCCAACCCCTGTTCCGCGGACCCGGAATCACAGATTTCAGTCGATTGTTGATTCATCACAACTATCGGAATGGTTCTTCAATAATTTCCAAAGTACCAACATCGCCCGCTCGCACCTTTGGTCCGACTCAAGCTGCGACGCGAACTTCATACCACTCTCTCGCTGAACGCACGGGAATCTCTACGCACCACTGCAAAGACACATTAATCATGACTACTCGAGATAACGGCCATGCGCCGGAAAGTATCGACAAAACGCTGGGGAGTAGTGGTGGGCAGGTGAAATCGAAGAGGACAAATCCTTTCCGGTGGACTCTTGGGCTGTTGCTGCGGTATGTTTGCCTCAACTCACCTATGCTCTTGATAATGCCTTGCAACACTGGCCCAGCAAACACTAACATTGATAGACTTTGCATTTGGTATGCCCTACTCACACCATTTTTCCGCTGTCCATCACGCCTTTCAGACCTGAACGATACTTCCCCGCGCGTCTGCAAACCGTATCTAGTCGCTCGTTCCTACATTGAACCACATGTCCTTCCCTACTACGACACCTACGCTGCGCCGTATATCGATGTCGCGCGTCCTTACCTCAACATCGTGGATGAAAAGGTGTACACGCCCTCGGTGACTGTGGCTAAGCTCGGATATGACAAATACGGTGCCCCAGCATTGCACCAAGTCCAGATTTACGGCAAGCAGCAATGGGCTGCGCAAGTCTCCCCTCACTTGCAAACGGTCAAGGACAAAGTGAATGCGGTTTATACTTCAGAAGTCGCACCCCAAATTCAACGTGTAGATGCGTTATTGTCTCCATATTACGGCAGGGCCAGTTCCGCCATTCGGTCGACATGCCAGGACTACATTTTACCCTTCTATGCGCGATCCATGCCATTCATCGGAAAGACTTATACGTCCGGCCAGGACATCCTAACCACCACAGTATTGCCTTATGCGCAAAGCACATGGTCCTCTGCCATATTTTTTGCAAACAGCTCGTTGTGGCCCAAAATCGCTGGCCTCTATTCTGAAAATGTGGAGCCACAACTGGTCAAGATTGGACAGAGACTTGCAAGCTACCGCGAGGGGAAACAATACCAAAAAGTCACCGATGAAACAGATAGGTAAGCGTGAAACTCTGTGCTCATGCGTTCGGCAGCTGGCTAACCTGAGAGATTATAAGCTCGTCGGCTCAACATACTCCTCTAACCTCCTCATCACGGCCAGTAAAGGCCGAGCCATCGACTACGACTACCATAACACAGGCTCCTGCCACTCCAAAGAAATTGTCCCCTGCTGAAATAGAAGCCCAGACGCGTGAGAAAATTACGTCAGATCTCCAGGCATGGAAGGAAAAGTTTGCAGCTGCCGTGGACAATGCAGTGGAAGAGCTTGAGTCTCGCATCGGTGAGATGGTCAATAGTTACGCGACAGGCGAGGCGAAGCATAACGGCGATATCATTGTGACAGCTTTACAGGCCGTTGTGGAACAGGAGACGACCAGCGTCAAAAACCACATCAACGCACTCGCCCAGAAATTGCCAATTGAAGACCTTCCACAGGAGGAGGAAGAAGCACAGGAGGACCTTGTGAAACATGTCAGAGAATCTGCCATCACAATCAGAGATCAAGCCCACGCTCTCCGCGAGTGGCGCAATTCATTTGATGAAGAATTACTTCGCCGTGTTTCGGCCGCAGTGCATGCAACGCTTAGTGTTTTGGACAGTGTTCGAGACTTGGGTTTCCAAGAAATAGGACAACGCTGGGCGTGGATGGATGGAGTTACCTACAATGATTGGGAAAACTATCATTCTCTCAAGGCGGAATTCGAAGGTTGGAGAAATCAGTTCCTGGAGGCTAGAATGAAACATCCAAAGCTTGAAGAAGCCAGGTCCATGGCGGAAGATATTCTTGGAGAAGGCATGGGTGCTGCTGAGGCTGCTGCGAAAGAGCTTGCCAGATTAAAGGAAGTGGGAAAATGGAAGATCTCTGCTCGGGAAGTCAGCGATAATTTCGAGACGCGGACCGAACCCCCTCCCGCGCTACCTCAGCCTGAAAAGGTATCCGATGAGGAGCCGGAAATCTCGGTGGAGAATGAGGAACCTCAAATAAACATGGAAGGTTCCGACCAAGATATTGAATTTAGCGGCGCTGAATCTGAAGATTCCACCATTGGTCTTGACCATACGGAAGATAACACTAGCACCGAGGATGAAGAACCGCAAAGCCAAGGCACAGAACACGTCGAGCGTCCCACGGACGACGAGGATGAGGTTCTTCTACAACCAGCGGAAAGGGATGAGGGATACGAGAAGTCTCAGAAATCAGCATGGGGTGCTGAAGCTGCGGAGATCGTCTCCGACCAAACAGTGGCAGAGGCCGAAAATTCCAGTGAGACAGTCAACTTCGCCATCAAAAATCAAGCGCAAGACACGATTGCCAACATCAATAATATGGCCCAGTCCCCTGACGCTGAGACCGTCAACAAAGCAGCGGAGGCTCTTAGTGATCAAGTGCCCAACTATGGCACTGTGGAGGACCTGGTCAAAAAACTGCTAGCAGATAAAGATGCGGCATTTGCGGAAGATATCAGGGCCAAGTTACAGGCCATCTATGGGGCGGCGGACCTAAACTCTGCATCCTCTAGCGAGGTTTCTGAACAGCACACTGTTACATCTGCCATCGCATCTGCTACAGAAGTCGTTGAGACTGTGATGGAAAAGCTCGACGAACCAGCAGAATCAGTGCCTTCTTCAGGCACTCCTAGTCCATCCGCAAAGCCCGATGTCGAAGACTCTGCAGACTCTGTGTTGGGGAGTGATGAAGTCATCCTAGATGACGTGGACAACATCCCTCGCGTGGAAGTATTATAAGGGCATTTTCTAAATCATTTTTCTATTTGTCATGGAAGTGGTGGGGGAGAGTTTTTGATGATTGCTGTGTAACATGAGTATCCACCTGGCTTTGATATCTTTATGGTTTTGTTTATTCTTCAACTGTTCGATGAGATTGACCATGCCCATAATATTCCCCACATAGTTTTACTACGAGTATGTCATGATGTATTTACGCCAATTCCATGAATATTTCTAGTTGTTTCATGATGCACTCTTTCCTTCTTTCACTGGTTCTCTAATTCGATTCGATGTGTTGAGTGACTAAGATGTAACTAATAATGTATACCAGGTACCTAAGTGTTGCTGCTATAGCTAGAATTGGATTAATCAATACGTATATTCCGAGGAAGCCCAGGCATTTATTTTGTCCAAATCCTCTCGAGGATGCTGATCAGAAGTCACTTACCATTGGGGCTAGAGACATGTCTAACTCAGAGATATGCTTATGACTATGTTGTCGTTTCTTTGAGACATCGATTCATACCTGTTGGCATGTTCTACGTAGTGTTAGGTATGCAATCTGTGTGATCGGATACTTGCATATTCAACCGCAGAGCATACCAAACGCGTTCATCATTATAATCTATAGTACATATCCAACCACAAAAAGGCCTAGAAGAAATCAAGTTTTGCCCTCTTTCCAACTTTTGTCACTGTCCAGTGATATTAGCATACTTAGGTCCAACTCATAATTGGTGAGATTGGATTTTGTAGTCCATGAGATGGTTTGCTTTCGGTGTAGGTATACAGTATCGAGTCTGCCGCGATGGGATGGTTGATTCCCCCATTGCCCCATAACCGCAATATCAGTAGCATAGGAGCACGACACCCAGAGTCATAGGTTAGGATGCGCTTGGACTTTTACCAATGAATTGGCTCGTTCAGTCTTCTCCGTCAGCCAGCGACACCAAAAAAAGATAAAAGAAAATTAAAAAAATGTATGATCGACAATTCAATCCTCACTAAAGGGACCATTTTCACCGATATTGGGTGCGTGCACCCCGTTTTTCCATCTTCTTTTGTCTCTTGCTCTCTGCGGCGGGTACATCGGCACCCGCACCTCCCATTCCAGCCAGTCCGCTCTTCATTCCCGTGAAAGTGGAATACGCCAGCCAAGCAGAATACAGCGGTACAACAATCCATAGCCACCAGGCCCGGTCATTGAATAGACAAACCGCTCCAATACAGCCCCAAGTCCAATACAGGATATCCCACATGTACTCCGTAAGACCCGCAGCCCCAAGATCCTCCCCGGGAGAGCGAAGAGCGCCATCGACGGGGTTGTACGTAGGACGACCCAGGCGATCCAGGTAGAACTCAATTATGAGAGTTGGACATGCCAGGAGGATGTAAGGCTTTAGTGAATATGGACGATTGAATGTCCAGTGAAGGAAAAGGAAGATTGCGTGTAGAGAGAGAGAGATGAGATGGGTGCGGAGTAGGACGGAGGCATTGCGTGCGGCCAAGGATTTGGCAGCTTTCTAGGAAGAGGGGTTAGTTGAATATTGGAAGGGAAGAAAATGAGGTGAATGTTTAGGTACCTGGGCCATGGTGGTAATGTATGTACAGGAAGGAGTTGTTGAAGAAGAATTCCCAGAGGTGGTAGTTGCCTTGAGGGAAGGAGCAGTTCTGTAAGTTACACTCTGTACGGAGAGGTATGGCGGTTGCCCACCACAACGGGACAAGCGCCCGCGCCTCCACCAGCCACTCTCGCCATGAACAAAACATTCATTCATTCATTCAATTCATTATTGATTTCATTATTCATTCCTTCCGCACCTCATCTGCGACTTGCCCCCCTTCCACGTGCAGCTTCTCATCCCATCTCCTTCCCCGTCTCATTTTCGACATGACATTTGTCTCCCTGTGAGATCCTGCTTGGCCAACGGGGTGTCACGAGTTGTTCGGAAACGTCATTCATCCTGCGAGACACGACCTTGCGTTTGCCCTCACCCCTCCGTCCTCCTTAGTTTCCGTGGGGTATAATAACAGAAGCGCTTCGAGATACCCATTAAATATCTAGGTTTACGTGGTGGGAGATACGTCCGCCTTTGTTCGCAGACTGTCCGTATCGCCTATGCAGCAAAGGGATCGATCGCCTTGTCGTTGTTTCCTCATTGTCTCGCCGCGTGTCCGCACAACGCCCGACCACCTAAGCCAACTGTCCTTCCTCCATCATTCGCGTCCCTAATGCCTTTCTTGCTATAGACGGCTCTCTTTTCGACCGTCACATACCTACGCATCTCCAATTTTCTCCCTTTCGACATCATTGACAACGTTCCTTGTTCATAATCCCGTCACGATTCTCTTGGACTCTATTCCTGGAGATCGCCATGTCACCGTCAACGGCTCACATAGCCAGCCAGCTGCGGCAATTGATTTATTATCACATCGACAACAATCTAGTGCGCAATGCGCTTTTCCTCGCCGAACGTTTACACGCCTACGAACCCAGAACGTCAGAAGCTTCGTATCTCCTCGCCTGGTGTCATCTGTTGAATGGACAAGTCAAAGCTGCATTCGACTACAGCAGAAACTTTGGGTCACGAGGCACGCATGTTGGCTGTTCATACGTCTATGCCCAGGCTTGTTTGGACCTGGGGAAGTACTATGATGGGATCACAGCGCTGGAGAGGAGCAAGGGTCTTTGGACCTCGAAGAACCATTGGAGTAAGCACTTTGCCAGTGGTGTTCTTGTCAGGCGTGGAAATTTGAAGGTCATACATGCTTTGGTTGATGTATCTGACGCTGACCGACTTTACAACCACAGATAAACATAGCGAGACTCGAAGGCAACATTTGCCGGATGCAGCTGCAGTACTGTGCCTGCTAGGTAAGCTCTGGCAGGCCAACAAGGACACAAATAGTGCTGTAGAATGCTATGTCGAGGCCCTGAAATTGAATCCCTTCATGTGGGATGCGTTTTTAGGACTTTGTGAAACAGGTAAGCTTTGAGTCGGTCCTGTGTGCCACGAGTATTTACTTACTTGTTGCCAGGGGTAAATGTCCGAGTTCCCAATATCTACAAAATGAGTCCAGAGTTGTATTCGATACTTTCTTTGCAAGAAGATGTGGAACCCCCGTTGGAGAAGCCGGTGGTTTCAGCTGGACCGTTGCAAACACAAGCAAATGTGAATCCCAGCCTCGATCCGTTTATGTCTGCTACTTCCCGAAGCGACTCCAATTCTACGCACGGAAGCTCCGCGTTGTGGGAAAGGCTCAATGGTAGTACTGTTAGCGTTGCTTCTACCGGAGCCTCTGTGCCTATCGTCCGGGAAGGAACAGAAACACCCGGGGGCCAAAGCAGTGAGTCAGATGAGTTCCGAGCTGCCAATGGAGTGGGAAATACAGAATCCTCGTGGGAGCCACCCTTAGCGCCTGCACGGAAAAATCGAACCATCCAAGCCATCGGTACCGATCATCCCATGGACCCCCCTCCCAAGATGAAACCAACAGGTATTCGGCAACGGACACGAACAAGAGCTGAGCAGGATGAGCAATATTCGACCCAGTTGGAGAAAGACTCCATAATTGGCTCCCGCGTTGGAGATCGCAAGCGAACCGTTTCCGGCCAGGTTGCCCATTCATCCACAACACAGCCTGTCGAGCCAGGGGCCCCTCAACGCCGCAGTGTACGACTATTCAATCAAATAAAACCGACCACAAGTAAACTCTCAGGCGCAGCACTAAGTACCAAGGATGGCAGGGAGCTCAAGAAAGTGAAAGCTGCTAATCTTAAAGGACGATCGGCAACATCTACTAATGTAAGCCGTGTTGTAAGTGGGAGTCGAAGACACGCCGGCGAGGTGCATGACAGCGAAGGTAAAGATCATCGATCTTCATCTACGCATCATGGTGCGTCGTCCAAGAGCACAGCCGTAGAAAGGAGCAAATCGTTTGAAGCCCTTACCTGGCTATTGGAGCTCTTTTCCAAGCTTGCTTCGGGATATTTTGCACTCAGCCGTTACAAGTGCTCGGAGTCCATCCAAATATTCAATGCGCTCTCGCAAGGCCAACGAGAAACACCCTGGGTTCTATCACAAATTGGACGAGCATATTACGAACAAGCCATGTACTCAGATGCAGACAAGTATTTTGTCAAGGTAAGAAGCATGGCACCGTCGCGCTTGGATGACATGGAGATCTATTCAACTATTCTTTGGCATTTGAAAAGTGACGTTGAATTGGCGTATTTGGCACATGAGCTTATGGACGTCGACCGTCTGTCGCCTCAAGCCTGGTGCGCCATTGGAAACTCGTTCTCCCATCAACGGGACCACGACCAGGCCTTGAAATGTTTTAAACGAGCCACGCAATTGGACCCTCAGTTTGCCTACGGATTTACGCTGCAAGGACATGAGTACGTCGCCAATGAAGAATATGACAAGGCTTTGGACGCATATCGACACGGCATCAGCGCTGATAGCCGTCATTACAATGCATGGTACGGTTTGGGGACAGTATATGACAAAATGGGCAAACTTGACTTTGCAGAACAACACTTCCGCAACGCCGCCAGCATTAATCCGACTAATGCGGTTCTTATCTGCTGCATAGGATTGGTCTTGGAGAAGATGAATGATCCCAGGGCGGCTCTGGTCCAGTACGGTCGAGCTTGTTCATTAGCGCCTCATTCTGTTCTAGCGCGGTTCCGTAAGGCCCGCGCACTGATGAAGCTACAGGAGCTCAAGTTGGCGTTGGCGGAGTTGAAGATCCTAAAGGACATGGCCCCAGATGAAGCGAATGTGCATTATCTTCTCGGCAAACTTTACAAGATGCTGCATGACAAAGCGAACGCCATCAAGCACTTCACGACCGCTCTGAATCTGGATCCTAAGGTATGCAGATATGACTGTATTTCAAATCATCCGACACAACTAACTTAGTTTGCAGGCAGCACAATACATTAAAGATGCCATGGAAGCTCTTGACGACGATGAGGAGGATGACGAGGATATGGCATGATTGTTTCCCCCCTCTCTTTTTTCTTTCCCCCTTTCTTTCTTGCAATATTCCCACTTTTAGCCTTTGTATTCTGCTTTACCCCTCTCATCCCGGATGCTTGCTCTTGGGACGGTCATTAGGGTTGGCGTTTTGCCTTTTTTTTTTTCTTGAAATTTCCTTTTGGATTGCATTCAGCATTACATGGGCGTTCGCAGGCCGGTTGGGTAGAGGGAGCATTTCCCGAGCATTGGGGCCGTCAGACGGCATCGGGCCTATGGGTTCTGTATATTAGCGTGGGTTGGTTTCCGTCGATGGAAGGACATTTCTTGTAAACGAGAGACGACAAGCCTGGCGACAGAGTCATGAACATACTGTCTGTCGAGACCGGCCACTAACTGCATAATCGAGTTTATTGTTACACACATTATTACGTGATGATGATATTGTAATTATGCATCTTCAATCTTGTCACTAGATCACATGTCGATTTCCCGAACACAAAGGCGGTGAGCGGGCCTTAATGGAACAATAAGCATGGTACGGCAGAAGAAAAGGCGGTGGAGAAGGGAAAAGCTCTCGGTGGCTCGTCCATCGCCATTTCTCCTCCTGATTTCCCGTGAGTTGTCCGAGATCATTATTCATAACGACTGTTCCCCTGCTGGCTCTTCCTTGTTTCTCCTACATACTGAGCCCCTCTGTCATGCTTTAGCCTCTTTTTGGGCTAGTCTTTACTCTCCCTTAGCTCCTTACCCATAACTCGTGTCCCGTCGCCTGACCGCATCATTCAGCGCCTGCGAATACAGTAAGGATGCCCCTCCACTATTTCCATATAACGTCACCAACTCACCGCGGACCCAGATAACGGCGCTCACTATCTCTCCCATATCCTGCCTAGTCCTAGATTTTTTCTTTCGATACTTCTTGTCATGTCATTCTTATCAACTATCGTCTCTGGCATTAGCGGATTCGTCCTTGTCACCCTTTCCTTGTTCGCTCTCGGGCGAAAGGTTCCTCGCGCAGCGTTCGCCGCCCGCTGTCTCGCTGCCTATGGCTCTCTTCTTCTTTGTGCAACATATGGTGTAATCGCTTCCATTATTCTACGCCTGGTGGGATACGGGCGTGTTTCGCAATGGGCCACCGCTCGCAGTTTCAAATGGGTCATGTGGTATACTACAGGAGTCCAGTTTGACATTGTGGAGGGCAATGAGCACCTTTCTACTCGCCCTGCGGTCTTTATCAGCAACCACCAGTCGGAGCTCGATGTTCTCATGCTGGGATATATTTTCCCTCCCTATTGCAGTGTCACCGCGAAGAAGTCGCTACGTAACATTCCCTTCCTGGGATGGTTCATGACACTGTCCCGTACGGTTTTCATTGATCGCGCCAATCGTGAGACCGCTGTCAAGGCCTTTGACAGTGCGGCAGATGAAATGCGCAACCACCGCCAGAGCGTCTTCATCTTCCCCGAAGGTACTAGGAGTTATTCCGATAAGCCGGAGATGTTGTCGTTCAAAAAGGGTGCTTTCCATCTGGCTGTGAAGGCTGGCGTGCCAATCGTTCCTATTGTCACCGAGAGCTACTCACATGTCTTGTCTCCTCGGAAATGGCGCTTTGAGCCTGGTTCGATCAAGATCAAGGGTATGTTTGGCCGTAGGCCTTGCTTTTGAGTAAATTCTGTAGTTGCTAACTGGATTTTAGTCCTCCCTCCCATCAGCACTGAAGGCATGACACCCTCCGATGTGGATGGCCTCACAAAGTCTACCCGTGATGCCATGTTGAAGGTCCTTTTGGACATGTCCCAGTCAGAGGAATCGAAGGCTGAGTCGCGCCCTAACGGCACTTCGACTGCGGTCGACATTTAGAAGTAGTCCAACAGTGCAACTTTCACGGCCTTCGATAAGCAACCTGCTATGGCAAGCAGTAAAGCCGTATAATAGCGCCAACTGCAACCACATTGTCTTTCTGTCTACAAATGGCAGGACATAGCCACAAAATGAGCGTCGGGCCTACAGCCGCTTGGCCTACACTCGCACCTTGTAACCCTATCACTTTCGGTGGTTTTTTGGGGGGGGGGGCGGGGGGGGGGGTGGGG
>VCAU01000008.1:243031-516021 GCA_015844325.1 Aspergillus nanangensis | reverse complement strand
TAACCCAAACACTTTCGGGGGTTTTTTTTCCCCCCCCCCCCCCTTCTTTTATCTATCCTTTGGAAAGAACACCCTGGAATTCGATGAGCGACACAACACATACATTTGATGAAGTACGATTGATGCATAGACCCTCCCGCCACTTTGGGGATCTTACACACAAAGCATAGAGCAGAGAGAACATAGAAATATTGAAATTAAGGGGAGGGACCCCGATATTCGACCTTTCCTATACCACCCTACACATTCATACGCCTCCGTGTTATCGCTAGATATACCCTTGCTTTCTCTATATGTACATAGCACTAAACCTCCGTGTACCTAAAGTACTTCAAGAGTTTCTGAACTAGAGCACCATCATTAACTTTGGTCTCTAAAGCGCATGGTCTATGAAGCCTTAACCGGGTGTCGTTTCAAGACTAATTACGACCAAACGTATCTCTCAATCTTATAATCATAAATAATCATTAGAGAAATTTGCCATCAAGCCTGTCTATTTCCACGCAGCTCCCCCGGAATATACCCGATCATACAAAACAACTTTTGCGATCTCAATATATACTATACCATAACATACCATAATCCAAATCCCACCGCTCTCACGATCCCAAACATCCACAAACCCCAGTCGCGCAAGGCCTCACATCCCTCTCAATATCAACCATCTCCAACAAGCCCCAAGCATCATCACCCTCCTCTGCAGCGCCAGCGCCAGCACCATCGCCAACATCCACCCCACCCGACCCCAAAGACCCCGAAGGTCCAGACCCAGACGACAAACCAACAACCCCACCCCTCGCAGCCGTCGCAATCAAATAATCCTCCTCAAATGCCACCAGCTCCACCCGCACATCCTCCACCTTCTCGCGATACAACCATGTCTGCACCCCGGTATACGGTGCCGTGCTCCCCGGCGCCGGCGCAACCACATTCGTAAACTCCAGCTCCCGCAGCCACGGCGCCAACAACGCCTCGCCCGTCATCTTAATATATGCCTCTTTGAGCGCCCAGTACGCGTAAAAGAGGCGGTACCCAGCCTCGACGTCGCCGGTCTGGCGCGCAAACGACTTGATCGTGGCGAGTTCGCGGGCTGAGAAGACCTCTGCGAAGATATCGACGAAGTCGGCGAGGGATTGGATGGTGGGAGGAGGGGTCTTGGGGTTGCGGCGTTCGTTGACGCAGGTGATGTCGATTCCGACTTGGGGGAGGTGGGGGCTAGAGGGGTTTAGGGGGGATGGTAGGGATGGTGATGGGGTGGTTGTTGTTGGTGGTGGTGGTGGTGAGCTCGTGCCTGCTAGGGCGACGAGGGAGGCTTGATGGCTGACGTTGAATTCTGGGGTGGGGGTGTTTGCGGACGGGATGAAGCATGGTCTGTGGTGGGGAGCTGCGGTGCGGCTGATTTTGATGTCGGACCAGGGGATGTGGCAGGTTCGGTGGATGAAGAGGTATTTGAGGAGGTTGGAGGCGAGAGACATGTGGCGGTCTTTGAGGTGGAAGAAGCGTTTTATGGACTCTTGCTGGGTGGGTTGGAGGGTGTCGAGGAGGGGGAGGGTGGGGGTGGACTCTGTTAGGGGACGAGTGTCGATGTACCATCGTGTGAGGTGAGAGGGTTGGGATGTCATTGTTGATTCGTTTCGTATGCGTTTGATTGGGGATCAATGAGGCGTTTGGAGTTGAATGTTTTATCTGTATCTAGAGGTAGATTATAGATAGAATCAGGTTAGGGAATTTGGTGGAATATATCAATGGGTGAGTGGCTTCGGATTGGAGGCGTATATATATGTAAGGATGTTGTTATATCTTGGTTATAAAGTCATTATTGTCATTAATCATGATATTTGGGTCGTCAGATGATGATGATGAAATGTGGAAAGTGAGAAGTGAGCAATGAAACATGAGATGATCTGTCCGAACACATGGAATCACGTGCTTACTATGCAGCCCCTCTTCTCTGTGGCCAGATGCGATCAGCTGTCGATCCTCTTTCAAGGACGAGATGGATTAGATGCCTTGGCAGTATCTAATTCCTTCTACGACAGACACTTCGTCACTTTTTATAGGTATGTCTTTGATCTCGCTATTCGCAATGAATAATACAATGGCCCTGCATCCTCAAGCGACATCGCTGGAACGAAATATATGTACATATATGTAACTTACATCTATGTTCAAAGACCCACGACAGTAATAACAGTCACAGCTACCAAAATACCCAGCCTCAATTGAAGTGGTATTGTAGACTCTCCGCCACCCGTCTTCTGTGCCCCTTGATTTGTCTTAGATGCTCCCTGTCCATTGGCATTGGTGGTAGAGGGAACAGCTGTGTTGGACGCCGCCGCGGTGATAGGGTGTTCCGTCGACCCAAACGTCCAGGTAAAGGTACTACTGCTCACAGGGGTAGAGAGGACGCCCGTATTCGTCAAAGCTCCTGTTCCATTTTTGAGGGGATTTCCCGGTTGGTAATCGTTCTGTGCCCTCCGGGCGTCAGGCCCAAAACCCATGGTCCGGTCGCAATCGTAATCCCGCAAGAAAGGCATACAGGCATTCCAGTCATGCGGGCCAAACAAGAGATCATTCCAGTAGTCGGCGGTGATGTAGGTGGGATCTGTGTTAGGGCAAGTATCCCAGATTCTGATTTTTAACAGACAGGCATTAGATCTCGGGCTTCCCAATGCTACAGGATGAGTGAGTGGTGTGATGGTACATACGACGCTATCATGGAACTCATCAAGCAGCACCCACATGCCTGCGAGTAGTCTGCTCTTTGTTTGTCGGTGGACAGCCGGTCGAGGTTGGTCGTGTTAGCTGCGCATTCCACGACCTGATCAACGAGTTGGACCTGTTTCTTCGTGATTTCCCCAACGTTGCAAACACATCCACCAATGGCGTTGTCTGGGGCTGGCCAGAAGGGAATTTCATCCAGGTCGAGCTCGTCCTCGTCACAGGAGTAGACGAGCTGGTCAACTGTCTCTCCATATGCGCAGGAGTATACCTATCGCATGACTGTCAATTTACCGTTGACTTTTATGTTATTTTATATTATACATCAACTAACCTTGTTCCAGCAGCTCGTTGCCGTACAGTCGATCATGTCTTGTGCCTCTTTACACTCGCAGGCATTTGTGCAGTCTCTGCCCAAGACCTTTCCAGGCCGACATTTTTCATAACAGTCAGAGCTCGAGGTGTAGGTACGATGCACACATGACTCGAAACCCGATGGATCGACACAGAGAGATGCATTGCTATACATCATGTCGATTGTTTGGCCCAGTTCCAACTGGACTGCCAATGCAGCCAGCGTACAAAGATAGTATGTGTGCCACATCTATGAGTATGGCCCAGAATTTTTAAGTCGGCCGGCCCATTACCCTGGGGTTTAGCATTGTATTTATTTACACAACCACTTTTTGGCCCCATCTAATCGGGCACGCTACCTGGTTACATTGATCCAACATCGGGTGGTTCGTAGTAAAAACCGGGACTGTCAAGATCCACTAGACACAGCAAAGTAGGAGGAAAAAGAATGGTAATCTCCGTAGGGTAAGACATGAGGATTTAGTGGATTCTAGAAATGAATCTTTTCATTTATCCAACTTAAGCCGTAGAGACTCCTGGAACAGCTCCTGATTGTGGCATCATAAATATAGACTAGTACTAAACCGTTTTAACCCGTTTGATGTCTGCCTGGATACACGCAAATTATAAATATTATAAGTTTAAACTAATTAGCGATGATCTCGGCTTGGTGAGTCCAATTATATAATAAGAATCTTATTGTTTCAAAGTAGTAGATCTCAAAGAATCATATACAAGAGAGACTCGGGAGCTAGGTACATGGTAAAATATATTTTTCTTTTATCTGGCTTCAATAATTACCATAGCCTTTTCTTTAAATAGCTAATCCGATATCCGTCTCAATTATAAATTGATTTTGAAACTATCGGCAAACATACCTCTTATAAGAAAATTGGCCCAATCATCGATGGTACGGGGGCAAAAGTATATGACTCACCTAACCATCTATCTCCCTTATCCAAAAAACCCTAACCCGACCAACACGATTTTTTGGCTTCATCCTAGCAGAAATTAATTCGTCTTCCAAAAATGGCCGATCAACAAAACCAACCCGACTACCACTTGATTGGGACCTTTACCAGGTACTCGAGTAGGTTAACCCTACAACTACCTACCTCACATTGGCTAGTACTTACCCAGGTACCTTCTCCTGCAGGCTGGACTGCTCGTGCAGAAACCGTGTTGGAATACTTTCAAATTCCCTATACCAAGGACATTGTGCCACTGGCCGAAGTAAACCCCCCCATCCCTTTCTCCTAAGATAGGCGGGATCTTACAGTGCACAATGCGTCAGAACACTAACAAGTTACAAACTAACTTCTCCAGGTTCGCACAGTCTCGCACTCAGGTCTTGCTCCCCTCCTGAAATGTCGCTCCTTAGGTACCGACATCCCCCTCCACGATTCCCTGTCCATTTGCGAGTTCCTGGCCGAGTCAAACCCGCAGCTCAATCTGTGGCCGCATGACCGCCAGTTGCGCGCATTGGCGCGTAGTGCCGCCGCCGAGATGCATTCGGGATTCTCCACCCTCCGTAATAACTTCGGGACAAACTTCCTTGCCCGGTATACGGGAAATATCCCTGTCAGTGAGCAAGCTCGCTCGGACGTTCGACGCCTTCTTACCCTTTGGGATCGGTCGCGGAAGGCTACCAAGGCACGATTGGCGGAAATTGGGGGCAAGGATGAGGGGTTCTTGTTCGGGGGCTTTAGTATTGCTGATGCCTTCTTTTGGCCGGTTCTTTGGGTATGTACTGCCCGCATTTTATATATTGATTTATCTCTTGCGGGGAAACCCTCTTCTATTTCCCCTTCTCAGGGTGCTGTTGCATGGCGTCTGGACCATGAAAACAACGCGAAGAAGAAATTTCAAAGCTAATGGATGTTGTAATAGCGTCTCCGCACGTACAATCTTCCTCTTGATGGTGCTAGCGATGAAGCGTTGGCCTGGATGGCGACCATGTGGAATGATCCTACGATGAAGAGATTGGGACATAGCTACTATCGACAGGCTGAATTACCGGAGTCACATATCGAGCATTATGAGGACATCTTCCGAGGACATGATGATGTTCAGTATGGACGGTTTCCGGAGGATTGGACGTTTGTTATTCCATGATGTACCATAGGGAGATACTAGTTGGTTAGAGTTTGCCGCGGGATCGACGAGAAGAGAAGAGTGGATCCGATAGTGGCGGAGTCACGTGCTCCGCGGGAACGATACGATAGTTATACAATCGCCGCGAGTGGCTAATGTTGACTCACTTGTTTGTACCTTGATCTTGTTTACTACTCCTCGTCTTACCTCAATGAATGCCACCGTCGGGGTACTCGCCTTACAAGGCGCCTTCTACGAACATATACAATTGCTGAAGCAGGCCGCGGCGACTTGGTCTTCTGGGTCCCAGTGGGAATTTATCGAAGTGCGCACCCCGCAAGAATTGGAACGATGCGATGCGCTGGTTCTACCAGGGGGCGAAAGCACCACCATGTCACTCGTCGCAGCGCGGTCGAATATTTTAGAGCCTTTGAGGGATTTTGTCAAGTATGCTTTTTGTCCACTACAGCGCCACAGCCTTGAGAACGATATGCGCTGACGACCTGTTTACTACCACTTCAGAGTTCACCGTAAACCGACCTGGGGTACCTGCGCCGGGCTGATTCTCCTCGCCGAGTCTGCGAATCGGACAAAGAAAGGTGGCCAAGAGCTGATTGGGGGATTGGATGTGCGCGTCAATCGGAACCATTTCGGTCGTCAAACGGAAAGCTTCCAGGCTCCCTTGGATCTGCCGTTCCTCACATCTTCGGAAGAGCCTCAATCGCCACCCTTCCCAGCGGTCTTCATTCGAGCACCTATCGTTGAAAAGATTCTACCACACCACGACGGAATTCAAACCGAGGAGATCGGAAGGGATGAAACAGTCGTTGCGCCTTCAAAGGTAGCCAAAGATGCGGCAGCTCGTGATGCTATGGCCAATGACGTCGAGGTCCTGGCCACTCTCCCCGGCCGAGCCGCTAGGTTAGCGGCAAGCAATGGAGCACATATCAATCCAGAGAAAGAAGCGGGCGATATTGTCGCCGTGAGGCAGGGGAACGTCTTTGGAACCAGCTTTCACCCTGAGTTAACTGGCGACGCGAGAATACATTCCTGGTGGTTGCGCCAGGTAGAAGAATCTGTGAAAAGAAGGCATGAAATAGAGAAACGATAATAATGACCTGCATGGTTGGGGCAAAAAGAAGGCTAGGATTTTGTTTTCGATGAGATGTTGGGTATCGGTTGTAAATATTCCTTTCCGGAGTGTTTTCTACCCGTATGATAGAAATAGACTATGCAAACGCCATACATACGCCATTCAAAGGAACCCTGTTTGGAAAACTACCTACCCTTGCCGTATTCTTCTTCCTCCTTTTGTCGTTGGTCCGACTCCGCATATGCCCGTCCGTAACCACCACGGCCGGGATCGTACTCTTCTCGGTATTCATCACGGACCTGACCTCCAGATTTACCGCGACTTCCAGATATTAGCATTTCGACTTGAAATCTTTTTTTTTTTCTTTTCTTCGCAAGGTGATACATACCCATACTGCCGGCCCTCTTCGAAGCCAGGGTCGAGGTCTGTGCGGATAATTCTCTCGTCGAGCTTCGTGCCTCCAACGTATTTCAAACAATCCAAGGCATCCTGGTGGGTGTAATATTCGACGAAACAGAAACCACAGGGAGTCTTGTTAAATCGGTCAAGGCCCATGACAAGACGCTTGATCTCTCCGCATCTGTGGCATGTGTCAATGGGGGAGCTGAGAGCATGGCAATTGAATCGCTCCGGGGGCGTCTCACTTGGCGAAGAGTTCATGGATTTGTTCTTCCGTGGTGTAAAATGAACTAAAGCAGTCAGCGGAATGGACACTGGCGTGGGATCGGGGGCTAGGAAACTAACAGATTGCCAACATAGAGGGTTGTCGCATTGCGCAGGTTATCGTTCGGATCCTCAACAATGTTGGTATCATCTTGGCTGTACTTGCGCCTCTTGTTCTGTGCAGGTAGACGATAGGTTAGCCAGTGTAGCGTTCATACAGGCTTCTGGGAGCTTTACCTTTCCCACGTAGTAGGCGCTTGGTCGGTCGAGCCGGTCGACTGTGGGAAAGAGGGTAGCGGTCATTGTGGAAACGACACAGTAAAGAATCCAAAGAAAATAAGGGAATTGGAGACACTCGAGATCACGAGGAAGTCGAAGTCGAATGAGAGACTATTTAATGGAGGTGACGAGACCGACCGACGTGACCGCCAGGAAACTTGCGCTGGTCTTGGCACGCGTACTTTCTGCCACATGAATCCACCAAAGCTGCTCACCGCCCTCCCTCCAACAATATCTCCATCACGCCCATCATCACCAAACACGACGTGAAGTTGCTGTGCTTGACGAAGCTACACTTCTCCTCCAATCATGCCGAAAGTCATAAGCTACACACCTCCCTGGCTTTCTCGCCCGGCCCCTGGGGCCTCCCTTTTCTCCAGCGCGCCAGCCAAGGCACCGGAAACTGTCTCTCAGAAACTTCGCCAGGATACCCAATACCCGGGTCCTATACGTACACTTGGCCAGCGCGGAAATGAAGTTTTTACAGTGGTCGATAATCAGATCCGGTGGTCTAGTCTGGCTCAGTTGAAAGATGGCTGGAAACAACAGCAAGCAAGACTAAAGAAGGCCCCCAATGGAGACTCCAAGGGTCAAATTGATGTTGATCGCAGTGTCAATTACAGGGTATGCGCACCGACATTCGAGTATACGCTTTAACAGCACCACTGACAGCTTCCAGATCTTAGTGGTTCCAGTTTACGAGCAGATCCGCCAAATCATCACCTCTCCCAATGGCGCATTCCTCGCCGTCGTCGCGGACCATACTGTCTATATTGCTGTGCTCCCGGATGTGTCCCATCTGTCAGGGACAGACAGCTCCGCGATTCGGGTGAAAACTTATCAACTGGGTCCTACAACACACGTCATCCCCGAGTCACCGGTGGTCTCCGCACTATGGCATCCGCTCGGGGTACACAGCAATCTGGGAGGCTGCATCGTGACCATCACTGAAGATGCCGCGGTTCGAGTCTGGGAGCTGGATCGGAATAACCACTGGTCATTTGATCGCCCAACGCTGGCAATTGACCTGAGGAAGTTGGTCGACGGCACCTCCTCGAACCAAGATTTTGCCCCCTCTGGGTTTGGACGGAATAAGGGGTTCTCTGCCGACTATGTCGATATGGAGGTTGCATCCGCATGTTTTGGTGGCAGCGGAAGCGCAAGAGAAGGCGCATGGTCGCCAATGACCTTGTGGGTTGCGATGAAACCCGGTGATCTCTATGCCCTTTGTCCATTGCTACCGTCGACGTGGCAAGCGCCAGCTACAACCATTCCTTCCCTGTCTGCCGATGTTATCCCCAAGCTGGCGGCTTATCAGGAGGACCCTATCGATTTTGAAGAGGAGCTGACGGCCTGCCGCCAGCAGTACGACTGGTTGGCGGAAATTGATAATCAGATTCCTTTGCAGGTGGTAACGGACCCAGAAACCGGATCTGGTGCCGAAGTTCTCGCTCGTCCCGCCAACCCCAGTGCTATCCCGAGGTTGCAGGGACCATTCCGCGTGGAAACCGGTGATGAAGTTGACGATCTGGATCTCTGTGATGTTCTCGTCATTGCATCTAAAGTTGATACGGATGCACTTATGATGGGTGAAGACGAGGAGCAAGCTTTGGAAGAGAACAACGATGATAAATTATCGGCTACTATAATCTGTCTCACCACAGCAACTGGCAGGGTTCACATCTGCCTCGAGCTTGACGGCGTTGAGGGACAATGGCTCCCTAAGGCTAAGAAGAATGCTTTCCGAACCCCTCTCTATGAACCATCCGACCTTGTTCTCGTCGAGTCCTTGGACACGCTTAAGGTGGATCAGCAATCCTTGGATAACTGGCCCACCTTAACTAGGGACGTTCATTCGAGGTATAATTTCTTTGTGACAAACTCAACAAATGTCATCTTTGTCTCTTTGGCCTCGTGGGTCCAGCGACTTGAGCGAGAATTGCAGTCAGAGGATGCAAGCGGCTCCGCTTTTCGCCTGCAAGTTTTATGCGAAGGTGATGTTTCCCAGAGAGAGCGGATCCTGAATGTGGACGAAAATGACGGTAGCTCCGAGGCTGTACACCTACCGTCTTCTGTGGTTTATTACGATTATGATCTTGGATATTTGCTTTTAACTCATCGAGGCTCCCACCCTTATGCTGCAATAATGGATACCCCCGAGTTTTCGCTCCCTGCTCTATCGCGAACTCTTGACACAGACAGCCGTATGCCCGGCTCGCCCGTCATGCCGCCCCGCCGTCCTCCTTATCAAGTTCCCTCAATATTTTACTCTGGGGTACCCTTGGAGTTCTTTGTTGACAAACATGTTCCGCACCGCCAACGTCACACTCTCAAGGAGCAAGTTCGCTTGTCTCCCGCAACCTTAGACCTAGTTGCAGCTGCCCATCGTATCCTTTCCAGTCACACGAATGCTTTAGAACGAGCGGCGTCTGATCTATTCCGCCGTTGTGAGCGGTTGCAGGACGAGATGCGGGAACAATTAAAGCAGCTCTCCGACGTCGCCGAGCGTGTCAAGGGTGTCTCGGGTGAGATTGGCGAAGATGGTCAACGCAAGGAGGGGGTTAGAAGTGGCGAGGCTTTGGATAAGAGGCTGCAGATAGCTAAGGATAAGCAAAAGCAGCTGGTGGAGAGATACGAGGCCCTCCGCATGAGGGTCCTCAAATCAGGGGGACGACCTCTGAGTGAGAAGGAGAAGTCTTGGGCCTCGGAAGTAGATACGCTTTCAGAAACTTTCGACAAACCCACAGAGGCAGATGAGAAGGGGCAGCAAATTTCTCAGCGTTTGGAAGCAGTGAGTCTCCGAAACTTGCGCATTTATAATAGACATTCTGACCCCTTACAGGTAAAAGATATTGCTGGCGATCTTCTGGCCGAAGCCAAGTCTATCGCAGCGAAAACACCCATTTCGCCAGAGCCCAGTAGCCCGGCATCTCCTGGGGGCAGTTTACCCAGGGTCCCACAGAGACTACAGCGGGCGAAGATTGCAGATGCCATGAAGATGGTGGAGCGAGAGTATGTTGTTTCTATCTCCTTCTCCATGGATAAACTGACTGACGGTGGTGTCATTTAGATCGGCTGTTATCGACGCTATCACGTCTCGATTAGAGCGGCTCAACACATCTGTGTGAAAACATATTCACACTTTCCCTCATGTCGCCATGCTTTTTTCTTTCTTCTCTTTTAGTCTAGCATTAACCTAGCATGAGCATATGCATTGCTTTCAACCAATGAATCTTGATTCCATCCATACATTCATATCAAGAACCTACTTCTGTCATTTCCCTAGGAACCCCTTGATTTCTCCTCATCCTTCTTTCCTCCGTCCCACACTACCCGGTCATCGTACTATTCCAACAAAGTATTGGCCTTCTCTAGCAATTAAATTAGCATCTACATCCACAGGCTAACCCCAAAAGCAATATAAGCACTTACATTGAACACCGGGTTCCCTCCCCCATGACCGCCGAATAGTAACCGGTTCACAAGCACGGGTGATATCACAGTCAAACACCTCTACTATAACCCCCTTATCATCCGCCTCGCCGGACTCTACTACTCCAGATCCCAAGGATAGCGTCTCTAAGACAACTCAACAGTTTCCCTCCGTTAAGTTGTTTGCCCAGAGCACTCCTTACACGTCTGGTCTTTGTCGATGATCTGAGCCAACCGATCACCGCGGCACAGAACCCGGGGCCAGCACCACTGACATCTTTCGTCATAGATGCAGCCGCAGGGGGGTGTATTTGTGTGTTTGCCAGATACACATTGCCCTGTTGTTTAGCCGTACAGTATCTTGAGGGTTGATATGTGAGAGGTTGAGGGGTAATTCGGTGTTTTTTTTTTTTTTTTTGGCTTATGGTACCTATATATAGATTTGTTTTTCTTTATAGCCAGTCACACGGGGTATTGGGTTGGATTGGTGAGATCCTCTGTTGGGTGACCAGGATATCCCTATCTTACCTAAGATTAGGAGGTAGGTAGGCTCAGCATTAGAGAGTGGCGTAGCTTTCTCTAAATATTCCACACAGACAAGAAGACCTTTTGCTCGGAAAGAGATACTTGTGATAATTCCCTTTTTTCTTCTTCTTTGGATAGGGCTTTGTTGTCACGTGATAAATACGGAGAGAGATTGGCTTTCAAAGGGGTGTGTTCTATATATAAAGAGAATGGTCGGTTTATTGGGATGACCGCATGGTCTTTTACAATAGTAGATGGGAGTGGAATGACAATATGTACTACTTGAAACGAACAATCTGTGCAACTTGGGTACAAAACTGTCGATGAGATTCGACCTGTTCTGATATACTATTATGATTCATTATTTATCATGTGCGAACAATTAAGTACTATATTGGGGGTATATAATTCTTTGCATCTAACGTCTGATATGGAATAATACAAAGCTCATACATGTCACTCCACTAAGTGACTCCAAGAGAGAAAAAATCTTCATTAATCAACCGATATGCGCATCAGCTTCAAAATCATGCCCCTACTCCTTGCAGGGGTCAGTCTAGCTCTATACGAAGAGCAGCCTGAAGATCTGAAACCAAGCATTTTAAGTACGCCGATATCTCCTGTAGCCGCATCCCTCGTCACTGATGATTTCTGTCTGTAGTTGTCAAATGTCAATGGCAAGGAGAAGCGCCAGTCTGCACGGGAGGCTGCCCCAACTCAAAGCCATATCTTCTGATGGAGAGTCGTTATGGGGATGGGCATTTATGCGACTTTGGCGGCATGAAGAAGTGTTGCTGTACAGATGATGGTGAGTGGAGGGGGAGACAAGACCTAACAAACATTGTCAAAGAAGAAAGAGAAGAGGTTCTTGCTAACAATGTTTGCTTGTAGTTCCAGAAGCTCAGGATTGGTGTAAGGCGACTTCGCATCTAGATAAGATCGGTCATAATCGACGGGCTGGTTGAAGGCGGCGTGCTAAGTAGTTTTTTTTTTTTTTTTTGTTCGGGGTTAATATCAGGGAGAATTGCAACTTAGGATCAAAGGAGGTGTATACATATTATTTCGGAGTTGGGAAATCAGTTTTATTTCTATAGTTGATATTGCGTACAACACAGTCAGATAGAGTATAACATAAAGACATACATGAACTGCAAGACAATATATCAGAAGATCGTTCGACACTCGCCCAGAGGGAGCTTACGGGCCCTCCACTTAGAAATCACAAATCACTCAAGAATCACAGACAGCCCTATTAATTCAAGCACTGCCAGGCACAAAGCATCGAGCACCATTGGCCCCTTCGGGTATATCAGTCTGGCGCTGGACGGTTGTAATACTCCCAGCAGGATTGCCTGAGCATCCCGAGTCCCTGCACCGTAATTAGCATACTTATACTTATATCACAAGCTAAAGAAGCACATACACCCAAAATATACAGTTTGTGCCATCAACACCACCGTTCAGGCGTGCATGGTAAGTACTATAGACTGTCAGTCAATGTCGGCCAAGTCCTCCGGCAGCGCAGGCATTAGTACCCTTGAAATAGGTCGAGGCAAGCACCATCTGTCGGGATCTCGAGGTCTTTGGTACCTCCGCCGGCCATGGTGATAGTTACACCAACAGCTAGGACGTTCGAGACGAAAAGACCGACAGGCAGGAGGATAGTTGTGGGCTTCATGATGATGGTGTGGGTTAGATCACACTGAGATGGGATTTATTGTCTGGAAAGCACAATAGTAGAGCGAGAGCTGATAGGTTGCTTATAATGATCGAGGAGAGTTATAAAACTAGGTACTGGGTATTAGTTAATAGCTATATATATGTACATGAGTGTGTATGTGTATGTGTTTATATATATAGGTATGACGAAATATGGATATAAACTTTGCAATTCTGGTGGCGGAGTTGCTTGGCTCTCAACACTGCCTGAAGATCTGCCCATGGGTTCTGCACAACGATGCAAGGGCTGGATTACCTAGGTCTCATGTTTGATCCTTGCAGGAGTGCTTCCAACACGAGTAAACTTGATCGCGTGTGATGACAATCTATCAACATCAACCGCACCCGTGCCGTAGTCTATATCAGTTTGCACAGACGGGCCCACCACCAGGGTTGACCAGAAAACATAGGTCTCGGGGTGGTTTGATCGGCATCTTCGGGCCATGATCACCTGGCAGCAATACTGCTCTAGGTGATATGGCTTAGGTAGTTACTGCGCAAAATCTGACGTGGTTTCTAAATCCAATGTTAGTTCCAAGGTATCTTCGAATTTCGCACCATACATCTTACACCGGTTTGGTCTACAAGCTGAACGACAAGACTTGTAGCTGTAAATCTCCCGAATCAGCTGACACCCTCATCCAGAGAATGTGGTAATGTGGAGGCCTCGTCCACGATACGGGATGAGCTCTCGCGGGCACAAGAAAAAGCCTCTCCCTGGTGTCGATGCCGCCATCTCTTCAACCATTCCGCATACGCGTCATGGGCACCATTGTCGAGAGCGCTATAAACGAGAACCACTTTCTGGATCCCATTAATCTCGACTGAGTGCGCCTGTAAGCTTCCATGACACGCGGCATATGCGTAGTTAGGTATTCTAGCTGCCGGTAGGTTCAGGTTGATATCGGATGGGGGATGTAGATCCCCTGTCTCTAGGTCTTCCATGCGATGGCCTTGTATTTCTTCGTCTGATCGATCGTCATAGTTCTCATCGTGGTAGTCGTCGTGCCAGCGGCATTTTCGCCGGAGAAGCGTTGCCGAGAGGTCATAAAACTGTGGCGAAAGTTGGAGGTTTCAGCACAGGACTTCTTAAGGCCGTCATGGCTAATACATAAGACGAGACCTACTTGGAATAGCAGTCCTGCGGCAAATACTGATATTACCGCCGCACCCAATAATAAAACGCCCAAGTCATCTGAGTCTAATTCATGGGAGTTTGGGGGATGCGCATCGTGGTTACTGGGTGGGTGTGTCACCCTGGGCTGGGAAGCCACAACATGAACTAGACAGAGATCCAAGACCAGCCCCCGAGTCAATGTTTGGGGTATGCTATTTGGGGCCCCGGTTCTGAGACCCATAACTGACGGTCAGAAGAGAGAACAAGAGTGGGGATCCGACAACGAAGGCGAGTGAGTGAGCGCGCATAGATTGAACAGAAAAAAGAATACCGAGGACGCATTATGGAGTTCATATCCCCTATTCCCTCATCTCGTACACGGGTGAGGCTTTTTTTCCCCTATCACGTACCAATCGGTTAACGAAAAGGGCATAGCACGTCGTGCTAGAACTCGGGCCATGGGAAAACAGAGTCATCCATTATTAATATCATTATTCTAGCAAGTCATCAAGTGAGCTCTTGAGAGATTGGGAATAGTAAAAATCGTGGGGCATTTTCAGTTCAGTTTCTGTTTCCCGCTTATCTTCATAGACTAACTGGTACGTATATACAGATCAACCTAACATACAAAAGTCCAATGAGGGAAGAACAAGAAAGATCAAAATAGAAATAAACCAGAATAAAATAAATGAAACCACGATTCTTAGAAAGAAAATATACTGGGACCATCCAAACCATATTTCCATAGCCTCAACGTTGACCTTCGCATGCTCACTCTCGCTGGATATAAGAATTCCCCACTTTCAGATGAAGGAATCTCCAAGCAGAATAATATTGTAATCGTGTCCAGATAACTTGTTCAAAGAGTGTGTTTCGTTTTGCGAGTCTGATGAATGTCACCATATCTCATTGTATCTAGACAATGGGTGACACAAAGTGTGGTAGCTGGTTTTTAAATAAAGTCCGATTGTTATCACTAACTAATCAACCAGAGAAGGAAATGATATACACTTCTCCCAGCGAGAAAGACAAGAAGTGTATGTTTTCTATGCTGTCCAGCTTGCAAAAATCTAGATGTACTGTGCCTGGCGCGAGCCTTTGACAGTGCTTTTGAAGTCGTGTGATTGTACTGCTTCAACCCGATAATATTTGCTTCCTGGTCGACAACCTTATTCTTTAGCCTCTTTACGCCCCTGTTTCATCCGTAACTTTGAACCAAGGAGCTGAGCTCTGCGCCCGAATAAAAATAGGCTGGTAGGCTTCGTATTCCCAAAGCATTCAGTTTAGTCACTCCTGGCTCAAGGAAAATGTCAATGATCTTGGGTGCGAAGAGTATCAAGCTAGGTTTGGCCTTGTCCGCTTTAAGCTCCCCCTCTTTTCGGATCCGATCATGTCGCTCATCCTCTGTCTCTGACTTAGGGTTAGGGCTATATTTATCTCTTCCGATCGCTCGCTTGAGACCTTGGTAAGATGATGATAGTTCTCCGGTAACGATTCCTCTCCATCAGCAGTTTTGGCATGAAAAGAAAAATCGTTAGGATATGCAATCTCTAGTTAGGGCGTTTCGATGTTACTGGTTAGTCCGTTATGACGAAGAGTCATTGTCTGCCTCAATGATGACAAACCCACGAGCCGTACTAAATATGAAATTCAATGACACTAGCCACTGGCTATCGAATAAGGTTGGTTATACTCGCGTTGAGAGGGGAGGGGCCTTTATTATCCGAATAGATAGTCACTGCGTTAATATATGTACGGACTGTTCGCTTCGGAACTCCGCTCGTCGGAGGGGTATCTTAGAATTGGGGGTGAGCGTAAGGGCTCGCCATGTGTAGAGGTAGGTGGTCTTGGATATATCCCTCAGAATTATTGACATGTTTGGTCAAATATTCACAGCCATGGAAAATGCTAAGAAATATACCACTTTGCCGGTGCGTATGCTGATCTTGGTTGACTTTCTTTTTGGGTGACAATATACAGCTTTGACTGAAGCCAGATCCTCTGGTTCACGTAAAATCCGGCGTATATCCATCCTATCCTTGATCAGTTTGTATAGCAATTGTCACGACTGTATCGAGAGGATAGTGCGAGCTGCAAGATCCTTCTAGAAGAACCTAAATGTAAGTTTCACGTATTTTCATTTTTGGAAAAAAAAAAGTAAAAAACTGTCAGTTTATGAAGTAGTCATGGTATAACGGGCGTTGGGGGTAATATGTTGGCAACATAACGATGGACCATACCAGCACAAACGCACGATGGGCCTCCTCGCGGTCGTCGTCGATTCTGGGAATCTTGCCGTCATTGGGGTCTGCATAGAATCGGAGCAGACGCTTCCAATTCTGATAGGGGTGACGGAATTGCGACTCTGGCAAAATCTGTTGGAGAAAGTTGATCTTCTCATTAAAACAAGTTGGTTTTAATGCTTCGATTTTCAACTTGTTCGTGGGAGAGATGATTTGGTTTACTATAGACTAGTCTTGCCAACTTGAAGTTGCTGGGAGTGATATTAATAGACACTCTATTTCGGTAAAGTTTGCGGGTGCCACTGTATATTATGGCCACGCCAGCACTAAGTAGATGGAGCTTTTTCGGAAAAGGGAAATGGTTATGCAGTTCATCTTCGAACAGGTTGAGGCACGCATCAGCCGCGGAAGTTTGCCTGGTGATTCAGCCTGTTGCTTTGCCCTTGTTATCGAGGCCTTTGTCAATGTGATTCGGCTTCCCTCTCATCCATTCCCAGGACTTATGATAACTCTTGCGGTTAAGCCCTTGGGACGAGAAATCCTCCATGACACCTTTTTGTATTCTGTTATGTCAGTCGTGCTTTGACTGGTAATCCCTAGCAGATAAATGGAGAGGCATCCATTGCTGACATCCCTTTTGGTATCTGTATCTGAATCCGTATAAATATCCTTAATATTCTTATAGAAAGAATTTGTTTCGCAGAGATTGATCTTCTCTGGACTTGAAACAATATTTTTTGAATTTAATGAGCTTTTCCATCACATCTTAGATAGGGTAGTAGTGACAGTGGGTAGTGGCGGCGAATGTCAGATGACGTTGTAGAGTTGTCATTGCTAACGCGGTCGTATGGAATCTACTTCAGCTGTAATAATAATTAGCGATATGACACGGGAAACTCGACGAGATGCAGATGAGAAGCGAGGGTACAGGGAAAGAGATATGATATTAAAGCAAAGACACGCAGGATGAGAGCCCTCAGAGTACGAACCCATGCCATGCTGCCACCGATGCGACAGTGGATGTCGAGTAGTTGGACTATCGAACAATTGGGCTAGACTGAGGTCGACCTCCTTAACGTTGTTAAGCATGTTCTTCAGGTCTAATGGTCCAGCCTGATCCAGTCCGCGGATATGACGTTTCTCCCGCTTAGCAGGTTTCCGATGCTGTTCAGGAGCGGCAGACCCTGAGTCCTCCCGGTCTCGCTTCTCCCCTGCCGCGTAGGCCTTTTGGAACTCACTGAGGGAATTACCAGTCTCCGGAACATAAGAAGCATATGGGGTCATCGCTCCCAAGATACGTACTGACAATTCCACCAACGAAATATGAGCAACTTGGTGATTTCAGGATAAGGGAGATGGATGGATTCGGCTAATATGGTTTCGAAGGGGGAAAGAGGCCTCGAGGATGTTCTTTAACATAGGGGATGGGCGTGCCTTTGTAGATGATAAGGATAGTCTCAGAGGAGGGTTTCGTTCGTCACTGTTGACTACCTAAACACATCCAATTAACGCAGTTTCACGGACAAAATGCGGGGGAAATTGAATGGTTGAATAATATCAGATTCCCTTAGTGAATGTCTTCGTCTTCCATACAGACGAAGCCTCTTAAGATGAAGAGAAATATCGAATAATTAGATGGCCTGAAGATGCCAAGGAATGGAGATCCTCCCCCACAATATCTCACTTCACTCCACAGTGCTAATTTACTAAATCTAGAAACAAACTGTCCGAAGGGCATTCATTCTACATCCCATCTACCATTCACTACAACATAGTCCGAGACCTGCAGTGGTGGGCAATTTGCAGACTAAGATGCTAGTCCTCCGAGGCACTGCATGTACAACTGGCAAGTCTGCTGTGGATCAACCACCGGCCTGTCAGAGACGGCCATGTAGCCAATGGTGGATACCCGCCTGTATAGAAAGGCCAGAAATAACCAACTATCCTGCTGACCAATGGTTCCATACTTTCACTAGAGTGCTGTGTTTATGCACACTAGAATTCGTGTCTGGGTGCCCAATCTGCGGCCTCGAAGCATAAATTGAGCCTTGGGGTTGAAGAAACACAATGCAAACGGATGCTTTTTCCAAGGCAGTGACGATGTGTCATTCATTCCCTCTTATGTTTGTCCGCTTGGTTTTACCCCGTTTCGCATACGACGGTAATCACTGGAGCTGAAAGAATACCTAAACATAGGATAGAGTTTTCTTGGTCGTTTCTGCCTCGTTGTTGGCTTCAACCCCCGACATTCTCTAGCATTACTACGCACTTGTTGGCCATATCTTAGAAGGATGGGGCGAAGCTATTTTCGCATTGAAGCAGGCTGTTTACTGGAAGATCATCATGGGCGATCAGGAATACCATCCCTGGAGAAATCGCTGAACACGGCCGAATGACAATCCCCAAAACATACCGATTTGCCCTGGAATCTCGCAGGTACGTGATAGGGCCTGAGCCAAGCCTCGTACGTCTCCCGAAAAAAAAAGGGGGGGGGAGGTGGATTGGTAAATGTACCCTAAGTTTGGGCCAATGAAGACCACGGTCGTGGGGATACACATCACTGGAAACGGGCCAACGAAAGCCCAAGTCAGAGCTTGTGAATTTTATTGGATGGGTTCTCTGGATAAGATCAGCCTGTTCATATAAAAGGGCCCCCTTGCAATGGTCAGGAGACGTTGCTGACCAGTCAACTCGGGCCCAGCTATCACAGTAGCTTTCAGAAGGGGGCGAGTAACCCAGTCATAGTGATGCGCTGGAGGTTACAGTGAAACACTAAGCTGGAGGGGATGTTGAGGGTATGCACGACGCACCCAGTTTTCCTGAGATTGCGTAGATTTGATCTCATTGTACGTGTCCTGTGAATTGGGTGTTGGGCAGGTTGGCCAATCCACTTGCTTTCATTCTGATCACGGTTCCCGGAGTGTCGCACTAGTATATGGCTCAAGTGTTTGGTATCTCTGCGAGGAGCTCAAGGAGGTCGGATGTAGCGAATATTTCGAGATCATCGGCGTTAAATGTTACATTCACTGGTCAGCGTGCCTGTCATCGGCCCCAAGCCAAGTAAGCCAGGTTGATTCGGCGGTAGATTGTGTCGTCCGAAGTGGAATGAGCCCTGAAGGACACTATTATGATTATTATCATCACATATGAGATTCTTTCCAAGAGGGGTGATAACCCTCTGGTGCTGATGCCGTGTGTCAGCAAAGGCATAGCCATCTGTTGTCAATTGAGCAGCCATCTACGGTACATGGAGTGTACCAGTCAACAGATGCAGATCCAGGTGGCAATGATATTTCCACGGAGAATTGCGAGATGATGAAGGTCTTGGATGATACTTCCAACCTACAAGAGCTTGTATTGCTACCTTCACATTTGAAGTCACTTGACAAAGGTAGATGACGCAATGGGGTGAAAGTAAACAAAAAAGTTACAATTGACAAGTTGATTGATTTCCTCCGAAAGTCAAGGGAGATAGATGTCAAGTGCTCATCTGTTAGAAATGAGGGTTCCCGAGACGTCGAAGAAAGAGAATATCTGTGGTACCGATGTTGTTGTCTCGCGATTTGCATATTCAACCACAAAGTCAAAATACGTATGGTAATGACAATAATGAGTTTGATTGGGAATCATCACCCAGGCGGTGTGGGGTCTTGACGTCAGCCGGGACTCTGCCGGGTTCCCACCGTTCGTGCTAGTACATTACATTACCGAGGTAGTACAGAAAGAGCGGAAGGAGTACGTATCTCGTAAATAATAATACCTCCCCCTAATAAGAGGCATCATACTTCATACCTGACACATTTACCCAGGAGTTAACCTTAGTACTTAATCGGCGCACATTGATAGATCCAACATCAAAATATCATGGATTCAATTCTGCGCAGGTAGAAGTAGTCATTTCCTGCCCAACTGGACCCATATCAAATCAATGCCTGGATCAAGCGGTCAAGCTTCCACACGTGGGATATGTAGATCGGCACCCGATCCGGCTCTTTCATCGTGCCCACTGTGCAGGAGTGAGTGACCCTGGATACGACACGAGAAAGACTACAGGGGGGTTGCTTATGATGATTGATTTAATATTTTTTTTTAAAAAAAAAAAAAAAAAAAAAAAACAAGAAAAGGGGCGAACAAGTTCCCTAGCAAGCTGACATCTTGGGTATATGGAGTCTTCTCAATAATAATAAAAACATAATCAAGCACCTAATAGTGTGGTGTGATAGTAGCCCATTTGTCAACAATATATATCTGGAGAAGGATGGCCGCTATCTCTCTATACATGAACACGACACCACAGTATTCAAACAAACACTTGACAATATGTATGGATATGGATAATAATAATAATGAGAATTACATAAAAGAATAGTTAAGAAAATGAAAAGTGAAAAAATCACGATGACACAAAAATTATTCTACGCGCCTCGTGTCACACACCCTTGTCGATTCCAAAGACACATCCCAAACCTGGGCATGATTTCAATACGGAGTAGATCCCGTCCACGATATCACAACAGGCTTCGGGGCGAAAAATGCTGTCTGTCTGTCTGCCTTTTCTGGCATGACTCGGAGATATAGTACGGCGGTATCTCGCGACACCTCTATGGAATCATTCTGATATACTCCGATTATCAGATTGGTAGGTAGTATAGAGGAGGAGGGTTGAGGTTGTACTACAACATGCTTTTCCAGATGTTCCTCCGGAAGAGTCTTACCCGATGGAGCAAGATAACCGAGGGTCTGCTAAGTTTCACGAGAAATTGGGGGTGACAACTGCCCGCCTAAGAGTTGAGAGAAGAATGAAAGACAGAAAGTAAGATAGATTACTGTTGCTGTACGGCGGGGGTAATGATACAGGGCATTTGTCTGAGCGTTTTTATTCTGTTATTATTAATAATACCAGGGACCCATGTGGGAACGTGCATTTTGTCCAGAATAATCATGATGCCTGGGAAGCAGTTGGTATGTATGTTGCATGTAGAATGTCTAATGCTGGAAAGGTTTTTTTCTTTTTTTGGAATTGAATTTTGCTTTTATAATCTGTCTGGTTGATTCATTATGTTATATCATAATTAATGTTCTGTTTTTCTTTTTTTTTTTTTTTTGGGAGGGAGGGATCTGAACCAGTCAGAAAATCCGGTTGTGAGAAGAATTGACGATTCGAAAAAGTGGACCAACCCCCTCTCCGCTGGGCACCAATGAGGGTGGCTGGAAGGTTGGGTCTAAACCCCGAGAGCGATTCGCCGACTGAGGTTGCACATGACACAATCGGGACAGTCGGGCTTTGAATGCTGTTTTGTTGAATTTATTTTATTTTTCGTTTTACACAGGATTTAGGGATGGTGATGAAGGTGCATGGTATTTATGCATGAGTATAATATTTAAATGTGCTCCTCGGTAAGAAGGGAAAAAAAAGAAATGTTTAGGAAGTGAGGTACAAAGGGAGGATGAAGAAAGAATGAGGTAGAAGTGTGCCTTATTACCAGGTAGTTACTGGAGGGATCCAGCTGCCGTAAGGGATTTGACAGGTCGACAGATACCTCCAGTTACCAAGTTTCCTGAAGATTAAAAAAAATAAAAAAAAAGGAATGATAATGTTTTACTGTGGATGAGAGGCATGATAAAGAAACCCAGAGTAAACAAAAATATAGGTAAGTATGGTAATTAATTAAAGTGATATAAGAAAAGCAAAACAAAGATATATGGAATCATAATAATCAAAATAAAATGATAGATAAAATGTCATCATTGTTATGACAGGGAAGGGAAAAGGGAAAAAAACAACAACATGTAAATCAATAATAAATAAGAACCAGAAATAATAATAATAATGATGACAATACAGAAACCAAACGGGGGCTGGCCGTTCGGTTGGCTTGCAATCCGTGCCCCGACCGCTTCGAGCCAGTCAGCTCGCCGGTACAAATGCCCCATCGCCCGCCCCTTCTCGTCGCTGCGGCTTTCTCTCTCTGCTCCCTCTCGTTGGTCGTCCAGTCCTTGCGTGTCCTCCAGTCACCTCGTTGGCCGCCTCCCGAACTATTTTAATCATATTCCAATAATACCCAACCCTCTCGCCTGTCCAACCCAATCGCCGCCCGTCGCCCCTCCCCATCCAGGATCGCCTCGTGATTGATTCGATTGATCCATTTTCTACCATCATTCTTGGATTGGATTGGTATATCAGCCTCTTGTCCACGGTTTCTGGTCGAATCAAGGTACGGTGCTTGTCTCCCTTGCGCAACGACTTTATTTCCTGCTGTACCCAATCCCATCACTTTCTCTGCTTGTCTGCTGGGTCTTCCCCCAATTGTTACTTGGTCGGAACAAATCATCTGGTCGCCTTCTGCTTGTCCGGGGCAGGAATAAAACCATCCTCTCTCCAAGCACCGACCACTTAGACTGTGCGTACGGGACTTTAATGTCACCTCCACAAATCAAATGTTCCAGTGATCTGATCTGATTGATATGATATGATGACTTTGATCAAACCAAATCTTTTTTGGATGATATGAAAGAATATTATGATCTCTGCCATTTGAATTGATTTGAACATTTATCTTCTTTTCCCCTTTTCTTTCACCTTTCGCGGATCAATCCGGGCCGGGGGGACTGAAGGTTGACTGAGTTGACTGACATCAGCGGCCACAGTTGGCAGAACACGCGTTCCCTCCCTCTCCCTCTTTCCCTCCCTCTTTTCTTCCTCCCGTGACTCTGGATCACGTTGCCCTGTACTGTATTCCCCCCTTCACGGCTGTTTGTACGAGAACACTATTGGATCCTCTCCCCCAAGAGATCAATCCTTTTTCAAACTTGCCCAGGTAATCCCATATACTCCCCACTTATCCTTCTTCCGATCCCTTCCCCCCCCCGAGATAGTGGAAACGGGGTGTTGTTGTGGTTGTTATGATGTCGCAGACCGCGGTCCGCTCATCGCGACTGTGATCGATCCCCTCCTCTCACTGGCCATCTATCTCGCTACCCACTCACCACCATTTCCCCCGAATTCATCTTGCATATTCCCCAAGCATTGTCATAACTTCTCTCCCCCCTATCATTCATTCGCGCATTGTCGGATCGGCATTGCGATCGGAAAATGATAGTTTGGATGTCGCGTTTTGTTCTGCCTCTCCGCCTGTCACCCGCCCAATCAGCACGCGTCAATCTCTATTTACCATTTGCGCTTCTGACATCTCTCCTTTCCTCTCTAGACACCATCGCGACCAACTGGGATTAGATTCCCGAAAGGACAATTTATCCTTTTCTTTTAGGACTGCGCCTGAAATTTATTGCTTTGCCCGGATCTTATTGCAAGTGTGTCGCACTTCAAACCAGGTATGTGATCGGCTGCATCCTGATTCCCGCTTGCCAACGCATACCTCCCCCAGCCCTGGCTTGACAGTCTAAATCGCCACGATGTTGCCCTCCCCCCTGTTCATATTCCTCCCCCCCCACTCCCGATCATGACAGCATGCAGACCAGACGCCGAACGCGCTGGTTGGTTGAGATCGATTATGCTGATGGTCTTCTGTAGTTCTCTTAGTCGTGCAAGCCATCTGAGGCGTATTCTGACATCAGTTCCTTCCCGAGTTCTGGGGACCGTGGCCCACGATCATCTCAGCCTAGAGAAACGGCGCTGGTAGCACCGCCTCATATCGCTCTTCTCTCCCCGCCTCATCTGGAAGTGGTCTAGTTGTCTGTTCGTTTGATGATCCGAAGGCATTAAGAGTAGCCTGCTAGCTGTCGCCTTCACATATACAGCGTAGCCTTTTCTACTGCCGCCGTTGATTCATTATTATCCTCGCCTCTATTTACTTATCCTTTGGTGCGCCTTGCGCTCTGGGGATAGACAATCAAACGTGCGCCATCGTCGTGACGATTGCATCCAGCCTGACAACGCATCAAGTGCGACATCTTGTCGAAGGCACCCTGGTTCGCTGCATCAGGGCCCAACCACGTTACACTCGGAGACGAACGTAGAGATTTCCACAAAAGGCCCAGAGCCTCCAGACGGAAATTGTTTGAAACTATTTCGACAAACAAGCGTTCATCGTTTTTTTTTTTCTCACGGTTGACCACTCACTACTGTACCAGCAAACCAAAATTCAGAGGTAAGCGCCCCCCCCCGGCGCAAGCGCCCTCCTCTGCCCCCCACTCACGGTCCAGTGACCGGCTACATATGCGCTCCGTGCTGACACTATAGGAAGAGCCTGCAGGCAATCGCATCAATCCATCGAATCACCTGTTGCAATTTGCAGCTCCTTTTGCCGCTGGGTATCTTTCGTGCGCGACTGATCTCTTCAGGTGCAACAGCGCTTCGACACCCTATCATCCCATCCTATCTGTAGTCCTTGCCCACTCTCTTTGCGACCCAGTGATACCCACCCGCCAATTGGTCTTGTTCGCCGCTGTTATTGGCTGAGGTCCCCTCGTTCCTGACAGCCCGACCCATCCAATTACGCCACGCACTGGACGCGTGAGCCATCGCAACTACATCATGGATTACCCTCCCCAATATCAACAGCCCCATGGCCAGCATCCGCATGCCCCTTCTCATATTGCGGCCTCTTATCAAAACGCGCCACAGAACGCCGGGTCGACCGTGGGGTCCATGGCCTCTCCCACAAACCCTCAAGCTCATATGCAGCAAGCGCATCCTACACACCAAGCATCTCCGATTGTGCCATCACAGCCGCATTATCAACAGCCTCAAAATGCTACCGGCCAAGTACATCAGCAGATGAGCTTCCCTCAGTCGTATGGAGTGCCCTCTGCCATGCCGCAACCATATGGTATCTCGCCAACGCAGGCGGCGGCCATGGCGACCGCGGCCGCATCGGGCCAATTTTACCCCATGCACCAAGAGTCTATGGGTGGACAAATGCCACAAGGCCCCCGCGGTTCCCCCCGAATGGGAGGACAGGTGAAGAACGACCGAAATCCTCGATCACCGCCTCAGATGGCCGGCCAGATGCCGCCCATGGGTTCGCAAGTACCAATGCAGCCGAACCCTCAGATGCAACAGCGTCGCATGAGTCATGTTGGTAGCCCTCACATCCCAAATGCCCAACCAGGGTTAAACCACGTCGGTCGACCCTCGGTACCTCCACCGATGGCGCCGCCCCCTCAACCTGCCGTACAACAGAGTCAACCGTCGCCCGAGATGGTGCCAGGTCCTGAGCAAGAGTCGCCTCTGTATGTCAATGCTAAGCAATTCCATCGAATTCTCAAACGACGTGTCGCACGACAAAAACTGGAGGAACAGCTTCGACTCACATCGAAGGGGCGCAAGCCCTATCTCCACGAGTCGCGTCATAATCATGCCATGCGGCGGCCACGTGGACCAGGTGGTCGGTTTTTGACGGCCGACGAGGTGGCTGCCATGGAGAAAAAGCAGGGGGGCGTGCCTGGGATGATGGGACAAGAGAATGTTGACAACGGCACCGCCAAGGCATTGGACAACCCTCCGTCGGCCCAGAAGCGAAAATCTAGCGATGTCAATGATGACAACGTCAATTCTGCCAAGAAAACAAAGACGGCGGCGAAAACGAGTAGCGCGGAAGAGAGTGAGTCTGCCGAACCGTCGGACGAGGAGGGTTGAAACAGATTCGATGTATATTCGTTTTTGTCCCCTTCCTCGTACCTATTATTCATGGCCTTATGGATGGATGCCCGGATTCTTTTGTTCTTAGTAGCGAGCGATGTGCGACTCCTGATCTACCATGAGTCTTCTCTTTCTCCCCCTAAATTATCTTTCACGTCTTTTAGTATTATGTCTGTTCATATTGTTACGTTGGTACGATGTCTCGTATATTTTTCTTTTCCTTTTCCTTTTTTTTTCTTTTTCTTTCGCCTTCACTCTTCCATGATACTTTCCCACCTGGAATGCATGTACGAACGAATCTTCTTCTTATCTCTTTCCTTCTCGCTATATTTGACAGTCCTTCGGTTCATGGTGTGATCGAAATATTGCATGATCGACTTGATCGCGTGTTGGCGTCGAAAAAACCCATCATTGGCAACAAGCGGCAATGTTGTGTTTCAAATCATCTCACGATCTTGGCCGAAGCATCTCCAAATCACCGCCCGAGTCACTCCTGTAACCGTTGTCACCCACCGGTTTTGTGTATTTCGGTATACCGTTCTATTCTCTTTCGAAATGCGTTGTCCAAGTGCTTGGTTGGGATTTAGAAGAGAAATCCATCACTGGTTTAACAACAACAAAAGGGCAAAAAAAAAAAAAAAAAAAAAAGGATGCAGTGGGGATATGAAGAGAAGAAGAAGAAGAAGAAGAAGAAGAAGAGGGAAGGCATCTCCCAATTGACAGATCGCTGTTTTCTTACCGCAACAGCTGAGTACATATATTGTTTTGTGTTGGAGTTTCGTTGAAGCCAGATGTTGGTAAATGACCGGTTGGTTCTGTTCTGTTCTGTTCTGTTGGTGCAGTGTTTTATGTTTGCAACGGATGATTCCCCCGCTATAGTCCTGTACAAATACCAAATACAAGAAGTATGATTCTATGTCTCCTTGATCGTGCACAAGAAGGTACCTAAGATAAACAAACATGCACCCCGAAAATCATTGAAGGCCTTGGTGGCCTGAGGCTGCCACCCGCTAAACCCGTTCCAGCCATGGAACCTCCAGCCACACGGCGATGCTGAGTCAGCCGATCTTCCCCGTTTCCAGACTCTCCGTCGTCCTTTCCCTCGCCATCTCAATCTCTCTTTCCCTCCCTTTCTCCCCTTGACGCACCATCTCTCGCCTGGCCTTGTCTCCGGCGCAGTTACTTCATCATATCCGAAGTCATTGGATTGGTGATCGTCCATTGACTTTCTTTTCACTTGGCTTCTTGTAGGTCGCCTGCCTTGTCTCTTTTGACCCTCTCTCCGTTCTCCCCCCTCTAGCCAGTCAAGTCACCTTACTTAGCTGGCTGTCCTTTTGGCCCTTCCTCGCACTCTATCTCTCTCTAATTCCTTCTTCCCCTTTCCATTCGCAATTTACTCGGCTCTTCGTTAGAGCACTAATACTGCTACATCTTTATACCAATCTCGTGTCTCTTTCCTTCCCCTGTCCATCGAATCATGGTTTCCTTTCTTTCTTTACGGGTCGTCGGTTTTATTATCGCACCGTCGTTGGCCCTCGAGACCCTTCATTCGCACTTTTTTTTTTAGATCTCCATCTTGACTCTTATTTCTCCTCAATTATCTCTCCTCTCTTTTACGAGCTTGTTGCTTGAACTATCTCCTTCATCTTCCAATTTACCCTCCTTATCTTGTCTTTTTCCTGAACATGGCCTCATCCTAGACCATCGCCAGCCTTGCGGGTCCCACCTTATTCTTCTTTCCTGAGCACGTCCCTTTCATTCACACTTTGTCAACGTCTTTGCCTCCAGTCACCTCGTTCGAGTCAATTAACTCAGTCTCTAATGTTGATCATGTGCGATAATAGCTTACGTTTACGGTCTCCACCGTGTTATCCACCCTACCGGTTTCTCCGCTGGCCGTGGGCGCGACTTGTTTTGGGAATTGCTGTGAAGGCCTAATCCAACAGTACACATCGACCCGTGATTGACTGATTCCCCATTGAATCCATGGATTCTTACGATGGTTACGGATCGCCCGGCAGGGCTCGGGACGGGGATCCCTATGTACCCAGGGTCCCTACCGACTCCTACCGACGTAGGTCGCCTGGTATGTAGCAATTTATCTTCGACCCTGACATGGCCAGATTCTAATGTCACGATTGCAACAGTTTCCCAGGATCGTCGTCGTGGACGTGGCCGTTCTCGCTCCCCCGCTATGATTGATCGCTATGAGCCATCGGACCGCCGCCCTGCTCGAGAGGATTATTATTCGACCGCTCGCGAACACGCTGGACGCGAACGTGAAGATCGCCGTCGTGCCCCTTCCCCAATTGCCGCCAATATCGACCGTTATGTCCCTGGACAGGATTCGGGAAAGCGAGCGATTGCGTCGAATCCCCTTCCTAACCCGTTAAATCTTGATTTCCAAGTTGGCTTTAACTGGTTTGCTGAATGGTGGCGAGCTGAACAGTCCATAAAGGAAGAAAAAGAACGCGCAAAGCATGGGGGACGCCGCCCCTCAGACCGGGTGAAGGGAGAACGCGAGGCTCGTGAAGACCGCGACAGGGAACGAGCGCAGATTCAGGCGGCTTATGATACATACAAGGCGGACCTGCAGATAAAGATGGCTCGGACATTTGTACAATTGCACCAGAACGAGGAATGGTTCAAGGAGCGATATGTTCCGGAAGTCAGGGACCCTCTCCGCCGACAACTTATGGATTTCCGTACGGGCGCTTACCAGAAATGGGAGCGTGACCTTGAAAATGGCCTGTTCGACGAGTTCACTCTGGAGGGAATCTATAAGAATGAGAGCGATGGTGCAGGTGGGGTTATCGAGAAGGAAGAAGGCGAGACTACAGCCGTTGGCGAGACGCTAGGGGTGTTAGACTTGCTTCCTGCTCGAGGGGGTGAGTTGCGCGATGACGCTTTGTCTCAGCCTGCCTTGCTCATCAAAACCCTTGCCCCTAATGTTAGCCGTGGGAAGATTGAAGAATTTTGCAAGGAGCATTTGGGGGAAGACGACGGCGGTTTCAAATGGCTTAGTCTTAGTGATCCCAATCCTTCAAAGAAATACCATCGCATGGGCTGGATCATGCTGAATCCCGCCCCAGATGTGACTGTGGTGGAAAGAGGAGATGGAAGAGAGGAGGAAGGCGAAGAAATGGAGCAGGACCAACTTGGCAATACGAGCACGACTGTGACAGCTGCCGACAAGGCCCTTGAGGCGGTCAACGATAAGACAATTCATGATTCTGTCCATGGGGACTTCATCTGCCATGTCGGTGTTCATGTGCCGCCATCACAGCCGCGCAAGAAGGCTCTCTGGGACCTTTTTTCGGCTCCTCAACGCATTGAGCGGGACCTGGAACTAGCCCGCCGACTGGCATTACGACTCGATGCTGAGATGGGCCGCAGCGCCGACGGCTGTTCTAAGATCGAGGAGCGAGTCGAAGAACTACGTGGAAAAGGATGGCTCCAACCGCCTGTTACTGGGCCGGTCAGTGTCAAGAACAGGAGACCTGAATTTGATACCGACGATGTCGATGAAGGCGAGGCGGAGGAGGGCGAAGAGCAAGAAGATTGGGGGGAGGATGAGGTGGATGACGAGGATCTGTTGGCAAAGAAGAAGAAATTAGACTTGACAGTCGAGTACTTGCGTCGGGTCTACAATTTCTGCTTCTTTTGCGTTTTTGAAAGTGACTCCGTCCATGAACTAGCCCGGAAATGTCCTGGTGGCCATCTCCGTCGCCCTCGAGCTGGTCTTACCACCCAGGCCAAAGCTGTCGCTCGGGCCACTGCCCTTGGGCAACCGTTCCCTGCGAAGAAAAAGGAGCCAAGTGAGGAAGGAGAGGAACAACCCCCTGCTGAGGAGAAGCGTCCTCAACGATTTACGTCTAAGGCGGATCAACAGCTTCAGCGTGCATTCAATTGGGTGCGGACGTTTGAGGATAAACTCCTACAAATATTGGAGCCGGAGAGTGTGGATATGCGGAAACTCGGCGGAAAGTCCGTGGATGAAGCTTTGGAGGAGGAATTATCCAAATTTATGAAACAGGAGGATGATTCTAAGTATCGCTGTAAAGTTCCGGAGTGCACTAAGTTGTTCAAGGCGGAGCATTTTTGGCGCAAGCACGTGGAGAAGCGTCATGCGGAGTGGTATGAAAGTATCAGAAGTGATGTAAGTCTGGGATTTGTGCACATTGGAATGCGAATGAGGCTAATGAATGACCTAAACAGCTCTCCTTGGTGAACGCATATGTCCTTGACCCCGCTCGTATCGCACCTTCGCGGTCCGATGCGAATAGCAATGGCCATTTCCCTCTCGGCTCTACTCAGAACCAAGTGGGCACTCCCCGTGGATTTAGCTTGGCTACAATGCCCGCGTATCTCGGAAGTAATGGCAACGCCCCTCCCGGTGGACTACAGGGGATGCCAGCAGGTGGGCTTCCTGGATTCATGGGCGTCAACAACCAAGCCGGTTCCTGGGGTGGGAATGGCTTTGTCCCTGGGGACCAGCCTGGCTTACACCAGCCCGGTGTCATGCGCCGTGGCGGCCGTCATAACCGCTCCGGACCGTATGACCGGCGAGGAAATCGCTACGGTGGACCTGGCGGTGGTACCGGTCGTTTGAGCCCCGTGCGCGGCATGTCGAACATGTATGGTTCTGGCGCCCGTATGGCCCCTAGCACCGGCGCTCCGTTTATTCCTCCCGGACACCCTGCGGCAGCGGCCTTTGGAGGACCTGGCGCATTCCCTGACGCCATGGGCTCTGGACCGACCCAGATGGCTCCCCGGGAAGCTGTACAAGGCCGCAGTTTGAAAAGTTACGAGGATCTGGATGCCGTTGGAGGTGCTGGGAGCGGCGAACTGAACTATTAAGGCATCGCGCGATTACCTTGTTTTTTTTTTTTGCTTGCTTCCGACAGGGCGTTCCATCGGTGTTTCAGTTGACCCTCGGTTTAACATACTGCCACCCAATATATGTCGCCCTCTTCTTCAATGGGGATTTGGAATTGCATACTACAGTGTTGCAAATAACTTCATATGAGCGAGTCCCAACTCCGGATTTGCTTTAGTTGTATTTCAGAGGAATTTTTTCACTGTACCATAGGGATTCGGGATCAATGGAATATATTGCCATTTATTATTTACTACCGTATTTTAGATCGCTGCTGCCAATTGTAGTTTCAACCAACAGATTGTGTTGGTGTTGAGTATAAGGACAATCTTGTCCGGGCGCCCTCCCTACGAGATGAATAACCCTTGGGTAGATATATAGTATATGGGTATATATTCAAGGCGAAGCCAATCCAGGCATTTGAATTACCACATCATCCCTCCCATCACGCCACTGAGCCCCCATCTTGCGAATGCGCCTTTCACTCGCTAGAAATAGTAGTAAATAAATATGCGACGCAACCTCACCCCAGGTATATACCTTGAGAACAACAGCCTGAGGGATTGTTACGCCTGCACCATTCCCATGTTCATCCTCACCTCCATGGCTAGTGCCACGACAATCCTCCTCAAGAATACACCAGACCCCCCAGCCGGCTCTTTTCTCGCATATGAACTCGGACAGGAACGCCCAGAAACGCGCAAAGAAGGCCTGGTCCCAATCTGAGACGCTCTTGCTGCCGCTAGAGCTTTGGACCAAGGCCAGGCGCACGTACCAGTGGCCTCGTTCCAGTCTGTCGAGATCGTGAGTTTGGGTGACAGGTGTGAATGTGCGCTCAGATTTGAGTCGGGTGGCGAGCATACGGAGCGTTGGGGTGAGGTGAGTTTCGAAGGGGGAGGTGGAGATGGGGGGCAGAGGGGGTTTGATTTCTAGAGGGAGGGTGATTGGGCGTGATGTTCCTTCTTCTTCTTCTTCTTGTTTTTCTTCTTGCCGATTCTCGTTCTCGTTCTCGGTCTGTAAACGGACGAGGATGGCTGGGGGACCATTGTTGTCCTCTTGGGTCACCCGATATCGTTTGGGGGTTGGATTTTCTGGCGATGGTGATGTCGTTTTACGGGTTTGAGGCCCGGAGGATGTATTGTCGTTGGGGTCCTCGGCGACGAAGGGCTGCGAGTCGGGAATCACGCTGACAGGACTATTTTCCCAGGAATCGGGCTGGAATGGCACATTCTCAAGGTGGGGGGTTTCCTCATTCCTTTGCAATAATGGATGTGGCTGTATGGTGTGTTTATTCGGGTTATCATTGTCATTGTCATTGTCTTCGTCGTCATCGGGGGGCAAAGAGTTTATGCACTGGCGGGAGACGAGGTCAAAGCCTAGAATGGCGTTGACTTGGGCGCGATAGCGAGCATCGTCGCGGGCAGTACTGGGCGCGGCGATGTGGACGAGGATCTCGGTCGAGGAAGGAGGTTGGTCCATTCAGGACATGATCATGGTTGGTTGGTTGTGGAAGGAAATAATCAAATCGAATCAATTCCCCAAATGACGAAATCGGCGAGTCAGGCCTGATGGTTCAGGCCAATCACGGAGGGACATTCTGCCGATCCCCGCCAATAGTGGCTCCACGTGACTTCCATATCCCAATCATCCAGGAACGATCAATCAATCAACAACTCGATTCTCCCGCCGGAGATCTTCCTGGCTTTTCCTAACGTGTTCACGCACTAACTTCAGTGGTGGGTTTCTGTTCCACGCGCTTTTTCGGACCGGCTGGTAAGATCCACTTACTCGCGCTCTGCTCCAGAATAGGGAGGACGAAAAAACAAAAATAACAGAGCAAAAAGAAGTGAAAGGAAGAAAAAAATTTATTAAAAAATTCGAGGTTAATAATGCAAGCTTCCGTATGGAAGGGGCATCTCTAAATCAATCTACATCCTAATGTCGGCATCACACTCTCTCCCTGGCTGCTGGGATGCTGAGAGATGATCAGACCTAAATATTTTCCCGCAGGCCCTTGATCCTTTTCTCTGCTATGTCGACTTGTCTCCTTTTCACTCCCTCCTTGATTTACCTCTCCGGGTAAGGAGCGACGGGGTTTCCAATCCAAGGACATGGTCATGGGTAGGAAACCTGTATCCAAGATGGCATTTGATCCGCGGACACCCTTCCCGGACCCTCTCCCCCTCGAAAAACCGGCAGATAGGGTTGGAAGAGGCTGTATGTTTATTCGTACACGACAGGTCTGTCGTACTTCCATAACTTCCAAACGCTGCAGTACGACCGTCCTCATGTTACATGGATTCTTTACGCCGGGGCGCAGCTAGTTCAGCTGGCTACCCCCGATGGAGCGTTGGGATCATACAGAGTACAACGAGGGGAATGGGTCCAGTATTATTTTCCTTCCCTAAACTAGCGTCATTACTTGGACATGGTGTATCCAGGCCGAGCTCTCTTAATGGCTAGTGAATACGGATGGGGGTCGCTCGTTAATCGGATACACATGATGGTGACGCAGGGAGAGAAAAAAGAAAAGAAAAGAAAAGAGAAAAAAAAATAAAATCGACACAGCAAGAATGACCAGTCTAAATGTCAAGAGGTCTGGTCTCATACATACACACATCTTGCTTTGCCATGCTGGGGAAATTAAAAAAATAACGGCCGAACCAGAGAAAATAAACACTCCAGGACCACCCCCAAAAAATTTAAATTCCTCGGAATGTGGATAGCTCCCGTTACACAAGCGCTTCCCGACAGCCTTCTTTTTTTGGGGGGCTTGATTCAGAGATGTCAAGTGACGGAGGAAGATTCTCCATGGTGGCGGACGTTGCAGCTGCAGCAGTCGTTGTACTTTATGGGGCAAGTAAGTCTTGAGGGGAGAAATCGAAATCGATCGTAAAAAGATCTCGTCCCAGAAGTACAGAGGACTTACTAACTTAGTTGAACCGAATCGGGTCTGAGCATCTTTCCCGCGCCGGGAGGAAGATTATTATCTTCTGAATGGCATTATAATAATTAATCATCATCATCATCATTATTGTCATATTTTGGTCTCGTTCCGCCTGGACGATCACAGCATATGGGGAAGAGCAGCCCGGTTTCACCCTGCACACAACACGCATTGCTTTTTCCTTTGTGCATCACAGCTGAGTCCCATTTCGGTTGGTTTCTTGGAGATCGAGGTCCGATTAAAATGGACTAGTATCTCATCATTATTTCTTTTTCGGTCTGCCCCGGGAGTAGGGAACAAGGCAAAGCACAGTCACCTTAAAAAAAAAAAAAAACCAATATATCCGCTAGGACGACGGGCGGCTTGAGCTGGCTGATATAGAGAGAGAGTCCGGAAGATTGACCCTCTGAAATAATTCTGATTATTCTTTTTTATTTTTGTTTTAATTTAAATTACCTCCCCACGGCCTCTTTTCGATTATTATTTTCTTCATTTTTTACCTTTTTCAAATGGGCTACTAATCAACTAGTGCACGGCCGAAGGAAAAAAGAGGGTCCATCGAGCCCACTCCATCCATCCATCAAAGTTGAATCGATGGTTCACTTGGTCTTACTCGTCCGTGTCCCAGAGCTAGACCATCGGAATTGTGCAAAGACCAGGCCAACTGTGAAGAACGGGCTCCCACTGCGTACCTGAAGTGGATGTAACAAACGCCGCTCGCTCGAGTTGACAGGGTCCGTAAGGTCAATTCAACGCCGTCTCGCCTACCTGTCCGTGGTTTAATTCTTAGCATCATTGTTAGTGGCACGGCCTGTTCCACTCCTTCTCGTTCCCTGGGTCGCCCACTTCCGATTCCTCTTATCCTCTTCCCCCTTTAGATAGAGAGCTGCGCGTTTACCACAACCGTCTCTCGCTCAACTAGTCTTCGCCACTACATCGGCCCCTTCATCACCCTCCTTTCACTGCGTAAAAAGAGAGTTCCCGCCGCTGACACCTCGTGTGGTGCCTAACTCAATTCCCCATCATCGCAGCGGGAGGGGAAGACATCCGGACTGCCGGTGCGGTGCGTATGTATATCAGAATCTCAACGGTGAGGACGCTCGGACAAGGCGAACCCACTTCATTTATTATTCATTTATTCTTACCAGTAGTCCATTTTAAGGCTGACAACCGTCCCAGAAATTTATGAATATCGCGCGCAATCAATAATCCTAATCCTAATCTCCTTCCGACTCATCAACTCCGGATTCTGTCCGCGTGCGCCGAACGTCCCCTCCATCGTGTTCTCGTTTGCGCTTCCCCTATTTTCGACCCTCGCGTTTTCTATCCTCTTCTTTTCTCTTTTAAATCCATCGCGCCCTGATCTCGAGGAACTGATCGCTCGAACTTTGTGATTTCAACATGACGGCCACGATGGCTTCCATGAATGGCGGGGTGATGCCTATGGACCATGGATCGATCGATCTGAATGGATTAGATGGAATGAACGGTAAGCTGAGCCGTTGAATATGTATTCGATATTTGCTGGCAGATGAAAGTGCCAAGAACTGAGATCTCTGGGATCTCTGGGATGTCCATGGGACATAGTCATGGTTTTTCATTTATGACATGCTCTGCATGAGTTCCTTGTGATATGGACCCTGGCTCACCACTCCCCCTCTTCGAAGCAAACCTTGGCTGATTTTGCATCTTTTTTTGTCTGGATATTGATTTTTTTTTTTTTCCTTGGTAGAACGAGAATCGCAAAGCAGCATGAAAGGCGGAGAATGGTTCCCTTTCTTCGGCGGTGGTGGACAGAAGAAGGTCACTCGAGGTTTGTGGTCTCAACGCGTCCGTCTTAATCATGGCTGATGATGTTTTCTTTTTTCCTCCGTAGAGGGTCAACCCGCGAAGCGACGAGGCCCGAAGCCGGATGCCAAACCTGCTCTTACAAGACGGCAAGAACTGAACCGCCAGGCTCAAAGGTAGGTGGATAGAGCTGCCACTATTACGAAACTGCATACCAACCGACACAGGACACATCGTGAACGAAAGGAACAATATATGCGCTCCCTAGAGACGGAGGTGTCACGGCTACGAGAGGCGTATACCCAAGAAATCTCGGCAGCAAACTTGACCGTTCATCAGCATCGAGAAATGGTTCAATCGCTGTCGGAAGAGAACAATATTCTGAAAGATATTTTGGCCTCGCATGGCATCCCATACGAAGCGGACCTGGCACGTCGCAAAAGCGAACGCCCCAATCCAGGATACCAGTCGAGTCCGTACGCCAGCAGCAGTGTTGGATCACAGCCCAATGGCATCGCGCCATCAATTCCATCAGTCACCAATGGCCATACTTACACGACACCGCCGACAACCGTATCCATTTCTTCTAGTCTCAGTCCGAGGGCGAATGGCGCCGAGCACATTGATATATCCCCAAGTCAAGAGTTGACACCGCCCAATCGGATGTTTAATAACGCTCCTTGCGATGCACTCGCGACGCTCGACCGAATAGCACCTTCAAAGGGCCAACCATCGAATGTTCCGGGTGTGTTCGAGTCGGAACCTCAATTACAGATCGACTTTATCTTAAAGTACAACTTTCTCTCTGCATTTTCCCGACGAATCATCAACTAACCTTGGAAACAGATTGGAAACGCCATGCCGCGAACATACGGACTACCTGTGCCGACGATCCATCACAGAAGCAGACGATGAGGACATGCCGTTCTCCGGCCATGCATTGATGGCTACCTGCCCGCCCCCGTCATATATCTCCAACACGACCGACGAACAAGCCTATCCACATAAGACCTATGATCTTCCACTCGCCAATCTTTCGACACTGCTTAACCTCAGCCGACAGCTGGTGACGGAAGGGCAGATCACACCGATCATGGCACTTCAATGTCTGAAGAACCACGAGCTGTATCGCACGTTAACCAGGGATGATGTTAAGATCATTATGGACACGCTGAACACCAAAGTTCGCTGCTACGGGTTCGGTGCTGTTGTGGAAGACTTCGAACTGATCGATTGCTTTAGTAGTGTGCTTGGGGGCAAAGTTGATTTGGGATTCTCCCGCAACGGAGATGACATGTATTCATGATTGATGAGTGGGTGGAGATAGATTTCTTTCTTTCTTTCTTTCTCTTCTTTCATTTTCGTTTTCTTTTATCTTCTTTTTTCCCCTCTTTCCAATCGGCCTTCCTCTCCCCATGTATATAAAATCTCAGAGAGTATTTTCCTTCACTTCTCTTCGCTTCCCCCTTTTTTTCTTTTCTTTTTGTCTTGGGATTTACGAAGCCAGCCCTGGCGCGGGAATGGCTTCATTAATATTCAGTTCTGGCCATCCATTTTTTCCTGTTTCTTTCCCCCTGATTCCTGTCACATCATGCTCAAGCCATTACTGTACAAAGTCTACCCAACATCGAGGTAGACGAGATGAGTTCTAATGCATACAAACATATGATATCATTCATATCTAACCCGGATTATCAACCTTCCATCCCCCTTTCCACCAGACCACAGCCATCTGACCGACCGATTCCCTCAATTAAACCATCCCACCTCCACTGGCGCCGCTACTCCTGCCATTGCCAAACCGGGTAAGTAGGGAAGTGGATTTCAGCCGTTGCGATTCCTTCCAGATCGGCGCTCAGGGCCTGCTGCCTGAGCCTGACGCGCCGATCTGCAAATGCATGGCGCGTTTCTAGGCCCATTCAGCTCCGCCAGCCAGCCAGGGGGGGGGGAATAATAATAATAGTCTCTTGGGTTTGCACACGGGGCGCGCCGGATCCCAGTAATTCCTGTCCTGAGACGATCGACATCGTTACTACTATATACATACATCGATGGAACCGGTGGCATGGGTCCTATTTTTTTTTCCCCCTCGGCTGAGCTGAGCTGAAACACAGGGATTTAATAACCTTAATGGATACATGGAAAGATGGAGAGGTGGTTACCTGTGATTTATTACCTCTCGTTTGGTGAGTGTACTTTTTAGAGTAGGGTTACTTTAACAACCATGTATTTCTGGTTCGACTTCGAGCTACCTTCTTAAGTTGTGGATAGGTGCTCAATACCAGAAGGCAGTCCATGCGACAGGGCCAACGGGTAAAAAAAAAAACAGAAAAAATAAAAGAAAAATAAAAAAAGGAAATCAATTAAATGATGTATCGATTCCAGAACACCGGATAAAATGATCAGGGGGAAAAAAAAACCGTTGGGCCCACAGCCGTTGGAGATCGAGGATCAAGACGGAAGGGATTGTCGTGTGTCTATAATTTCCACCTTCACTCTTAGTCTCAGAATGAGGAGACTAGTTGACTGACTAGTACCTGCTGGAGCTAGTACTATTTTTTTTTCTTTTCAAAAGAAATTAGGATTAGGGACTAGTTTTGGGCAGAGTTAGTGGGCTCGAACGAGGCTGTAATCATATTTCTGCCTCCTGATTAAATGAATGCGCTCAGGGTTAGGAAGAATCCTACGATACCTTCTTGAATAACCCCCTAGACAGATAGGGCCCATTGCCCCTGATCGAGCTCTCTCTGTATTGTCCAGCCCATGAAAGAATAAGAAAAAGTCCGCTCTAGACCTGTCAATGATTTCCACATGGAGTCCTTTGGCGTATCGATTGCGACAAGGAATGCCCTATAGGCTCCCTTCACAGGTCCTGCCTGATCTTGGGAAACCTCGAGACAAGAATGTAGATGTTTACATTTCCTTCATCACAAGACGAGACATTTATGTCTGGGCCTGGATACTCCATCTTCATACGTCGGGTGAATTGCGCCGTGAGGCAATACAATGACGTTATTCCCCTGCAATCATAAGACTGGCCCTTTCTTAGAGCAGGTAGGCTTCCCACTGTTGGCTACCTTGGGGGTTGCTGCCTCTTCTAATGTTTCTCGCTTCGTGAGCCTGCAGTACTAATGCTTTGAGCTGTCATGTAGCTCGCAGCTTTGTGCATCAGAGCCCACACTTTTTTTTGTATAGTTTTTTCGTCTCGGATTATTATCTATTATACTTTAGGAATAGTAAGTAGACGTAAGGCGTCATAACCAGGTTAGTACATTCTCCCATGATATACAATGTGATTAGCGGATAAAAAACCCGCAAAGTGCATTCCATTGTGAGGTCACTGGGATGACGTACCCCGGGGGGGTTATAAGATTTATAGCCAAGGGATTGAATGTTCGATAGAGAGCGTCTGTTGGAATGTAGAACCATTGGAAAAAGATTGACATTAATACTTTTAATCAAGCATATGAACCATGGTACTAGTTCTAAGGATACTAATTTGGTCCCTGATGGAAGTGGACTGAACATTCCAACCGTAACCGTTAAAACAACAGTCTGAACATGGGGAAATATTTCCGTATATACTATATTGTAGGTAGATGTCTATCGAATACACATAACTACCATGGAGTCTATGTGATACATTCCTTGGTTTGCGCAATTGTAACTCGCGGATTCCACATTTCCATTGCGACGACAATTTGAAGGATCCATCAAGCCTTTGCAGTAACATGCTACTGCAATCAACCAGTTATTCTAATGCAGACTGTCCAGTGGTATGGATCATATGCTAACAATGCTGCCTGGGACGTAATGCCTGTCGAAAAGGCGCATTTCCAATGACATATAGTAATACATCATCTCTGTTGGAATGCCTCAATTACCACCCTTTGGTTGCATTTGTCCCCATTACTGCTCCATCTCACGTTGCCTTGCCCTCACTTGACGCAGTAGCTCCTGTGATATTCAGCTCGTCCCCAAAGTCTATAAAGAGGCTGCCCAAACCCACTCAAAAACATCCTCGAAAGCACAGCTTTGGACTCCAGTATCATCTTCCCAACTTCGTTATCAGCTTTGATTGACGATCAACAATCTCTGTGTGAGAGGATCATACCAACTGTTTCTCTTCAGCTAAAGCAAAAATGCGTTTCTCCACCGCTCTCATCGCTTCTGTGCTTGCCATGGGTGTCATTGCGGCGCCGCTTCAGGGCAGCCAGAATGGCCTTCTCGTGAATGACCGTTATCCCGACAAAGATCATGGCAAGGATCATGGCAAGGATCATGACAAAGATCATGACAAGGACCACGACAAGGATCATGGCAAGGACAATGACAAAGATCATGACAAGGACCATGACAAGGACCGTGGCAAGGGCCACATGAAGCGTCAGGACCAGGGCTATGGCAAGGGCCGGGGCAAGGACCAGGGCAAGGACCAGGGCAAGGACCAGGGCTATGGCAAGGGCTGGGGAAAGGACCAGGGAAAGGACCAGGGAAAGGACCAGGGAAAGGATCAGGGAAAGGATCAGGGAAAGGATAATGGCAAGAATCATGGTAAGGACAATGACAGGAATCGTGGCAAGGACAATGACAAGGACAATGGCAAGGATCGTGGCAAGGACAATGGCAGAGGCTACATGAAGCGCCAAGACAGAGACGAGAATAGAGATCACGATAGGGACCATGACAGGGGCCATGACAGGGACCACAACAGAGATCATGACAGAGATCATGACAGAGATCATGACAGGGACCACGACAAGGACAGAAGATCCTGGTGGTAAATTCCGCCCAAACACCACTCTTGGTCCTATCAGGCTTCGGAATCCCAAGGTCACAACGCCAAGGGTTGACCATCGAAATTCTTATCATCTCCGCTGTCATTGTTACCTGGGGCCAGATTGTGCAAGTTGGAAGAATCCAGAGCGTGATACTGCTATCTGATCTGACAATTGTTGCCTGTATGGGTATCTAGTTAGATCAAAGAAGAAATTGATTTATTGATTTTACTATGAACTATGAAACCCAGGACGTAGCCATATAATTCGCACATGTAGCCCTACATATAAAAGTAGTAACATCAGGAGTTTCAAGAGATCCAAGTAGATAGATAGACGTCATAGAAACCTCCAACTAACATCTAAAAAGCATGCATCCAATCTAGGAAACAAACAAAAAGAAACCAACTCTCCCTTTACGCAAGCTTCGAGACCAAGAAGTCCGACGCATCACCCGCATCAGCAACATAGGAGAAATGCGGCGCTGCCACAATCAACGTCCCCTCACAGACCAAATCCCCAGTCGCGCAATAGATCTTAATCTTATCCTGCGGAAAATCAGGAATCTGCCCATCATCCTGCTGATTACGAGTATCCCCAAAGAGAACCGCGCCCTTGATCTGGTCTTTGAGCGCATCGTCCAACCCGGGAATAGCTCCATGCATGACAGCAGTTCCTTGACTATAGATTTTCACACCCAGTAAGTAAATCTGTTCCGCACGTATATATAGGTAATCTATGAAAGAGGGGGGGGTGGAAAATCCCACTCACCTATAACCACCCGCCACGATCTGCGTATCGGGACACTTCTCCGCAGCCAACTGGAACAATTCCTGCGCCTCGGCAATGGCCTCATCGGACGTTCCCTTGGGAAGGGCGTTGTCTGCCAGACCGGCGGTATATTTGGGGCCGACGCCCTGGCAGGCTACGCCGTCGAGCTCGTCCTTGAGGTTGTTGCAGACGGCAGGGCCGGTGGACCCGCCCAGCAGGCCTTGTTCGGTGGAGGCGCGCGCAAAGATGAACGTGACGGGCTGGCAGTCGCCGTCACGGAGCTCGTCGCCGCCGCTGCCGACTGAGGAGGAGATGGGGTTAGTTTTAGTTGGGATGGGGGGAGAGGGAGAGAAGGCGTACGTTGGCGTTCAACTGGGTTGGCGACCGCCAGGGACGCCAGGGCGAGAGAGAGGAGTTTGTAGTTCATGTTTGCGGATTGAATTGGATAGAGAAGGGAATCAGGAAGTCAATAGATTAATGAATAGATGGGGAGGGAGCAGAAATATATAGAGAATCAAGAAGGATCTGTCTCTTTCTCTCTCGATCTTGTCTTGCTGATGTTGGAATCACCTATACGACGAAAAGTCCAACTCTTTTATATCCATTTGGATCTCCGTATTCCCCAATCCCCCGCCCCCCCCTCGTCCTCGTCACGGCAATTGCATCTATTCCAAAGTCATCGTGGTCGCCAACTACGTCAGGAGGAGTGGGTGGATGTTGGCGAGAGCATCTATCGACAACAATCATTCCCCGTTTCAGACCAGATGAAACGACCTTAAACAAATACCGGATGCCTCGGGGCAAAAATCCCCCATACTGCTCTCAAGTGCCGAAGAAAGATCTGCATCTCATCGCAGCGACTTGAGGCTGGACTTGACCCTTGACCCCTTTCAGCCTTAACACGAAGCGGAGGTGTTTCACTAAAGGCTCGCGTATTTTCCTTGGGAGAATCTGATAGTCGGCGAAAGGATCTTACCCCACTTTGTCGAGTGAACGACAAGATTAACCGTCGATCTTGGCTGCAGGTTTCATGTCGATCGTATTTTTAATTGTTGTGGCGGGGAAGGCGATGGAGAGAGAGAGATCATGGTAGGCGTCGACAAGCATCGCCTCGGTTGATGGGAATCGCAAACCAAGAAATCAGGTTTCAGATTGAGGAGTTGGGATAGAGGGGGGGTGGTTGTTTCAAGAAGGATGCTGGCTGAGTTGAAGTTGGTTTGCCAAGTTAGGGCACGCGATGTTGTTTCAAGGAAAAGAAAAAGGAGTCGGACAATTGAAGGATTAGGGTCAGATGAATAGCGTTGACGACAGTGGAAGTTAAAATATAAAGAGAAATTCATAAATCGATTGGTTTTGACTAAGGGAAATAAAAAAATAAAATAAAAGAGATATGACTAAACGGCTTCAAATCATGCCCCTGGTCTAGCAACTTTTTCCAAACTATGCACATAGACCACATCAGATAAAACATTAGATGATCATGGTGATAAACATAATTTATTCCTCGTCCGACTCAACCTTCTCCTCCTGCTCATCACCGGCAAGTTCCTCATCCTCTTCGAAGGTGGTGGCCGGCACGCTGTAGAGGCGGATAACAGAACGGTTGGGGTCCTTGATCAGAACGTACTTCTTGACCTTGTCGGCGTCCTCGTCGGCATCGAGGGCACGGATGCGGTCAACGATGGTGCGCACAATACCCCATCCGTTGCTGAGGTTCAGGTTCATCTGGGAGGCGAACTCGCGAGGCTTGTAGCCGACAACACCCAGCACGACGTGACCGGCGGCGGAACGGGGGTTGGCGCGCGACACGAAACCGAGCTTCATGCCATCGGCCTTGGCCAGGATGGCCTGGGTGGTCCAGCGAGCCAGCTTGCAGCTGTTGTTCTTCATCTCGGTGGCGACGACGGCACCACGCTGAGACCAGAGCTTGCTGCGCCATTCCAGCGCGCCGCCGGAACCCTGGGCCTTGCTGTCGAACTCGTTGAGCGCCTTGACGATCAGGTGCTGTTCCTCGCCGCTGACGGGGTTCTTCATGACAGCGTCGACTTCCGTCCGGACGATCATGTTGAGGTTGTCCTCCTCGTCAGAGATGGAGAGATCGAAGCGACGGTACTTGTAGCCCTTGGAGGCGAGGGGTTCGGTCTCCTCCGAGGCGTTGTAGAAGGGGTTGGGCTGGTTCATCTCCTGCTTGGCGTCCTGGGACTCGATCACGGTCTGGAGAGCGAAGTTGTGGTTGATGAAGGTGGCTTCCATGGCCAGGGCGTTGGGGGTGTTGATGGAGTCCTGCTTGCCACCAGAGGTCTCGGAGGCCTCCAGAGGAGCATCGGCGGCGTTCTCGTTGACGGTCACCAGGTCAAGCGAGGCACCTTCACGCTTATCGAAGTAGATCTTGTTGCCCTGGTGGACGATGACAATATCCCACGAATAGACACTGCGAGGGGCACACATGAGCATGGACAGGATGTCCGAGGTGGCGAAGACGGTAGCCTCGTTCTTCTCGGCGAGCTCCTGGATGACGGGATCCTGGGAGGTGGTGACATTGTAGGCAGCCCGGTCCATCGACTGGAGGCGACGCTCGGCACCCTTGACGGGGGGCTTGTCGAAGGAGCGGTCGTAGTAGTAGAGGAAACCGTAGGATTCGAGATCCTCGCCATCGGGGGTCTCGAGGTTCAGCTTGGACAGACGGGTGAAATCAACCTCCTCCAGCATATTCCAGTCAGGGCGGACGTTGACGGAGGGCTCGCGGTTGCGCTGGGGCTTGTCATAGTCCTTCCATCCGAAACGACGACCACGGCCGCCACGACCACCACCGCGGTTGTCGTAGTAGCGATCACCCTGGCCACGGCCGCCAGCACCAACACGCTGGAAGCCAGCGCGACCACCCCGTTGAGCACCACCGCGCTGGCCACCACGGCCACGGAAAACAGTACCACCGCCGCGACCGAAAGTACGCTTGGCGGTGTTACGAGCATTATCAACAACGGAGAAAGAGGATTCGTCCTCGGCCTGGACGGCGAAAAGGCTGGAGCTACCGGCACCATACACCTGTTGATCTGTTTTGATATTGAGTGTTAGTTTGCCAGGTTTTTCCTTCATATTACGTCGGGGAATTTCGCACCTCTGTAGTTGCGGTTGTAGGCCTGGCGACCACCACGGTTGGAGTCCTTAGACTCAGAGGTCCAGTCGGCCATACGGCCCAACTTGTCACCCTTGGAGAAAGGAGCATAAGGGACACCCTGGAGCATGTTGTCGCCCGCGGCCGCAGGGCCCCAAGTGTCATCGGCGGGGAGGGCCGACACAATGTCGGCGATGGAGATGGGAGCCATGTTGGAGAGAATTCAAAAGAACAGAGGGTCTATTGAACAAGGAAGATGAATCAAAGAATTAAGAAAAAAATTGAATCCCCGCAGAAGGAGATGTGGATGGCAGTTAGTGGGGGGAGGATCCAACAACAACAACCGACGATGGATTCAATTCCGTCGATGCAATTTTTGTGTCGCGAGAAAGATGGCGGTGGCTGAAATGTCTTGGCAAATGAAGAACACCGCCACCATTGAGGTGGGCTATCTGATTACATAAGATGAGCACCGCCACAGCTTGTGTCTATGAGTCAGCAGTACACAACACATGTATAAATATATGCATAACGACCACTGCCAGAACAACATGAACAACATGAACAACCAGAACAACCAGAACTACTACTACTGCCTCCAAGGTATCAGGATGGGCCATCTCACCCTCTGGGTCATCCTTTCTCCCTATGTCAGCCGCACCATAAACATCTGGAGGAGAATTCGATATGACGTATCTCTATCAACTCTCTGCCAGAGGAACCAATTGAATCATCCTGCTTGCTTATCAGAACCCCAGAACCCCAGAACCCCATTAAGGGGCGAAACTAGGAATCCTTGGATCGCATCAAGATACTAATTCAATCAAATATATTGATCGACCGATCACTTTTCCAAGGTGGATACGGCATGACAGATAACTCGAGGAGGCGAATCCTGGGGGAATTAAGTCTCTTTCCGTAAATCCCTGTGAGGTAGTTAGTTAACTAACTAGGTACAGTACAATAACTAAACGATGTAACTCAGTAGGTCCATAATTATTTCTGAGAATGCTGACTCCTACCAATTGCAGAAATCCGACAAAAGAAAAGAATCGAGGGCTGGATGTATCGAGAGATCGGTGCACATCTGGGAATATCATCCATGCTAGTTAGGGTCAGATTAACTTCTTAGGGCTCCGGTGGAAGTGGAAGATGGCTGGAGTTTCGATTACACCATGATTTAAGGCTTATCGACACATTTACTACTGTATGTATAGAATTTCTTTTTTCTTTTTTTGCTTATTTTCATTCAATCTTCTCTCTCTTCCCCTGACTAGTGTTGGATGCTTTGTGTCAGACCGCATTTGCCGCAGCCAAGCAAGCAAGCAAGCTGAAGTCTAGTTAGTGAAATCAATCCATTATTATGATTACTTATTCCGTCACTAATTGATCCCTTATCAATAGCATTCCAGGTGAGTGGAGAAGGATGGCCGCCGATCATCGGGAGATGATGAGAGGTTCGTTCCGGGGATTAGGGTTCTGCTGATAACGAACTCACGCTTGACAGGAAGATGCGCCGCTTGGCCGGCTCCATTCCCCAGCCCATATCCAGGGCTCTGTATCCTGGGCTCCGGATGAGGGAAGGATCATAGCTCGACTCCCTCGCTTGGGACGGTTCCTGCATGGCGATTTACAACTTGCCAAGATCTATCGAACCCTCTTTTATTCTTGGATTTGTCTATCCTCACTCAGCTTTTCACGAGACTCAATAATCGGATCCTCTCTTATCACCATGCATCGTCGACCGGAGTGTCTACCCTGCAGATCCATTCCTCGATCTGGTAGTCCCCGACTTGTGTTCCTTGATCCAAGAGTCCCTTTTGGCTTTTCTTTGCCGCATTCCGAGAGAAGGAGACTATTGTTCAACCCTCAGAGATAACGACTCTAGGGCATGTCATTGGGTTATAAGGCGAAGGGGTGAGTAAACCGGGGTCTTGGGTTGTTGTGTTGTAAGGATATATAAGACGTCGAGAATCCGCCTCAAAATTCAATCCTAACAGCCCCAGAATCAAGAACAACAATCCCACTCAAAGTCATTCATTCATTCCTTTGTCCATACAAAGACACGCAACACCCTTTGTTATCCACAAAACAAACACTGTCACCATGAAGTTCTCCACCGCTCTTTCTTTCTTCGCTGCCGGCGCTGCCCTTGTCTCTGCCCTGCCCGTTGCCGAGGACGATGAAACCTACCTCGTCGAAGCCAAGTGCATCAAGCCTTTCCTGTGCTGTGGTGAACTGAAGACTCCTCTCGACCCTGTCGTTGACCCCGTGCTGGAGGCTCTTCACCTTGGTCCTGAGTCCATCGTCAGCTCCATCGGTCTTTTCTGTATGTCTGATCGATTTACTTAGCCTTGTCCATTCTCCCATACTGATTGATTTTTTTTTTTTTCAAGGCCACGCTTATGATGATACCTGCCCCACTGGTCCTAAGTGCTGTACCGAAGCCAACCTCCTGGTAAGTTTTCTGCGGTAGATATGTTGGTGTCAAATATAGGTTCTAACATGCCATGCTATGTAGGACGGCACTGTCGCTCTTGGCTGCTCTGACCTCGCCCACCCTGAAGTCGCCGACTACTAAGCGGGTCGTCGTATAGCCGTGGATTTGCAGCTTTTGGAGCCGTGTAGGTCCTATACGGAATTATACCCCCAGGGTGATGACCGCATTCTTGTCTTCTGTATCCCCACTTGTCTATAAGAATCTTTAATGTACCTAATACACTAGACGAATATACATTTTCCTTCTGTCTAAGCTTGATATCGGGGATAAGAGAGAGGGGTATATGTAATTATTCTAGTCTAATAACTCCATTGTTCTCATGGCGGGCAGGCGATCTGTTTGAAACCAGATCTCGTTCACCCACGAAATTCTTCTGATGGACAACCCGCCCCCTCTTCTATTCATCTGTACAAATAGAAGTAATAGAAATTCGACCCGAATTTCTTCGTATCCATAACCCCCGCCACAAGATTGTCATTCACATACCGGAAATGATCAATAATGGGATGATTATCATAGATCATCGCCGTAGACACAACATCCCGAAACTTGACCTCGCGAAGCTTCCAAAACCAAAAGTCGATTAATTTCATTCTCTCATCAGATATCACGAGTAACGTGGGAAAAAAATAAAAATAAACTTACAACAGCATGTCCCCACGACTCATCACATACCCGTTCTTCATCCTTCAGCACATCAATCGGGTCAACGTTGTCCAGTCCGTGAAAGGTCTTGCCTTGCCAGGAGATTGTCGTCAATGCTTGGTGAGCGGGGTGGCCGGTGTCAAAACTACCGCCTTTCCATTGTCCGAGGAGAGATTCAGCTTTGATGGGATTGAGTTTGTTATAGACACTTTCGACTTCGGTGGTGGCTATTTGGCCGGATTGTTGGGTTAGGGCGACGAATGTTTGTTCCGGTGTGCTGGGGAGAGAGGTTAGTGGGGGAGGGGATATTATGAATGAGATGAGATATACCTTGACATTTTGAAGTTCGAGATAGGCGTAAATATTGTTGTTGATTGTGAAGTTGAGATTTTCTAATGTGGTGGGCGAGTCGATATATAAATTAGGTAACTATACAGCGGTAACGCTCCTCCGAGGTCCGCGGCCTTTGCTTCTACGCCGTATGATACACTGGAATTTCTGGGGATTTTTCTTTTTTTAGTTGAATATCCACTTTATTACTGCTTTCGTTGGCTCCATTATTTCCTACTAATATACTCTTACCTCTATCACTTGGAATGCAAGTATGCAGGGGTCTAATGCGTCGGCAGAACCAAAGGTGGCATCTCAGGGCTAGCAATAGATTTGTGTTCCACAGCATTAGTGCTTGGAGGAAGAGAAGTTGACAAATGGCTATTATTAATCTTATTCGTAATGAAAGGATGACAGTGCATGAATGCAGCAGTTCTTTGTCTTTGCAGTCCAGAATAAATCATCTAAGTGACCAGGGGTCTCTGTGTGACTGCCTGTGTAACTCGTCGGTAGTTAGTGAGCAATCATGTATATAATCTTGCCTCTTCTGCTGGAGAAGCCATAGGATGAAACTACTCTCAATCACACATCCTAATCACACCCAGACCACACCGACTTACTCCTTACCTCCATACCAAATGTTCCTGTTCATTGTGTACAGTCTCCTCTGGAGCCTACTTGGGGATCCCCTCGCAAGAAGCCAGACTGTGGACGACGGGATCCATATTCTATCTGTGACCGGCGTCGAAGTCCACAACTACCCCTCCCCTTTCCTCTCCCTGATCGCCCCTACCAACACCACCACAATCGACTTCCGCAACTGCACCGTAACCCTGACCCACCCGGGCATCGACGACATCGTCATCGTCTCCCTCTGGCTCCCCCCGCCCGACCTCTGGAACAGCAAATTCCTCTCCACCGGCGGCAGCGGCCTCCAAGCCGGAATCTTCGGCCTGTACCAACCCTCCGGCGTCGCCTTGGGTTACGCAACCGCCTCCACGGAAGGCGGCCTGAGTAAAAACAACACCCTCGACCCCTCCACCGGCGCCTGGGCAGTCAACAGCGATGGCTCCCTTAACGAAACCCTCATAACAAACTACGAGTACCGATCCGTGCACGACATGGCGGTCGTCGGCAAGCAGATCGTGCGCCAGTACTACGGCGCGGCGGCGCGGTATTCGTATTTCTTCGGCTGCTCCACCGGCGGCGGACAGGGATACCAGTCTGCGGCGCGGTATCCGCGAGACTTCGACGGCATTATGGCCAACTCGCCGGCGTTGGATCCGGTCACTTTGGGGCCGTTGGGGTTGTGGCCTATGGTGGTGATGGGGAGTGAGTCTGTCGTGGTTCCGCAGTGTGTGTTTGAGGTGTATCAGCAGGAGATTGTACGGGTTTGTGATCCGTTGGATGGAGTTAGGGAAGGCCTGATCACGTCGTATTGGCCGAGGAAGTGTGTTGATTTCTTCGATCCGGGTGAGTTGGTGGGGAGGGTACTCGATTGCGAGGATACGAATGGTAGGTTGGTGATCAATGAGACGCACGCGGAGGTTGTGCGGCGGGTTCTGCGGGGGCCGACCAGGGATGGTCAACACCAGGACCAGGACCAGGTAGGGTATGGGATTCCTCCCGGGGCAAGCTTTGCGGGGATGGCGAATACAGTGGTCGTGAATGGAACGGTGGCGGAAGTCCCGTTTGGCCCGTTTAGCCCGTATGAGGGGTGGGGGAAGTACCTTGTCTTGCGAAATGGGAGTAGCTCAGTCCTCAACATGACCGAGGCGGAGTTCTGGCGGGTGTTGGAGCTATCAAGAGCGAACTTGTCGGGACTCTTTGCGTTGAGTCCGGATTTGTCTGGATTCCGGAACGCGGGGGGGAAACTGCTCTCGTGGCATGGCATGGCTGATCGGTATGTTCCATATGTGTCGACGAGGGATTACTTTAGGAAAGTTGCTGGCGAGGCGGCTGGTAACGTCGACGACTTCTATCGCCTGTTCCTGGCGCCTGGCGCTGATCACTGTTTCTTGCCCATCCCGGGGCTCGTCCCGGGGCCGATACCTGTGAGCCCGTGGGCGGCGTTGATCCAGTGGGTGGAGAAGGGCATTATACCGGAGACACTGTCGGCTTCGACGGTTACTGGCCATCGGATTACGCGTGAGCTGTGTCCGTATCCATGGGAGTTGCGGTATAAGGGCCAGGACAATGTGGACGAGGCGAGTAGTTGGACTTGTCAGAAAGCTTAGGGATGGAGTTAGGGCATGGATGAACACATGATCATGCGCCACCCCGACTCAAAAAGGATCTAGAGTGAAAAGAGGGAAACGAATCAGACGATGACCGGAGAATACAATGGATGGCTTGATGCTTACAGGCAGCAACGTTTCCCCCCTCGTATATCATCAGTAACCCTAATTCCTCCTCCCCACATTCTGTATATCTTGGGATTCTTCTTCCGCTACTTCCTGCATCTATACACCCCTCATAAGTCATACCTAAATATAATAATAAATAACATGATGGACCCCAATACCACCCCCAGCATCCGCCACTCAAGCATCAACCAATGCTCCTTCACCAACCTCACCCCCGCAGACTCCATCCGACACAGTCACCTGCACAACGTCACCATAGCCAGCCCACACCCAGAACCACACCTACAACCCCAGCCCTCCACCAAGAAAAACACTACAACCACCACCAATATCACCGGAAGCAAACTCACCAACAGCACCATCGCCCACGTCTCCACCCGCCGCAGCAAAATCTCCAACAGCACGCTCGTGAACGTATCCTCAACCCAGCGCGTCAAAGTCCACGACTCGCACCTCGAGAACGTCGACTCCTCGCGTCGCAGCAAGGTGACCAACAGCTCGGTGACGGGCCATAGCAGTCTCAGCCGCAGCAAGGTGCAGAACTCGGTGGTGGAGGAGAGCGCGCTGCGGCGCAGCAAGGTGGAGAATGCGCAGGTGGTGCGGTCGCAGGTGAAGAAGTCGGCGTTGCGCGATTGCGATGTTAGTGACTGCGTGGTGGTGGAGTGTAAGTTTAAGGGGATGGTTTTGCGGAATGGGGTGTGGAAGAGGGGGAAGTTGGTGGGGAGGATGGGGGAGGGGGAGGTGGTCATGGTGGATGGGAGGGATGGGAAGGTATGTTATTCTTATTCTTATTCTTTTTCTTATTGTTTTTCTTTTGAAGATGACTATGGTTATGGTTATGATGATATTGAGGAGTGAGATTAGGGCTGACATGGGTTTAACTATCTGTATAGTCTATGGGCAAGATTGATCACGACAAGATCGTCACGAAAGATCCCCAGGAATGGATGCAAGAGTCTGATGGCTCAGACAAGGAAGATGAGCGAGATCTGGATCTGCCGCCGCCTTATTCGGCCTGATCCTGATCTTGGGGTTACTGGCGCTGATACGAGGTTATGTTATGTTATGCTATGGGTATGTGTATATGATTTAAGGATGCGATTAAAAACTTCAACCACAAAACCAGTAGTTACATAAATCAAGATCATCTCTCCTCCGCCCCAGTCTCTTTCGACCCAGCCACAATATACTGCTTCTCACTCTTCAACTCGGCCAACGCACTCTCCGGAAGCTTCAATGTATCCGCAACAATCTGCTTCGGCGTTGAGCCAATCCACTGGCCCAGCGCAATATCTACAACAACACCCACCCTATTAGCCATCCATTTCCCCAGAAAGAAAAAAAAAAACCCGAGAAAGAAAAGAAGAAAAAAAACTCACCAGTAAAAGCCTCCGCCTGCAAAACCTCCACAAACACCAAATCCTCATCCCCCGTATTCTCCACATAATGACTATGCGACTGCGGAAAATACCCCACATCGCCCGGCCGATAATCAAACGTCGTCGCCGTACTCGGCGCCTCAAACAACGTCGCCCGCCCCTTTCCCCGGATGAAAAACGTCCACTCATCACTACTGGGGTGCCAGTGGATCTCCCGCATGCCACCCGGCTTGACGGTGACCACGGCGGCAGCAAAGTTGGCCGCGATGGGGAAGGTGGCCGGGTCGACGATCTTGACGGAGCCGCCGGCGACTTCGTGGGCGGGCTGCTCGGAGAAATGGTACGAGTAGCTCTCGTTGAGGGGGACCACGCCGGCGGCGGTCGTGACGTTTTGTTCTTCAATGTCTTTGGGGGCGGGGGTGCCGGGGAAGATGTACAGTTCGTCCGAGGGGATGTTGTCGAAGGCGCTGAGGGGGAGGTCGAGGTTTTTGGAGAGGACGGATCTCTGGTTTCCCCCCCCCCTTTTGTTAGTATCTAGGTAGATATATAGATAGACAAGGGGATAATGTCTTACCGGGTTGTGGGCAAAGACTTGAGAGGCGAGGAACGTATTGTCCTCAGAGAAGGACCCGTCGTCGAAAACCAGGAGGAATTCCACGCCGGGATCAAGCGCTTGAATGGAATGAGGGACGCCGCTGGAAAGGGGATATAGGTTAATTTCAGTTAATTTGCATATCGATATACAACAGCCACTCACGGAGGGAAGAACCACACATCTCCTTCAGTGAGGTCGTCGACAAATGTCTCTCCGTTTTCGTTGATGGCCTGGAGAGAGTTAGAACAAGGGTCATTGAGGACAACCAGCTAACCTACCTGGATTCGACAAGATCCGTTAAGTACTAACGACCATTCGCTGGCGACATGCCAGTGGAGTTCACGATATGCACCGGCTTCGAGACGCATGTCGACACCGGCCATCTTGGTGGCATCCGGCATGACGACCGTGTTCTCTTGTCGGGCCCATCCTGCACTATCCATCCCAAGCCTGTGTGGAGGATCAGTCATGAGATGAGTTCGTATAAACGAAGAATGGAGACCAATAAGAAAGAGACTCACTTGTTCCGGCTCAGCCCTAGGACACCGGTTAACAATAGAACGTAACACAGTGCGAGAACAACTTACCCATGGGCCATTGGGCATTGATTGTTTGGCCCTTGTCACTCCCAGGAGGAGCGAGCTTATCACTGTTGATACGGTCATAGTTGTAGTTCCCTATCCAGTCAGTCCTTTTCTCTCATATCTACACAATCGTCTAGATAGGTAGGTAGGTAGGGGGCACTTACGAGGCCCGGCATCAGTTCCTCCCATATCTCCACGGATAGGCTGCGGGTTATCAGCAGTCTCAAAGTCCAAGTACGTGCCAATGTCAGCATCCTCCTTCTGCCCTGTAACCAGCGTGTACTTGACTTCCTCAGTCGAGTGCTCCGACAACTTGTTGGAAGACGAGTACCCGAGGAGATCCTCAGAGCCCCGGAGAGGGGGGTTGTCGGTGGTATCCCGGACAGAGTTATGGGTTGGAGCTCCATATACCGCGCACCCTAGGAACAGGGCCAGACCCAAGATACGGAAGACGGTAGACTTCATGGTGGGGAATTGGGACAAGCTGTGTGGGAAGAGAAAGTCATTCCGCCACCACGGGGTGGTAGATATGGCCGGGTTTTATAGACTCCGTCAACGAGGAAGATTCCCCTCATTTCACCTCACTCTGGGGGGAAAGGGAAGATGATCACCCCATTGTCACAGTCTCTTTTCCCCTCACGGATTAAGACCTATCAGAGTGGGGAGGTGACGAGCCATGGAGGAAATTGTCGTCAGATTGGATGTATTCATGCGGGGAGGGACTATCTCAATGTGAGGGACGGAATTATATGACTGCAGGGATGTAAGATGTGTCTGCCTAGGAAGTCCATGTCGATGTAGTACCGGAGGACATTTGGGGCCATAACTACTACTAGCTGCATCTTACATCACTTTCTGTCAATAGACATATAGCTTAGAGACTTCCCAAACGAGTATTAAAAAAAAACAAGACACCATCCCAGATAAACCAAAACAAACTACCGAATGAATACAGATATGATATCAACCGTTGTATCCCAAGATTCCCCCATTTAAGCAAGAGAACCAATATTAGACGCATACCAAGCAAACCCAAGCTTCAGCCAAGCCACGCCATCCTCATAGCCAGAATCTGACCTCGCACAGCGAGTGACTGCTCTCAACCCTTGCATCAAGCAATACAAGAACAACCAATGAGGCCTCCCCCCCCTGTTCAAACCCTCGTCCATTCTCCGCACGCGGGACAGACCTGCTCCCCCTTCCATAACCATCGTTGCCTTTCTCGTCGGCTACGCCGGCACGGAATGCAGCCCTACCCATCACCGTGCATAAAAGTCTATTGGTGGTAAAAGCAAGCTATAGTGTTAGGCAGGTAGCCAATCTCCTAGCATGAACAATGATGGTGTAAGACCCCGCACGAGAACCTGGTAGCAAAGCGACTTACGGAGTTTGTGTGTGACGATAGCAGTTAATGTTGCAGATGGTGTGGGTGGGGCCGATCACTTTCGGCACGCCGGGCCTGCAGAACGTGTGATATTTATAGGAATTTCCCCTCACGGGGTGCGGGCTACGGAACGTATGGTCAGCTTGGGAAATTGCCCTCCAGGGGGGTTTGATGGGGGGTTGATGGAGCTAATGTTGATGATCCTGGTATTAATACTCCATGTGGGATGGGACGGGGCGTCGGAAAAGGGGGGAGTATCTCCCCGGAGGAAATGAAGTGGAGATGAGGATAAAGTGGATGAGTAGTTAAATTAGTTTAGTTTGGTTTAGTTAGTTTTAGTTAGTTAGTTGGTTAGATAGTAAGTAATTGACTAGAGGTAGTTTAGGGCTACGGATTCATCCCCCGTAGACTCCATCAACAACAAGATCATCATCATCATCATCATCCTGACATAGTAACTAAAGATACTCCCGAATCACCTCCTCCGTCCACTCCCACAACGTGCCCGCCAACTCCTTATCCCTCGCCTTCGAATCCACCTCCTCCAACTTCCCCACCGGCACATAAAACCCGCCATTAACCATCTCCTGCGCCGGCGCCGTAGCAGCCCAAACCTGATTCCGGACACCCTTCTCGACCGTCACCATGTTGCCCAGGGTCGTTAAATATATAAACGCGGCCTTCCCCCAGCTCAAGTCGTCCACAAGCCCCGTACGCACCACGCCCGGATGAACAGACACCGTCATCAGCCCGGGGTACCGGCGGGCAAGCTCGCGCGCATAAACCACATTCGCCAGCTTGCTCTGCCCATAGCGGACCCAGGGCCCCACCGGCCCGCCCCAGCAGTTCTGAGGAGTAGACAAGGTGGGGAAATTGATGCCTGCGAAGGGGTGCATTTTGTAGCCCATTGAGCTGAGGATGACGATCCGGCCGGTGGGTTCGGACGAGCCGGCAGATGTCAGTAGGGGGATGAGTCTGCGGATCAGAAGGGCATGGCCGATGTGGTTGGTGGCGAACTGGATCTCATAGCCGTCTGCGGTGGTGGCTGCCGGCACGGCCATGGTGCCGGCGTTGCAGATGAGGATGTCGAGGTGCGACTCCTGGGCGAGGATCTTGTCGGCGGCGGATTGGACGGAGGAAAGCGAGCTGAGGTCGCAAGGGATGAATGTGATGGTGGTGGCTTTGGTGCGGTCGTTTTCTTGGAGGTGCTGGATCAGCGACTCGGCCTTGGTGGCGTTACGGCCGCTGAAGTAGATGTGGGCTGGGTTGTGTTGCGCGAGGGTCTTGACTGATTGGGCTCCTAGGCCGGAGGTTCCTGGATTCATGACCGGTAAGTTGAGGGTGTCTATGGTGATATTGAGGGAAGAGGGTTTAGGCTAACCTCCTGTGACGAAGATGACTTTACCCGTAAGATCGGGAATGTCGCTCTCGGAGTTGGTAGGTATGCTGGGCATCGTGAAATACTGGACGTTATCTGTTGTTGCAGCAGTATTAGTTATGGAGTGCGCGAAGCAGAGATAGATATATAAAAAGAATCTTGTGATGTGACGGACTTATGGGTTTCGGGGTTTAGGCATGCAACGGTCCCGGAGTTTAGTAAACACCGCGAGGAAGTGACCTTGGTCAAGGAACAGCACAGCCATCGAAGGCAAGGGAAGGCCAGCGAACAGTCTGGGGATTAGGTACGGATGTAAGAGATATATACAATTCTATACTGTCATGGCCAAGGACGAAGCATCGCTATCGAACTCCCCGGGGCCTCCGGCATCCCGCTCGGGCCTCATCCGGCATAGTTGTCCAAAGTACCTGGCGAACTTCTTTGCCAACCTGTTCAACGGCATCCATTGCCCAGAGAACATCAAGGTGTTCATAGTCGTCAATGACCTTTTCATGGACGACCTGCACATGCGGCTCGCGACCATTCCGCAGTCGGCGAAGCAACCGTCGGCCGTCAACAAGGCCGTCAGATCCCGCGACCCATAGCGCAAAAGGTGGTGTTTGCGGCCCGTACCACGCAGTGTCGCTGCGGGAGTTGCCATCATCGAGGCCCCTCTCGATGCGATGGTCCTCTTCCGACTCGGCAAGGCCGATCGCATGGGTCGCGAGGATGCATTTCTGGGCCGCAAAACACTCGGGCCCCAGCCACCAGCGCATGGTCTCGGCGCTGACATACACAGGAGCAAACTGAAACATACGATCGCGAAGGCCACGGTCCCAACGGGTGTCACTCCAGCCGAAGAGATATGAGAAGACGAAGTAGCCTAGTGCGCCGTAGACGCGGGGGTGGAGATAGCGATGCATTGTCATCATGAAGGGGATGAACGAATGAATGCCGAAGATGACGCGGAAAGTAGCAGGGGAAATCACGCGCAGGAACCGAAAATAGGCTCTTTCGATTAAGGGCCCTGCATAGGCGGCAGGGGCTAGTGCACAAAACACGGACAGATGCTCGCCCAATTCCGGGCGCTGGTCTCGCGCCAAAGCTACAAAGGTCTGTGTAGTGCCTTGGGAATGACATACGAGACCGAGCTTCTCGAATCGAGTCTCATAAAGCACTCTGGACACGAGGGCCGACAAATCAAAGATTCCCAGCTGCCGGATATTCCAAGACCAGATGCGCGGGTCCCCCGCAGAAAGAGTCGTATGATCAGCTCCTAGACCGCAGCGATTGTTGCCAAGCCAAACGTCATATCCCGATTTGCAAAGGTAGAAAGCCAGACTATCATCATCATTTACGCAATACGCGCCAGCGCTCTGAAGCAGGCCATGCATCATCAGCACAGGATACTTGCGACGGGAAGCACCTGATTCGCCGTTCTTCCGCCCAGTGAACACTTGTGGCCCCCTGTGCCGTCGTTCCATTGGTGGCAATGGGGTATATTCCTGCGGGTTGTAAACATGCCACAAGGTGAGGATGAAGCCATCTTCCGTCTGCACCTTGAACGTTTCCACGTCCAAGCCAACTCTCCTCGCATAATATGCAACGTCGCAAACGATCGGATCCTTACCACCTTCCAGCGGTGGACAATCATCCGGAGCCTCTTCATCGACCTCCTTCTTCTCCTGTCGGCGTTGCCATTTACGAGAATTGTTCTGCCGCTCCACGCTCCTCGCCCGTTCCTCGGAGAGAAAGGCCCGGTCCGACCGGGGGTCCTGACACCTCGACCAGAGTCCAATATCCACGACAAAATTCCAGATGCTCCTCGAGAGAGCACCTACAACAATGACACCGAGAAACAACAGCGAGAGAACGAACGAGGCACATCGAATAGCGAGAGACTGCAGTCGAGAACGAAACGACGGCGGACCGTAGGAAGGCAACGGAGGAAACAGAGGGTGTGGCGAAGGTTCCCAGGACGAGGAGGCAGGGTGCCTATCGCCTAATAGACCGTCGGTCACGGTGGACTCGTCGTCCTTCTCGTCGGAATCGTGGATTCGGCGGAGATCATATAATTCCACCTCTGACTGGGGTTGTTTCCCACTTCTTGACCCAGCACATAGCCGGGTATCAAGCATGGTAAGCTCAGACGCCATGGTTTCACAGTTCCCTGCGATTGGGAGATCCGGGGTGTTTCACCGCATGTGAAGGTGAGAGGACTGCATAGGAATGTCAGAGTGTGTTTGTGGGGGAGTTGGCGAACAGCGGCAGCATCATGTTCGGCATCTGAGAGCCGTGGAAAGGTCATCAGAGGATGTTGTCCAGGAGAAGGCGAAGTGGGAAGGAAACTCGACGCTGGCGTCGATCCCGCGGAGTTTCCGCTTTGGGAAGTCCCCTGGACGCACGTGAAAGTGGAGCCCTACGTAATGAGATCCGTCCAATCATATGCACGACCTGAATACGTGCCTCAGATGGAAACGGAAGTATACAGACAGACAAACTTGGAAAGTTCTTTACGGTTACTTATAAACAGATAGATATACTCGAAAAAAAATCCGTTCGCTCACATCTCATCGGGGAGATTAAAACCCCTCATGGCTCATATCACATACAGCTGACATCGTCCAGCTCAACTCAATCTACGCCCTCTCCACATGCTCCATATCATGCTTGACCCGCGCATCCGCTTCCAACCTCACCAGATCAACATCAGAGCCCCCATCAGACACATCACGCACATCGGTGTAGTGCACCGATGGCTTAAACGTCGTCGACTTCCACGCCACCGGCACCTTGGAATACAGCTCATCCACCTGCTCCAGACTAAGACCCTTGGTCTCGTAGATGCAAGTATACACGAAGATCGCAGCCAAGAAGCAGAACCCACCCCAAATAAAGAACACCTTGGACTGGAGATTGGCGTTTCCAGGACCTGCGTTGACCATGTACGGCGTCGCATACGCAAGAGCCCAGTTGAACAACCAATTGGTAGCCGTGGTCAGCGACAGGCATTTGGCGCGAGCCTTGAGTGGGAACAGCTCGCCAGTGACTACCCAAGCCACGGGGCCCCATGACGAGGCAAAGAAGAAGATATCAAGACAGACAAACGCGATTAGGACATTATTTGCGACGTCGGAGGCGGCGACGGTTCCTACAATGGCGACAACGAGCTGGGAGACGCACATTCCGACTGCCCCGAACAGCAGCAGCGGACGACGACCCCATTTCTCGACCATGTAGAGACCGGGGAAGGTAGACACCACGTTCACGATGTTTGTAATAAGCGTGATGAGAAAGCCGTTCTTGATACCGGAGTGTTCGAAGAAGGTCGTTCCGTAGTAGACTGCAGTGGACTAGTTAGACATGAGGGCTTGGTAGAAATTGCCGGGAAGAGACCTGGGGAGAAAAAACGCACAAATAAAGTTGACCCCTGCAAGCTGCTGGAGCATTTGCACCGTGCAGCCGGTAGCAAGACGCTTGCCCAGTGTTCCACGCATGATCTCAAAGTAGCTGGCACTACCCACGCTCATCTCGTACTCATGGTTGGCTTGGATTTCCGCCAGCTCGGACACGATAGCTGGACTGTTGATATCCAGACGCCGCAGGCGTGCGAGTGCCTTGGACGCCGCCTCATGTCGTCCCTTTTTGATCAGGAACCGGGGCGTCTCTGGTAGGACTAGCATACCGGCCACGAGAACAATCGCCCAGCCAAATTGAACCGCCACGGGGATGCGGTAGGAGCCGGTGTCCATGCGGTCCTTGGTCGCATTGTTCACCACGGCTGCGACAAGCAAGCCGATAGTGATCGCCAGCTGGTAGGCACCGACAATGGTTCCTCGAATCCACTTTGGGGCTGTTTCGGACTGATACAGAGGGACTATTGGGAAGTTATTAGAAGAACCGCCCCAGGGAGGAGATTGGAAATGAGAATATGTATACGCACTGGTGGCAGAGAGTAAACCGACGCCGTAGCCGGCGAAGAATCGCCCTGCGACGAACAGCGGGATCGAAGTAGACACAGTCTGTAGGATCACGCCGAAGCAGAACACCATAGTATTGATGATCATGGCGATACGTCGGCCAAAGTAGTCCGCCACTGGGGCAGCAGTCAAGGCTCCAAAGAAAGTGCCTGCCGACAGCAGAGACACGATCATGGACGACTGCGAGGAGGTCACGTCGGGATAGTTGTCCTCCGGGTTGATATACCCAGTCGAGAAGAGCTTGCGCCAGTATTTCATGGCCAGGATGCCATTGATGGTTCCTGTGTCATACCTATCGCGCAACAACCATTAGCTGCCAATTCTGTTCTCGCCATCGTGGTGGTGCATCCATTACCCGAACAACACGCCTCCAAACGAGACGAACAACCCAATAAGGATGGCTGGGGTTGCAGAGCCGGCAGTCTCCTCCGGCGTTTTCAACAAGAAGCCCATAATTCAAGGGGGGTGAAGCATATCAGACCAAGAGACGGTATATAGTGTGGATAGGTTGGTTGGGTTTCTTGGGAACGATCGACAGACGAACAAGATGAGGATTCGAATCGACCAACGAAAACAAACAGTTTCAAAGACGAGAAAATAACTCTCAATAACTCAAACCTCGCGGGGAATATGGGGAGATTTTGTACTACTCGGACCAAACCGCAGCATGCGGCAACATCAGCCGTGACTCTCCCCATATCCGGCATCCCGCAAACATTTGGGGGCAACCGGAACCAGCAACCAGCATCACAGCCCACCTCCAGCACCGCGCAGCATAGCAAAGTCCTCCTGACTGACTGACTGACAGGCAGACAGACAACCCATTGTACCGGTGTAGTGGATATGATGGTTTCTGCCCGTGCGAAGAGTGGATTCGTCCGCCGGCAAAACCGCCCGTATCCCATCTTAGAGCCTAGGTAGGGGGTAAGACATCAACACCACAACACTACTGCACATGAAACAGCCGATCCATGGATCCCGATGATTCTAGAAAGTTGCCACATAACACGGAAATCAGGCATTCGAGCAGAATATTGCCCAAGAAGAAGAAAAGCCTCGATGTTTCACCCCCGGGATGACCGTGGTTGTTGTTGTTGTCTGGAATTAGGGTTACACGAATGCCGCATGCAGTCAGCCCAACATACTTCAACATCCACGCATGGTGAAAACCTATCCTAGACCCTAGAGGTGATCTCAAATCTCTCCCATGCATGACAAGGCAGATTTCGTCTTTCTTTTTTTTCTCTTTTGGTTTGTCTCTTGTGGATTCCAAATATAAATATAGTTACCCTCCCCCTTACTGCCACTGCCACCTGCGCAAGTCAATCGGAGTACCACCTGGACGCGAGGGTTCGGGCAATATGCAATAATAACAATCATCCCTTGTCAGACCACGCCAAAAAAAAACTCAACCCAAAGTAAAGAGTCCTCTCACCGACCCCAAAACAGGAAAATGCAAATGTGCCTTCTCGAGGGTTACATGGCATTTAGTGCATAGAACCCCGGACGCAATAAGCTTCTGACACCGTCCCGGATCCAAGGTATTGATTCTACGGCCACCAGCGTCCTCTCCGAAAACGGTGGAGCTCGATGTGAGGTAGATGGGTTGGTAATGTTTGCTTCTTTTATTCTCATGTCTGCTCTGTAGGGGGGTTGGATCACAATAAATAGTAGTTCCATGGATTTGGAAGCATTAGGTGGGGTTGATTGGTGATGCCCCTGACGAACCTCCATGGAATTGGAAATCGAAGGTGGAGCTAAGTGTCCTTGTCACAGGAACGATCAGATCGATAGATAAATAGATTAACTACCCTCATGTTCGGGGCTTTTTTATTAGATGGTCCTAGGACAGAGGGTGGGGATCACAACCAGCCGAGAGAGAAAGAGAAAATATATGTAGGGCTTCATAAAATCCAGGTAAACTCCATTAATGATGCACAGGCAATATCTACTAATCCAGAACAATATTCACCCCATTTATATACATATGCCGTCATGTCGAGAGACCAGGCTACCACCGCCAGATCAGAAAGAAATACCATACGAAGACGATCATCGCCACGAACTTTATCGAGGCGACAAACTCCCGTTTGATCCTCTGAAATGCATTGCCGGACTTCTCGACCCGGCCCGGTTTCCACTTCGAGCCATCATCCATGGCATGATCGTCGGCACCTGGGCCCGGGTAAGCATCATAATACCCGTTGGGGATATATCGCGGGGGAGCATTGGTGGCTCGGCTGGCCAACCCACGCGGGGAAAAATTTGTGGAGCTAGACATACTAGAGGATGGGGGTTTGAATGCAGAGGAATGCTCGGAGGCGAACCGGTTTTCGGAGAGAGGGAGGATGGGGCTGGTGGAATTCGATAGTGTCGGAGGGTATCTTGCAAGGAGGAGGGCCCGTGCGAGGAGGACAGCCAGGGTGAATGCGAATACCAGGCCGTAGTGGATGAAAATGGAAAGCTGGTCGGGGAGGAGACACAGGTGGTTTTGAATAGTCGCACCAGGACTAGGCTGCTGGGTGGGTTTCCCGGTGGCAGGATCAATTGGATTCCAGAGACTCGTGAGCACAAAGCCCGGGCGTCTGACGCCCATGGCCCATGATATACTTTTCACGGTGATCTCGTTCGGGGAGCCGCTGAACTCGCGATGGGAGATCTCACAGTAGTCATGGTCATCACCGGAGTAGACCTGGATAAGATTGGGCCCGACCTTCGTTACCAAGTCCTTGGTGATGCTCTGGGTTAGAACGTTCTGGTATTGGTAGCCACCACCGATGGTAATAGCATTGGGCTCATCTTCCTCCAGGGGTTCGTCCGATGACGGTGGATGACGTTCCCGTAGAGGACCGCAAGGTGCGCCGGGCCTGCGGTATAATGGGACATGTGTGAGGAGAATGGCGGGGAACTCAGTATCCTCCAGAGGCGTTGTTTGGTGCACCGTCGGCTCCAATGCGTCAACAACTTTGTGATCGAAGAGAAGACCCTCGCTTTGGTTTCGCAGCATGCGCAATTCTTCAACTTCGGCGAGGCCCCGATGCATTTTCATGTTATTGAGGAAGTCCTCGGGCTCTTTCCAGATAAGTTCGTTCGGCTGTACTCCATCACCCGACCCCGTGCCCGAGCTCCCAGTCTCCGGGTCAGGTTGATCCATTGCGCTGAGCGACACGGTATCAATCGAAATGAAGGTGTGGTTCCCGATGATATCAACGCGGTTTCCCTTTCCAAAGAAAGATTGGAATCGATCGCGGACCGGCACTTGAACCCCCGACCCAAACCCTAGATCATGGTTGCCAGGCAGACTTGCAATCATCCTCCGACCGCGGGGGTCAGTCACAGCCCAATCGCCCTCATTCCACTGGTCCGTAAATATCTTCACAAACCGGTGGTATTCTTTCTTCCAAAAAGAATCCTTGTATTTCTGGTATCGTTTCTCCGGGCTGGAAGTCTGCTTCGTACCCCACTCCCTCCCCCCATCGAACAGATCGCCGAGGAAGACCACTGAGTCCGGTCCAAAGTCCCTCTGTATGGAGGAGAAGGAGCGTCGCATATATTGATCCGTAAATTTGACCGTCAAAGAAGAAAGAGGCCAAGGCCGACCAGGGTAGGTATGGGGGTCGACCAACTGGGGGTCCGCGATGAAGGCAACATGGTGTGGTGTGGCGTCTTGCGGCTGTTGAGAGAGACGTCGATCAGTAAGGGAGCTCATCAAGACCAAAAAAAAAAAGAAGAAGAAGAAGAAGAAGAAGAAACACTAAACACACCCATTTCTCCCAATTCTGCCATGCGCATGACTCCAGAGTCTCATTGAAAACTGTCCGCTCTCCCCACCAGAGAGTTGTAACCCACAGGAGGATCAACGCATTCCTAACATTGAAAATTGACCGCAATATTCTCCATGCCAAAGATTTCAAATCAGCACGCCCCCGAGCACCATCAGTTCCAGTCAATGTCAACGGAATCCGGATTCTTTGTAAACCCGCAATCCATTGTGTTGCACCGAGCGGCAGGGCCTCCTGTATGTTGTGCCAGATAGTTGAGGGATTGGACGAGTGGTCGCGACGGGCGGGACGGTAAGCATGGGCGCTCGTATCGTGAGAATAAGGGTAGCTCATGGTTGGGATCTCAAGCTAATAACAGCGACAGCGCAGCTACTGCGCCTTCTGCATCGCTGCCGCCCTTGCTGGACGGAAAAGAGGCCGGAGAGTCAACAATTGATGTAGTTGTGTAGCATGCTCCGTGAGTGGCGAATTTATGGATCCTATGGGTTCGCAGGGTTATACGATAGACTTTCAAAGGGTCAAATCGAAAGCATCATGGCCGGTAGTAGTTGGCGAAACCTGGGAAGTCCCTGAATGTCGATGTTGTCTTCCGTTGGGGTCTAGACAATAGTGAGCGGGACAGTCACGTGGCGTCATCCAGGCATCCAGGCACAAACACACGAGGGATTGATATTCCCCGATGAGGCAGGCAGGTGTTTGGATCCCTTACATCTCGACGTTTAAACATCCCCAGCGTAGATAGTGAAAAGGGGGGAGGCGCTACCTGTCATATAAGATTGTACTTAGCGAGTCCAAAGGGTGGGAGGAAATACGGGGAATCCTAAATAAGATCCATTCCTCATCCGACAATAGTAATTTCTAAGAATACAGCGTATGATCAAGAAAAAAAAAATACCGATGCGACCAATACCAACAGCACAATGCAGTGGAGCTCGCCAAACAAGAGACCGATATGTGGTGTGTGGCATTAATCATGAGAGAAACGATCCAACAAACTCTCTAGGGCGCAGGGGGAACATTAGGGGAAAAATACAGTAAGATACAACCGGTTGCAACCAAAAGCGAATGAAAAAGGGGTATGAATAATAACGGAGGAATGATGCTTTTGGTATGAATCGGACATGCAGGATGTAAAGAGAGAAAGTGTATGTCTACTAGGAAGAACGGCCCGCAGGCGGCGTTAATGCGACGGCTTGGGGCAGCACTGTCCACCTTGAGCGCATTCCTCGCCACATTCCAGAAGACAGGCCTGGGGATCCCCGTCACGATTGTTGTCCGCACGATTCGGGAACTTGTTCGCTGAGGTGTCATGGCTGCTTCCAGCAGAATAAGACGAGCCACCATTGTTATCCTCCGCGTCGCTATCAGGTGCAAACTCAGGCTGGATGGTGGACGAATGAATTCCATAGGCATGGAGACATTTTCGAACTTGTCTGGCGAGACGCATGTATCTCTCGGAGCCTTCTCCTTTAATTTCGGTGGCCACTTGGATGTGAATGGAAGCGACCAGCTTTGTGTCACTCAACTGCCATACGTGTAAATGGTGCGACCCGATCACACCTGGGAGCCCCTCAATGTCCTCCTTGATGTGGTCGATGCTCATGCCTGATGGTACAGCCTGCAATAAGATACGGGATGCTGCTTTGCAGAGGGGGATTGCGGAGCAAAGGATAATAATAGTAATTACCAGGGAGATTCCGGGGTCGACGTAGAATCTCCAGGAGTAGTCAGTTAGCCAAATCACTAGAGCAGAGATAATGACACCAATATTGCCCAAGGCATCCCCCATGACGTGGAGGAAAACACCCCGCATGTTGAGATCATGACTGTGGCCGTGGCCGTGTTTGTGATCCTTGGATTTGGGCTGGGCATGATTGTGATGTTTATGAATGTCATCCTCGACAGGCATGAATTTGGGTTTGACAGGGGCAACGATTTCATTGGTGTAGTTGCCGGTGCGATCCTTGTTGCCAAGAAGACCAGTTCGTTCATCTGGTTGAGTGTCTTCTGTCCCGTTGGCTCCCTGGTGGTCAGAATCCGACTCGGACGACTGCTCGTCCTGGCCAAAACTGTCGCGACTGGCGGCAATAATCTCCTGTCTCAAAGTGGCGGGGTGCACTTGAAGGTCTTCCACATCCATGTAACCCCTCGCAGTGGCGGAGCTGTACCGGCGAGAGTTCCGTTGCTGGCCATCAATCGCACGTTGTTTGCGCGAGTAAGGCGAGGAGGGTTCAGTAGCAGCCTCCAGCTATTATCATCCGTCAGTACTTGCATCGTAGGGAATTTAGGGTTTGACGCTTACGCTCGCTCGTTGTACATCTGGGCGAGACGGAGCGCTGTGTCGATGGGGACTCACTCCTTGTTCCGCAACAGTAACACTCTCCACATCCGAGGCTTCTTCGATGTCTCCGTGGCTATGGCTGTGGCCATGGCCATGGGAATGATCATGGAACAGGACTAAACCAACGATGTTGGAGAGTAGACCGAGGCACCCAACAATGCAGACGAATTTCGGGTTTTTCACCTCCTGGGGTTCCACCAATCTTTGTATAGCTTCCAGGAAAATAGACATACACAAGGCGACGAGGAAGACACCGTTGACGAGGGCACCGAGAGTTTCTGCGCGTTGCCACTATAGAAATAAAAATAGATGGTCAGATAAGATCTCACCCCTTGTTTGATGGACGGGACGACCTTACCCCATAGGTATACATGCTCGATTTCGTCTCTTGGTTCGCAACTTTCACTGCCCAAAGCCCGACAAGAAGAGAGATTACATCATTGAGCTAGAGAGGGATCAGCATATGATCAGTCGATGCATCGGGGCGAGGGCAAACTTACCATGTGAAATGAGTCGGCCACCAGAGCAAGGGAATGGACACTATATCCTAGACGGCGGGTTAGCAAATTAACTAGCTCCCCCAGGAATAGGCAAGCCTACCGGCAATCAACTCCAACAGAAAGAAGGCCGTATCAATTACCAACAGGATCATAATCCTGTTCGTCTTGGAGAGGCCCATGGTGGAGGGATATCAGCGGTGCGCTGTGGCGCGAACTCCGCGATAAAGAAACGGATGACGATAATCGGAGGGGCCAGGGGACAAAATGGAGGAGATACTAGGTCGGTGGGTGGTAATTGACGGCCACCGGGATATGGTAGAGGGAAGGAGAAGAAGAAAAGACGAGAGAAAGGGGACAAGGAGGAGGAAAGAAGAGTTGGAAGAGAAAACCAAGTTTTTGACAACTCTTGTCGTACATGATTTATTATTACTTTCTTTCAGGAAAATGACCGAATGTTCTTCTTTCTGCCGGCAGGTGGAGCCGCCTAATCCGGTAGGCGGCGAGCCTCCGATCGGCCCGGTAGTGGCGTGTTCTCCGCCTGAGGCCATCCGTCGTCATAACCCATCCTCATTTATACTACAGATCCTCTCCAATTAACTTACTATATACACGAGACTTGACGTGATAAAACGACTACACACTGTTCTTTTGCCTCTTCTGCTTCATCCTCTTTTTTTTTCTGCCACCACATTCACCTTTCCCTCTCGCTTCATCTTCGGTTCTCCGATTACGGCCCCCGCCGATGATGCCCCACTATAAGAACTACTATAAGGCCTAGAAGGTGCCCTATATACATAGCGTCAACAACGGTCGATGCTAGACAGAAAAAGCTCTTGTCTAGGTGCTACAAAACGGATGCCTTGAATGGAGTCGCTCATTATTAAGGAAGACCATTGGTCCAGACTAAGTTTTAATTTGACGAGGTTTTACAGTCTGAATCAGTCACTTGGTAGACTCTATATTCCCCTCGTCACGAGGTAGATAAAAAAAAAAAAAATACACGGCAGTCATAAACAAGAAGCCAACCGACACAGAGGAAACGAAAAATAACATCTCGAATTCAAACAACAGAAAAAAAACAACTAAAACGACACAAGGAGCTCGCTGAAAACTATCATAACGAAAACGTGGTATATATATAGCCTCACCTCTTATTCCTTCTGGCCATAAACCAGATAGAACCGAGCGTAAATGTGAAGCGACCGATCGAGCAAATCCTTCCGAACCCGCACCAGGAGCATCTGAACATCCTCCAGCCTCCACCCGAGCACGCGAGTGAAAAGCGCCAGAGAGTACGCATCAAGCGCTTCCAGCATGTTCGCCTGTTGGTACCGGCCCAACTCCTTCATCTTCGGGTCCTTGGCCCACGGGGAGAAGGGCACCTTGAGGATTGTCTGCTGCACATTCTTGAACCCGGTATCTTCCATCATCTGCTTGTATTTCGGCGCCATGCCCATGATTTTGCCGAACTTCTTGCTTCCTTCAATCAGGTGGTCCTTCCATTCGTAAATCCCGGTCGCCTTTTCCTCGCTATTGTCGTCGGAGTACACGCCGATGGTGAACTCTTGGCACTCGAACCACCCCCCGGGGGAAAGGGCGTTGTGGGCTTGCTCGAACAGCCGGGGGAAGTCTTTGACGGAACCTTCAATGCCGCGGGTGTGGATGTAGTCGAACGGACGGGTGAAATTCCAGTCTAATTCGAAATCGTCGATCTCAAAAACGCAATTAGGGGGGACCCTGTGGATATCATTTTATTCATGAGGTTGGTCATTTGCATTGGAGGTATCGTGTCAGATCGTACCATGAAGGTTGAATGGGACTGAGATCGGTTCCTGGGACAGGAAGTCAGATCGTGGTCATGGTCAATACTATGGGCGATGTTTGGGGCTCTTACCAACCACGGTCGCTTCGGGAAAGAGACTAGCTACTGTTAGTATTGGTGTTTCCTTCAAGGATTTGGTCCATTATTTACTCGGCGATGTCAATTGCCCAAGTGCCATTTCCAGTGCCAAGGTCGAGGATCCGTTGGACACCCTTTTTAATCGGAGCGTGATGTAGTGCACCCCCCAAGGCTAGACAGTGCACATGGTGATGCTGCGCGAGTTTAGTCCACATACCGGTAACCGAAGACGCTGGTCTATGGGACATACCAGATCCATTCGTTCTTGTTCTCTTTCATCATTGGGCTACGGACGGGGTAAATCAGCACCGACAGCCCCCTCATCATGTATAGAATGATCCTAACATACTAGCATATATTCGCCTTGTTGATAGGCATGATATCGACGTCCGTTCTAATGAAGTGGGGTAAGATATTGTCCGCTGGAAAATTGGAGGACAAGTGGAAGCAGTGATAGTAGGATAGGCAACTAACTTCGTATCTGGAGGAGTGAAAGTAACCAACATTAGTCCGATACTTGTCTATAAAAGGGGCCATAACCTACTGATAATTCAGAATACTTGATGAAATGGAGTCCGTGGAACTCGCGCCGCTGTGATTGACATCCACAAGTCAGCCAGAAACTCCCTTTACCAACCCCGATCTGAGACTCACTCGCTACCATAATCTTCGGCGTCATTATACAAGTTGTCATCGGCCTAGTTACGAAATAGCGATTAGTCGGACGATTCAATGGAACCAACGAGGAATCAAGACGATAGCAAGGAGTATCAACGGTAGGTTAAGTAAGTAAGCATGATAGTCACTGAACAGACCTCGGGAACAATCGGCGCATCCTCTTGAGCCGGAGGGGTCGTCATGATGGGCTACGGAACAATAACAATAACAACAAAGCATAAGAATAATAATAATAATGGGGGAAAAACTATAACTTCAACAACCAAATCTGATCGATCACAACAGGAACCGAGTAACTAGAATTTCTTATATATAGAAAAGTGGGTTTGAGGGGGGGGGGAGGGGAAACTCTGATCCCTTATAACGGGGGCCAACCCCCTTCCCGCACGATGGCGTCGATTTTTCCCTTTTCCCTCCCTCAACTCTCTGAAGGCAGCCAGTCAGCGATACAGGTTGCACAAACTCCGATCCTAATGCCGGCCGATCCTGCTGCTTTTAGGGGCATGCGATGTCATGAGCTGATCCGCCAAGCAAACCATTCGAGGGCCGGCACTATAAGTTAACCAACGGTATCTCCGTGTCCTGCTCGTTCGTTGGACGGTTCAATAACACTCATAGAAAAGACGGCTGTTTGTGGGGCTGGATAATAGCCCCTCAAGGATGATGGTGTGGTGTCGACCTGGAGATGTTTTCCTGCTTGTCCGTTCGTTTGTCCTGTGAGGTATAGATACTCCGGGGAAGAATGTTGTCTTATGATGGGATTGTGTGCATACTAGTGTCCGCATAATCGGCCGTGACCCACTATGCCCTAACCAACTTTTGAGACAGTTTGCAGATCTGGAGATTTATTTACTTTTCTTTCAATAGGCACCATGGCCTTGGAATATCGGAAAATGTTTCCCGGAAAAACTAACCATAGACGCACGACATATCTATAACCCTATGATCCTATGGAGGACAAATATGAATTTCTAAGTGACCTTGACACTTTATTCATGTGGTTCAATCGCCCTTGGCTCAGATCTCATGTGTCTGTCTCCGTTTGGGACATACCTACTCCGCATATTACCCCCCACAAGCATCCATTCTTCCTGCAATGTCTCCTACTCTATTAAATTGAACCAAGTACGAGGCAGACCGCAGGGATCCCCAGCCACTTTCCCATATCCAATAGAATCATGCGCAGATAACTACATGACCACGAAGGCACCGAAAGTTTTCGACCAGACACAAATAAATCCCAATTGCTACAAACAGTGATCGGATACCTGCAACTGAGGTACCTATATTTATCCTTAGTTGTACGAAGATTGAATCATCTACGACGGGGCGGACGGCCCGTGCCCGGGCCCAGAGGGAACAAAGAGAAAGAACATGCCGCTCGTACTATGGCTTGAAAGTGGAATAAATACAACGAGTTTGCGTCAGGTGGGTTTGTGTCCGACTCTTTGATGACCATTCTCTCTCTCTCTCTCTGTGTGTGTATGTGTGTGTTTGTGTGTGTTTTTGTGTGTGTTTGTGTGTGTGGGAGAAGATATGGTCTTCTGTAGGATCTGGGAGTCAATGACATACGTACACTACGTCGTATTATATGGATTTGATATTTCGACATAGACAACTGTATATTTCTGTATCATAAACATACAAGGAATTGCGTCCTTGTTTATGTATATCCTACCAAGTTTTGTCCACCGATGATATATCCAACAGGGCAATCGACACACCTAATATAATAAACCTTACCTACCTACCCACCAATATACCTACCACCTAACACACAATCTGCTCAAGCTCTTTGGCATGACTCTCCTCCCAAGGATGGTCAACCTCGACCGATCGAATGAGTGTCTCATGTTGAGGGCTGCGCGGGACAATCTTCAGCTGATACGGAGACGGATGGCTGACCACACCTGGCAGAAACTCCGGCGTCGCAGCGCCAGAAGCATCGGGGCTATGTTCAAAGTTAAACACGGCCAGGGACTGCGCGATGCTCATGAATATAGTTGAGTCGGCCAAAAACCGACCGGGACAAATGCGTCGACCGAATCCGAACGACAGGGTGTGCGGATCGAGTTCAGGCATGTTGCCGTTGGTACCCTCGAGGAACCGTTCCGGATTGAACGTCATGGGTTCATGGTAAGTATCAGGGTCATGTGTCATTCCCCTAAGAACAGAAGAGGTAGTTAGATCTTACCAACGCTATACCGGAAAAAGGAGGGGAGGAGGTGGATATTGGAATCGTCGCATACCAAATATTGGGCAGAATGAGAGCACCTTTAGGGATGAGGTATCCTTCGTAGATGTCGTCTTCAGAGCACATATGTGGAATGCCCATCGGGGCAACGGGGTGCCAGCGGAGGGTCTCCTTCACTAGTGCCTCAATGTAAGGGAGTTTATCTCGATCCTCGAAGGTGGGAAGCTTGTTGGGACCCAGCACACGGTCGAGCTCTTCTTGGGCTTTCTTCTGCACAGCCGGGTAGAGGCCCATCGCTAGGAAGAAACAGGACAGCGCTGAAACAGTCTGTGGGACTTTAGTAACGGAAACACTGTTTCAATTGTTGTTTCTTTTGGGAATAGGGAGGGGGAGGGGGAAATAGGAGCTATAGTGATCAGCCATACAGTATCTGCTCCACCTGTGTATAAGGATCCTGCGCTCCATTTGATAACGAGATCTTCTTCGGGGGTGAATTTGCCGTCACCTTCTCCTAGCAACCTGGAAAGATACGAGGGAGGGTACGAGCCATGGCTCATCTGTTGCTTGACAAGATGGTATGGTTTGTCGATCGTCGTCAGCAGGGTCTTTCTCCAGGCGTTACCAGTGCGAATGAATCCTGTTCCGGGGAACCAGGTCGGGAGGTATTTCACTGAGAGGATTTTAGAAAATGGGAACCTTCACAACACCAACGTCGACCTACAAAATGGAATCGTATCCACTATCCATCTGCCCGGGGTTCCAGCGACAGAGAAATTGTCCATAGACTCATTGGCTAGATCAACGAGGGGATCGCGACCGTGGGGTTCGATGGTATACCCGTAGGCGATTTTGAGAATGACCGCCCCGGCCTCCCTATGGAGCAGGGAATTGAGCAACAGCAACGGGAACGACCCGGGAAACTCGAACACTTACGTTCGAATATGCTGCAGCAAGTCTTGCGGGTTGTCCAGCACTCGTAACAAGAAACGACGGATTTCAACGTGTTGCAGTGGGTTGAAGCGCGATGTAACCGCTTTTGAACCGAGGACTCGATGCATCGCTTTGCGATAGGCGCGAAATCGGTCGGAGTACGTTTGCATTGCCAAGATATCCTCCCAGCCGACCCTTGCATAGGTCAGTACCGATATCTATGGGTCTAAGTATATTGAGGGGGAAGGGCTGCGCAGCGAATGCTGCCAGGTACTTACATCTCCCCGGCAAAGACCATCCGAGGCCGCGAGGAGTAGAGGGCAGAGCGCCTCTCCATGAGGTCGAGTGCGACGCGGGTATCATTGATAATGACGATAGTTTGGCCCAGGATGGTGATGGAGCTGATAGGGCCTGATGGGAGGGGGGTGTATGTAACCTGTTAACGAGAGCGACCAGCCGATCCGTGGCTTCAGTAGGTAGACGCACCATAAAGCTTCTTAAATTGCTGCCAATGGTTCCACTCCTGCTGGCCCGGGGGAGGTAAGTCTCCTAGATTTCCAAGGATGGGTTTCGGTTTAGGGCCAGGGGGGAGAGGCCGTGAGGGTTTCTTGGATAGTAAGACATGCTTTAGGGCATAGAGAACTGCTAGTGTTGTAACTACACTGACAACCATGTACAACGCCATTGTGACTTGACTGACACCACTGGAGATCAATGGATGTACAGAAACTGTTTCAGATGGAGTGATCGGGAGAAGGAAGAGGAGAAGAGTATTCCCCCATGGTGCATATTATTCTGACTGATCTAGCGACTTGAATTGGTTTGGTCTGACCCTGTGGAGTGTCTGACCATTGACTAGCCTGTGCAAATATCCCCCACATCGCTCGGGTGGGGGTTTATTTTAGTCCAACAGTAGGGTGGTAACTAGTCCCCTAGCTGGGGCTAAGTTCATCCTAGGATTCCTGTCAATTAAGTGTTGTGATTAGGGCTAACTATGTACATGTAGTGGACATACAAAAATACCGAAACTCCACCATTCAGGAGTCCAGGAAGACCAGTAATCGTCTTAGGGACGATTAAGTTAAATCGCCGTGCTCTATCATCATTATCATCAAAGAAAATACCTAAGAAATCACGCCGATCAGTCTCACCTGCACAGTTTTCAAGTCTAACCCAGTCTTGATGTACATCATGCATGAAGATGCGCCGGGTTGATAACTGACACGGAGGATTGTGGAATTCCCCGAGCCACCAAATGGGTCATTGCGTCCCACCCACGTCTCTCTGGGAGGGTAGTGCATGAAGAGGATGATTAACATTGACAGGGGTCAAAGATGGTTTAAATATTGAGGATCTCTGAGCTCTGATCACTGTGAATGATGATCGCACCTAGCAAAATAACCGATCACTCGACCGGGGGGGCTCTCATTGTTGGGATGCTCCTGATTCTACTGAGGCATAAAACTGAGACAGGATTTATGGTATTAACGACGCCTGTCAAGCATACTATGATGAACTCGACTGTTCCGGAGGAATTTCTCATCGACTTACCCGCATGTGCAGTAAGTGTTGGGCACTGACCGTGGTTTTTCGTCTGCTAATGCATTCTCGACGTAGGCGAAATGTGTCACCACGACCCTTCTACATGCAACACCATGCTCTGTCACCCAGCAAAAATGCATTTGTACCAACAAACCACTATTGACTGATGCCATCGGGTGCTTTAGTCTACAGTGCCCTCCAAAACTAAGCCTCTGTCTGGCAATCCATCCATCGAAGTCGGTTCCAATTAGCTGACTGGTCGTTGTAGCATCAACAAATATAACACGGGCCGCCTGCGGGATGCCAGAAAAAAGTGAGACAGACCTGGCCCCCGCATTGGCTGGATCACTGGGTACGCTGGCACTTATCATGGTTATACTGCGGTGGTCTCAGCGGATGTTTATGAAAAAATCGCTCGGACGGGATGATGGGTTGCTCTTGATGGCACTGGTTAGTCACTCGCGTCGCAAGGCAGATGTTTTCTACCGACCTAACTAACTGCAGGATTGTGCTGCACCACTGAATTGCTTGACTTTCCCGTGTAAATGAACCTTGTGGCATCTGATTTTCAAGTTTCTGATCATATTTCCCAGTGAAGACCCACGGTCTTGGTACCAATGTGTGGACTATCCCATTTGACAACATCACAGTACAGCTCAAGGTACTATTGAATCCCAGACTCCATCCAACAGATTCATTTTATATTGAAGCAGCCACCAGTTACTTTTCCTCGCCGAGGTCTTTTACATGCCATCCGAAACCCTAACGCAGCTCTCGTTCCTCGCATTCTACCTCCGGATTTTTCCGCCCTCAAAATATCAATACATGGCCTACGCGCTTGGGGTTGTGTCTATGTGCTTTGGGATCTCGAATACATTAGTCATAATCTTTCAATGCACCCCGGTGTCTTTCGTCTGGACCAAGTGGGTGGGAGAAACCGCCGGGTCGTGTATCGACATTAATTCCTATTCCTGGTACCGGGCGGCGATGCAGATTGTCATGGATTTATCCATTATCGCGCTTCCACTATGGCCCCTTTCGAAACTGTCTCTGAGTAAGCGGAAAAAGACACTGGTACTTGTGATGTTCTGTACTGGGTTCCTGTAAGACTTTGATACTAAGTACCCTCCCTCCCTCCTCGACTGATATCCGAGCAGAATTACGGTCGTTAGTTGCCTGCGGTTACAGTCTTTGATTAAGTTCTCAAAATCGGCCAACATTAGTAGTAAGATAGTGTGTTTTCTACTCTTGGCTTACATTCTCTAACATCAGCTAGTGGACAACAATCCAGCTATCTTCTGGAGCGTAGTTGAGTGCGATGTAGCCATTATCTGCGCCTGTCTGCCGTGTCTACCGTCACTGCTTCAGCCATGCTTCCCCGGGTGTTTTGGATCTACCCGACAATATCCCAAAGCAGAGAATAGAACGCCCTCGACTGTTCGAATGGAACACTTCAAAAGGAGAGAGGATTTCTCTATTCTACACACCTCGGCTTCGCGGGATGGTCTGGTGAGTGAGCAGTGAAACTTGGCTGGGCCAAGTTGTATTGGTCTTGTTTTTTGATTATCAATTCTGAGAGGAAGAGAAAACTTACTTGGTACTGGTAGATCTCAGTATACCAGTTCGATAGGGTGTAAGGGAAGTTGCATGTCTTAAAGTCGCCGGGCGAATCGAATGACTTTGCAGTAAGTTTTTCCGTACACTTAGCGAATGCAAAATTGCCACAATAAGTAGGGAGAAAAAAAGAAGAAAAAAAAAAAAGGGAAGAGACAGTACTCTGTATCAAATTACCCTCATTAGAATTTTTAATTTTTTTCACTGATTTAACCTCTGATTTCTTGCTTTTCGTTCGGTCATCCCAGCTACAAGTCACTGCCAAGCCACGATCATACTAACAGAAAAGACCAAAAAAAGAAAAAAAGTTTCCATAGACTCTTCTCAGATATATCTCCGATGGGGCGTCCTGGGCGTTCGATCTATCTAGTGTCTAGCCCTGTCTAGACAGCACCAATATCGTGGGAAGTCTGAAGGATGTTTTTCTTTTCCAGAGGTGTCCTAAGCTGGCTGGTTATATGGATGGGGGGATATGGGTAGGTGGTGCGCCACATCCTGGCTGGGTAGTCGTCTGATACTCGGATTTCTCCGTTACAATATGATTAGGCATCAGCTGCTGTATATCAGGGATATGATTTTCGGATAATGGTATTAGAGTCAAGTGTGAACGTGAATGAACCAGCTTCACCTTCTATATCCGTTCTTATTGCCCCGCTGTTGCCTTGGTGGTAAGCTTATATTTTCTGTCCCACAGGCTATATGAAGGAATTGTAACCAGTGATATCTATTGCGCATTTGACTGATTTCCACGTGTCTGGAGATTATGATGCAATTCTGTGATCTGGGTTGTTATTCGGCAGCCACAGCTTATCTGTTTGGTTGCATAATAAGATAAGGTAGTATGAGTGAGTTTAGTTAAGTGTGACCATAATAGTCGACTAATGAAATAAACACAGGTAGGTACATTCTATCAAAAATACAATGTATCTCCAAGTAGCTTGCTGGAGGTGGATCATGCGTCGCATCGCAAGCGGCGAGACCTGGGAGTGGGTAAAGATTACCAGCGGTAACTTTGCAATACAGCTTCTTCACCCTACCTAATATCTTTGACGTAAGATCGGACTACCAGAAACGCCAACGCCATGTCATGTCTAGATCAATCTAGTACTCTCTCGAGGCGAAATGATTCTCTTGGCGGGGAGGCCGCAAATGCCGGTCGCTTGCTGGAAAAAGAAAAGAAAAGAAAAGTGTGAGTGAATGGAATAAGAACTTTCTTCGAAGCTCGAATAATGGAAAGGTGGTGCTAGGGTGGTTGATAACCATGGTGCGGTGGTGCGCATTGAGGTCACTCCAGGATCTAGACAAAGCGTCAGCTGTACCTTATCGCAGTAAGGTTTGGAGGGATTCCGGGGCTGATTCTGGCCTGTGCAGCCGCCGCTGAAAGGGCGCATTGCCACAAATCAATGACGACAATGGGTGATCAAGCAGGGGGGTTATTTATTTCCCCCCCTCCTTCACATCTATATCTGCCCCTGTTGTATAATAGATAAAAAAAAAAAAAAACTAGGCTGATAGATATCCGCAATGTGTCTTGTCTAGTCTCTCACTTCAACTAGATGACTTGGCGCCTAGGCCGATCCTCCTCTCGTTCCCTATGGAGTCATCTGACCAAAAGCACAATATTAATGGAGGAGATTCGCGCGATCTTGGAAACCTCTGGGCGGGACCTGGAACTCAACAAACGCATGCTGGAAGACGTCCGTCGACAATTCGATAGACGGGTGGATCGACGGGCGGCCGATCAACGGGATCGCAAGAGGAGAAGCCCCGAATGCCTCCAGGTGCGACAAGGGGTCATCGACGAATACGTGCAAAACATCCTCCACTCGTCGTCCCGGACGCCGGTGAAATACGGCTACGGGGATGTGGCGGTGGATGTCCATCTCTACGCCAACCATATCCGAACGGATACCGATGTGTTTAAAGAGCTGTATGGGGTGGATGTGGATCTGGCAGCTGCAATAGGTAGGTGAGGGGGAAGAGGGTTGTTGCATGATGACACTCTTCGATTCGATCCTTCCTCTCGGCCCGTGCTGCTAACGCGGGAAATAGTGGAAAATAACTGTGACGACATCCAAACCTTGCTGGATGACATGGCCGAAAAACGCATGGAAGGGGCCGAGATCTCGACGGGTCTCTTTACCATTTTTGAAGAACTGGTCGAGTGCCTGAAGGCGATGGAGACAATCCCACGACGGCTGGAGCAAGGCACTCGACTGAGTGAGGCGTGTATGGCGATCAAGTCGGGGTTGGGGACCCCCGCGGTGGATGTGTTTAGAATGCTAAAGGAACTTCGGAGAGAGGCTGGGCGAATAGATCGGACCAATAGTACCGACCATAGGCCGCAGGAGTAAACAATACTTACCTTAAGTATATAGTAATAATTGAAGATGAAGATCCCATTACTACTCCAGTTAATTAGGGCAAAATCCGATCAGGTGGGACCATCCACGTGCGTGCTTGCGCATGCCTGCCGTTTCAGGCAGCGGATGCACTAAATCGTTCCCGTCTCTTCATTCCATTGTCTCTCTTCATTTCGTCTTTCATCCTTCATCATCTTTTCTCCCTTCTCTCTCCACTTATCTATCCTCCTTCCCCTTTCTTCATTGTTTTGTTTTCTAATCGTTCGATCTCTATTCATTTTTTTTTTCTTGTTTTGTCTCACCCCCCAGATCAGGCACTCTCCTGGTGCCAGATCTCTCTCCCTCTTCTACCACTATGGCGGACTCCTCCAACTCCACCTCCAAAGTTTCCCCACAAGGTGGTATTCTTGAAGGTGGAAACCCATCACACTATGATCCAAAAAACCCGATCGTAGTTTTTATCATCCAGGTAAGAGAATGATCTATCTGGTCACATGTGATATCGTTTTCATCTTGCCAATGGTGCTTAGGCCTCCATCATCATCATCCTTTGCCGTGCGCTTCATTGGCCCCTATCCAAAATTCGTCAGCCTCGAGTCATAGCGGAGGTCATCGGCGGCGTTTTGCTGGGTCCATCCGTCTTGGGACGGATTCCCGGTTTTACTGATGCCATTTTCCCCAAGGAATCATTGCCCAATCTGAACCTTGTCGCCAATTTGGGTCTTATCCTCTTTCTCTTTCTGGTGGGTCTGGAAACCGACCTGCGCTTCCTCGTCAGTAATTGGCGAGTTGCGGTCAGTGTCTCGGCGGCGGGCATGATCCTGCCGTTCGGGTTGGGATGCGCTATCTCATACGGTCTGTACAATACCTTCCGTCATGAGCCCGATACAGTACCGATCAACTTTGGCACTTACCTCCTCTTCATTGGTATTGCCATGGCCATCACGGTATGTGTCCAACCTCCCCCGGTCCCCCCCACTCGATGCGCTGGACCATCCCGTTGCCCTCAATCTAAAATTGACTCTTCGCTAGGCCTTTCCGGTCCTGTGTCGTATTCTTACCGAGCTGAAGCTCCTTGGGACCAACGTTGGTGTCATTGTTCTCTCCGCTGGCGTCGGGAATGATGTGGTTGGATGGGTTCTGTTGGCCCTCTGTGTCGCCCTGGTCAATGCAGGCACAGGCCTGACGGCTTTATGGGTACTGCTCGTCTGTGTAGGATACGTGCTGTTCTTGGCGTATGGGTTTCGGCCACTCTTCCTGCGGTTCCTCAAGCATACGGGGAGCCTGCAAAAGGGACCTAGCCAGTCGGTTGTGGCGATAACACTACTGATCGCCCTCGCCTCAAGCTTCTTCACCCAAGTGATTGGAGTTCACGCCATTTTTGGCGGATTTCTTATTGGACTGTTGTGCCCCCACGAGGGAGGGTTCGCAATCAAGTTGACCGAGAAAATCGAGGACTTGGTGGCCGCCCTGTTCCTGCCGCTGTACTTCACGCTCTCTGGACTCCAGACCAACCTCGGGTTGCTTGATAGCGGCGAAGTTTGGGGGTATGTGATCGGTGTCATTGCGATCGCATTTTTCGCCAAGGTGGTTGGTGGGGCCATGGCCTCTAGGTTTTGTGGTCTCCTCTGGCGTGAAAGCCTGGCCATCGGCGTTCTGATGAGTTGCAAAGGACTGGTCGAACTTATTGTACTGGTATGGTGCTCAAACACTATTCACAATCTGGGTCACCTTGACTTACTGACACACCTTAGAACATCGGCCTGCAGGCAAAAATCCTGAGTACTCGTACATTCACGATGTTCGTGGTCATGGCCCTAGTGACAACGTTTGCGACCACCCCTTTGACTGTCGCTTTGTATCCCAAGTGGTACCAGGATAAGGTCGCACGCTGGCGACGCGGGGAAATCGAATGGGACGATAACTCGACCCAGCCGGATACCCGTACTGATAGTGTGACTGTCGCTAAGGATCAGCTTAAATCGACACCCGCTCGAAAGGTACTCATATACTTGCGCCTAGACGGGTTGTCCAGTATTTGCACACTGGCTGGTCTATTGGGCCCCATTCACCCCTCTACTCCCCAGGTTCATCCAGATAAAAGGAAGTCGCTAGCCATGTCCATGGAAGCAGGGCACGAAGAATCCGCGGCCTCCGAGCTACAAGAGCCTGGGCTTAAGGTCCATGGCGTTCGATTAATGGAACTCACTGACCGTGATTCCAGCGTAATGAAGGTCTCTGAGGTCGATGAATATACCTTGTGGGATCCGGTTGTGAACACATTCCGTGCACTCGGCCAATGGCACGATATGTCGCTCATGGCGGGAGTATCAATTGTCCCGGAGTATTCGTATGCCGACACCGTCGTGGGAATGTGCCGCGAAGAGTCCAGTGACCTTCTTTTGCTCCCTTGGAGTGAGAGTGGCGCGATCAGCGAGCACCAAAGTGGGATTGGTATTGACGAGTCGAAGCGATTTGCTAACGGACCCTATGCTGAGTTTGTATCGCGTGTTTTGCTTCAAACCCCATGCAGCGTTGGCGTTCTCATCGAGCGAAGTGTTTATACTCGCAGTTCGCGTAAGCCGCTACTTTCCAAACGGTCTCGGAGCGCCTCGAACGTCCGCAGCTCTGTCTGGAGTAGCGTGCCTACTGCTGCTCAATCACACCACGTTGTCTTTCCATTCTTTGGGGGCGAGGATGACCGGTACGCACTTCGTTTCGTTCTTCAGCTTGCGCAAAACGATCAAGTTACCGCCACCATTGTTCATGTCGATGTGCCCTTTATTACGCCAGAAGTTACCACGGGAGACGATAGTACTCCTGCAGGCTCGAGCAAAGACAAGGGCACTGTGTTTGATCCACGGGGGACAGAGTCCGAGTCGATTTTCTTGGACGCCTTGAGGGATTCCTTACCGGAGGCCCTTGTATCACGCGTAGCATTCAAACGTACCTCGCCAACACGGGGTGAGAAGGACCCGATCGCTCTTGCTGTGAATGCGACCAAAGAGGAGATGACTCAGTCTCCCCACAAGGCGGGAAATCTTGTGGTTGTTGGACGCCATAATAACAAAGTGGGACTCGACTCCTCTGATGGCTCGTCAATTGAGGAAATTGGGGTTGAAGCAGGAAAGGTTCTGGGAGCAGTTGGGCAGGCGATGGTACGTACAGAGAATCGAATCGTCGGCAATGTCCTTATTCTACAGGCGAATCGGGTGGCTTAGATGGGTGATTTGCACATACTTTCTTTTTCTTCGTGGTATATTATTTTCTGCTTTTTGGCTTATTGTGGAATTTTTGTTTCCAGGCAATTTACCTGAAATTTGGTATATACCTCGTTCGCCGTCTGTTAATGATATCAATCTTCATTCCAGCGCCTTGATTATCTGGTTACTGAATATTTCACTACACTGATCGAGAGGGTTGATGGGCCACTGCGCCCTGTCCATATATGCAATGCTTTGATGCCATGATCATGATCATGAACGGTTCGACTTCGGGGAAATATCACCACGATAAACAAAAGACCTAGAACAAAGTGCCATCCCCCATAATCAAGATAGGACTAGATTTAGTGTCCGGCCGATTCTCAGCAGCAAGCTTACGCCCTGCCTTCCAAGAACCCGCCTCCAGGACCTGCGGAAGCGTCAGCTGTGCCGCCGCCAACTCCGTCTCCTGCAGAGCCCCATGGACTTTATCGAGCAAAGCCACCGTCAGCGCACGCCATTCCACAATCTCATCCCCCGTGGCCTCGAACGCCGGAAGATCGCCCCCGGAGTTCTTCCTCCCCTGTTCCAAACTGCGCGGCTTGAGAGTCAAGACACCAAGATCGACAAAGACACCCCCGTTGCGATACTCGGGGAGTCCGGTGGCCAGATGGGCGTTCTCGAATGGACGTCGCAGCAGACGCTCGAACGGGACCATGAGGGAATACGCGAGCCATTGTGTTAGTTTATGGAACGGTTGAATATTGGCGTACTTCTGGTGTTGGGGTGGTGCTGATGGGTCTGGGTTTTGTGCTAGAGCATGCAGTGGCCATGCATCTCCGACGGGATGACCGTCTAGTTGGGTGCGGCTGGATGGCCAGATGGGGAGGAGGACTTTCTGCAGAAGCTGCCACAGGTCTTCGAAGTCGATAGGGCCGGTCTGGCCTGCCTTAGCGAGGAGGTAGTCTGTTGCGTTCTTGAATCAGCGATATTTTGAAGGATTTGCATACCATGCAGAAGGAGATAGTTGGAGAAAAAGAGACAGTGGGGAACGAAGCATACCGACGAGATTTCCCGGCCGCCCATCATCCCCAAAGATCTCCGGCAGATCCAGCAGGGACTTCCCCAACGCATTCAGCAACTCGACGCGAGCAGCCGTGCCAATGAACGGATTCGACTCCTCGATCTGGAACCCAAGTTCCAGCTGCGACGCCTTGAGATCGCGCAACGCCGCTCCTACAGAAAAACCCCGTCGGAGGCTGTCAGCTTCCAATTCTCCACCAGATCCGACGAGCGAAAAAAAAAAAATTACATACCCAAAACCACATCTTTCCTCGTCGAAGACACCGTAGCAAACTCCCCGTTGAGAAACATATGCAGCGACGCAACAGCAATCCCCTCACTGCGCACGAACGTGGCCTCGGTATCAGGCTCGCGGAACTTCCACGCATCGCCTGCGCCGGCGTCGAGCAGCACCGACACGAAGAAGAGATCGACGAGACTCCGCGCTTCTTCTTTGAGATTGTACCCGCGGTGTTTGTAGCGGTGCAGCAGCGTGGCTATGCGGTCGACGTCGCCGACGAGGAAGTGCTGCCAGCGGCCGTGCGGGGGGATCTGGGCGTATTTGTCGGGGCCGTAGCCATCCTGGACGGAGTGAATATTGATATATATATATATATGTATAGGTAGGTAGAGAGAGGGGGAGATAGGGGGATAGGGTGGCATTTTATTTACCTTGATCACGTTGGTGACATACTGTACTACGTCGGTCAAGCGGTCTGGGTTGTAGTCGAAGTGGTTGAGACGGTTGCTCTCGGCGAGGAAGAGGACGTGATGTGCGCGATCTCGCACGGCTTGCAGGCTGAGGATGTAGTTGATCTCGGGGGTCATGGTTGGGTCGTCTATGGGTAGTGGTTTGAGCTGTGGAAATTCAGATGAGATTCTGCTTCTGGCTGGAGGGGGGAAGGCTGTTATACCTACCGATGGCTCAGATACTTGCAATGTTGCCTTGGTTGATGCGGGGTTGGATGTACCCTTATGTCAGCCTGCAACTGCAATGACTAAAAGATTCATTTAGTTCTGCAATTGACCTGTTGATCAATCGACCTGTTAATCCGCTTGGGTAAGGTGTTAATTACTGGAAATAGGTGTTGGTGTTGCAGGGGGTTGGGGAGAAAGAAAGCAACGTATCTCGACTGGCATCAGATATAGAAACATGTGGATAGGAACGAACACGACCACATCTGAACATTAGAATACTACCTATTCCTCTTAATCTAACCCGAGAGAACCTGATGAATCGCATCAGCCACGTAGTCCACGTTCTCCTCCGTCAACCCACAGATACTCGCTCTCCCAGACGGCATCAGATAGACATGATATTCATCCCGCAGCTGACCAACTTGCTCTCTCCTCAGCCCCGTATAACTAAACATGCCAATCTGCTCCTCCACCTGCGCCCAATCCCCCGGTGTCCCCCGTTTCTCAAGACTGCTTCTTAGCAGAAAGCGCATGCGCTTCAACCGGGAGCTCATAGTCTCCAGATCCCTTACCCACTGCCCCCTCAGCTCCTCATCCCCAAGGACCGCCTCGACAATACTCGCCCCAAACCTCGGCGGAGTCGAATACTCCGCCCGACTCAGGGCCGCCAGCTGCGACCCTGCGCTTCTCACCGACAGATGCTGCGGGACTACGAGATGCAGCACACCCACCCGTTCCCCGTAGAGACCGAAATTCTTCGAGAACGACTGTGCGACAAACATACCCGGCTGGTGGTTGTCTGACTCTTCTCCCTTCTCAATCACCTCTTTCACGAAATGCCGAATCGCCCATGCATCCGCGTCCGGATTCCCCGTCGCGAACCCCTGGTACGCATTGTCAAAGACAACAAAAAGCCTCTTCCGCTTGACCACCGCGGCGACCAGGCTCCATTGCGATCTCGTCAGGTCCAAGCCCGTCGGGTTGTGGGCGCAGGCCTGTAGAACGAGTACGTCGTTGGGAACCGCGCAGGATTCCAACGTGGACAGCATGCCGGCGATGTCGAGCGCCCGGGTCGTCGCGGAGTAGTAGGGGTACGCTTTCTGGACGACCTGGGGCGCAGCTGTCGCCCAGACGGCGCGGTGGTTGATCCATGTTGGGTCGGGGAGGAAGACGTGTTGCGGGTGGAGGTGGGTGGCGAGAAACGCCGCGGCGAGGTGGTTGGCACCGGTGCCGGAGACGGTTTGGATGGCGGTGATGGTTGTTGCTGATGCCATTATTTCGGAACCAAAGACGAGGTCTTTGGCCTTGTCGAGGAGGGCTGGAGAGCCGGTGATGGGGAGATATTCGTGGTTTGCCTGGAGGTGGAGGCGTTGCTCAGCCTGTCCAGGGTGTGGGTATTAGTTGGGATTTGAGGTTTAAGCATGAAGTATATGTATGGATATACAAGCAAAACGTACTGCCTTCACACATGGCAATATCCACGGGCGCCCGTTCTCATCTCGATAGGCGCCCTGGATCAGGGAGACTTTGTTGGGACTGGCATCGGCTTCATATTGGGCGATCAGTCCAAAGGCCGGGTCTGGCGGCATCTCAGAAATACACAGATATTCCATGGCTGTGTTTGTCTGCTCAATTTAGAATGGGTTCTTGTTTTCTATTTCGATTCTATTTGTTTGAGTAGATTTTCTGGATCATTAAGTAGTTTATCCCACTCGGCAGATCCAACCTGGGCCGATTGTCTACATCGGCAAGACGACAGCGTTGCCGAATCGCCATTGTCAAGTATGTGTGCACTGATCAAAAGCTCATGTTAACAGTATTTTACCCCGACAGACTAGTCTCTCTATCCAAACTCTTCGCATTCTCCGATGACTAGACTAGACTACCTCGAAGATTTCTGTTCCAAGCGGCGGGGGGGCGCAGTGGAGACGGCGACAAAACACCGTTTCTTCCCCCTGTCTCAGAACGGACGAGATCCGAAGAAAACATCAGATGGCAAAGGACGAGACCATCTCTCTCTCCAGGTTAGATTGTCGGTTAAATTGCCCACGTCGAATTTTCCGGCGTAATCCACTAATTCCTGTTTTGGGCCATCTGTGACAGGAGATGATCCTGGGTCGATCGGATCGCCATTTCCACAATGCTCGGCGAGAGAGGGAAAGACAGGAAAAAGAACAAGGGGATCATATCATCCGATGAGTGATTAATCAAGTTCTCAGCCACCAATAAAATGAGCAGTCTGACGGGGGCATCCTAAGGCGATATACAAAACGATGCCAAGCAGCCCTAATTCCGCCGTCACGGAATGCCCCAAGCTCCCACCGGGATAGCAGCAGCTGTTTCCCTGCCATCTGGTTCGTGGCTTGCCTCGGATCCTACAGGATAAAGACATTAGAGCCTGGTCTCGCCCAATCAGCCTCAATCGGGGCGAATGAAGCCGAGCAGAATAGATGAAGCTAAGGGCGAGTGGAGGGATTTAGATGAAACGTCTTTCTTGGCAGGGCTTTCGCTCATCTAACAGAGGCTCCATCAGCCTAGTATCTCTTCCATTGTATAAAAATGTCTTCTCTCTCTCGGTCTGTCTGTCTCTCTTGTTTCTTTCTTTCTTCCCAAGCCCGGATAGCTGTACATTTCATTCTTTTTTTGCTTCTTTTTTCCACTCCCTTCTTTCTTGTCCTTGTGACGCCCACATTCTTTCAGTCTTAAACAAAATGAAGACTACCTTTGGATTGCTCGCTCTGGCAGCGGCCGCCAAGTTGGCCAACGCCCACGCCACCGTCTTTGCCATCTGGATCAACGACGAGGACCAAGGCCTGGGCAACTCCGCCGATGGCTACATTCGCTCTCCCCCCAACAACAGTCCCGTCTTGGACGTGACCTCCACCGACATGACCTGCAACGTCAACGGCGCCACCGCCGCCGCGAAGACCCTCCCTGTCAAGGCCGGCGACAAGGTCACCTTCGAGTGGCACCACGACAGCCGCGACGCCTCCGACGACATCATCGCCTCGTCCCACCTGGGCCCCGTCATGGTCTACATGGCCGAGACCGAGAAGGGCGCCGCCGGTGATGGCTGGGTCAAGATTGCGGAGGATGGTTACGCTGATGGCACCTGGGCGGTTGACACCCTCATCGCCAACCGCGGCAAGCACTCCGTCACTGTCCCTGATGTCCCTGCCGGCAACTATCTGTTCCGTCCCGAGATCATCGCCCTGCATGAGGGCAACCGCGAGGGCGGTGCTCAGCTCTACATGGAGTGTGTGCAGCTGAAGGTCACCTCTGATGGTGCTAACACTCTCCCCGCCGGTGTGTCCATCCCGGGCACTTATGCTGCCGATGACGCTGGCATCCTCTTCGACATCTACGGCACTTTCGATAGCTATCCCATCCCCGGCCCGGCTGTCTGGGATGGTGCTTCTTCTGGTTCTTCTGGCTCTGGCTCGGCTAAAACCACTGCTGCTGCCCCTACTACCACATCTGTTCTCTCTGCTACTGCCCCGGTGGTTCCCACGACGACTGCCGCCCCTGCGACGACTCAGGCTCCCCCTCCTGCGACCACCACCGCCGCCCCCGTCGAGACCACCCAGCCTGCTAAGCCCACCACCTCTGCGGCGCCCACCACCTTCGCTACCGCCGTGAAGCCCACCGCCACGGCTGCGCCCCCTGCGTCTTCGGACTCTGGATCCTGCTCCGCTAGCCCCTCTCAGGCGCCGTCCACCGGTGCTGTCAAGATCTGGCAGCAGTGCGGTGGCATCAACTTCTCTGGTAGCTCGGCCTGCGAGAGCGGTCTGGTCTGCAAGAAGTGGAACCCTTACTACCACCAGTGCATTTCTGCTTAAATCTTTTTGACAAAAGACGGATTGTGCTCGGTTGGAAATGAGGAAGTGGATAGAAGGGGAGACCGGAAATAGACAGCGCCTAGAGAGTTATTTTTTTTTCGACCGCTGGTCCAGCTGGGTTGGGGTTATCTTGGTGGATATACAGAGATATACAGATAAGACTGGTTCTAATTAACATATTTTTCTGGCATTGAGGTGTGTTGTAGAGGAATTGATTCGTATTCTAGAGTAGAAGTGTGATGCATCTACTCTGGATAGGTTATTCGAATTACAGGACTCCCCCCCCGTCAGCAGCTTATCTCCATTGAAGTATATAGTACACCAGGAACGTTTTCCTGCTCTTCTATTAGCGTCTATATACCCTGCTGCCGCTAATGGGGAACGGGTTTGCGAACCCATAACCAAGTCGATCGCTGCCTAGATGGACGCGGAGGTCAGTCCGGACTGATATTGCGGCTTGCAGTCGCCAAGCAGACGCCTCGTAGCAACAATAATAATAGACTGCGCGAGATTTCATGCATCAAGGTGGAGCCTCATTTCCCTTCATGCGCCAGGGATATAACAACCCTTGTCATCTGGTGTTCGGGTTCTAGAAGCTCGTCCTCGAACTAATTTATATCAAGGTCGTTTCGTTTAGTGGTCATGATAACTCTTCGGTGAATTTACTTGACACCGACCTCCGTTCAATGAACCTGCCCTGATCTTCTGGGCGTGTGCTCTCTGCTCCTGCGGCGTTTTGCCTTAGTGAGACGATGGGATCACACCATCTTCCAATTACTAGACGATACTTCTGTCGCATCTACCTATAATACCCTCATCTCGTTGTTCGGCGCGTAGCCTCGTCCTGGCGGTTAAGCCAACATTCTTGATTGGAATCCAGTATGTCCAAGTGTCACCAACGCGGGGAAACAACTCATAGCGGCGCAGACATGCCTGCACCAAGGCCAGTCTGATTGTGCTCGAATGTTCGATCTTGTGTGTGAGGTGTGGTTTGTCCATCCTCCTTCCTACTATTCAGGTAGATAAGCTACCGATGTCGTCTTACCTTTATTCTTTACAATGACAAGGGGTGGTGAAGACACAGAGCCTAAGATGATTGTCGACAGTGCGGACAGGTTTGCAGCCTGGGTTTCGCGGGCTCAGGATTCCGAGAAGAAAAAAGCTGATGAACTGGGGGTGAGAATTAAGCGGATCCAGCCCCGTCTTGCTTGTGTTTTTTTTTTTTTTTTTTGCGCTGATTACTGTTGTCAGACCTTTTCCGAAGAATTCGCAACCTTGACTCAGAAGTATCGCGACGTTTCGAACGACCTTGAGAGGGAACGTGTTGCTGCGAGACACACCCAGGAGAGCTCGGAGGAGTTGAAGCGCCAGCTCAAGAAGTTGCAGGATGATGTGGTTTGTATTCTCCTCTTCTCACAGCACTGTTTTTCCAAGGCAGGGGAGGATTATTCTGACCAGAAATGAAGGACGCCAGTTCTTTTGTGTTGGTTTTGATTGACGCTGATGCCGATGGGTACATAGTAGGTGGCTTCAGATTGATCATACCGGGGGAATATCTAACATGTTCTAGTTCAAAGATAAATACTATACAGATCCGGACGGTGGCCGCAAGGCAGCACTGGACCTTGAAGTTACTGTTCAGGAATATCTGAAGCGAACGAGACCAGAGCTGTCGGGCTTGCCCATCGTGATCAGAGCATTCGCTAATGCCGACGGACTTTCTCGGTTGTTGGTTAATGCTAAGCTTGTCAAGTCTCCACATTCCTTAACAGGTTTTGCGAAGGGTTTCACACAAGCCCTGGATACATCGGATTTTGTTCTTGTGGGCAGTGGAAAGGATCGCGTCGATGAAAAGATCAAAGGTTAGTGCCACGGCTACATCTCAAGGTGTGATATTGAACACTGACTTTGGGAAGCAGGCATCTTCCAGCAGTTTGTCACCAATCCTACCTGCCGTCATGTTATATTTGGGGCATGCCACGATAACGGATACGTTCGCGTGTTGGAGAAGTACCAGGAGAACAGTGTTGCTGATCAAGTGACACTTCTGTACCCTTTCGAGGTAGGGAAAGAGTTTGCTAGGCTCGGGGCATTTCGCAACATGCACATGCAGATGATCTTCCGAGATGAGCCCATCGCCAAAAGCAACTCGCCCCCTCCAACACATGGAACATTGATGAGCACACCAGTTGTTCAGGCTCCGTCTAGCCCAACGCAAGGAAACCCTTGGATTCCTGTCCGCCCACAGACTGTTGTTTCGAGGAAGCCGGAGCACCTGCCCTCCGACGCAGTATATGTGAACGCGGCCTCACATCGCGTTGACACCGAGTTACCTTCCCCGGGTCCAGGGGCACAGAAAACCTGGGATCACAAGTTTAAGAATGCGAAGATAAGATACTGCCGCAAATACCACCTCCACGCAAGTTGCTTGAATAATGAGTGCGATTATAAGCATTGGCCCCTGACGAAGGGGGAGATATTGGCCTACCGACATCAGCTTCGGCTAGACCCTTGCCATGCTGGTGGGCAGTGTCGTGATGAAAAGTGTTTCTACGGCCATCATTGTCCCTGTGAGAAGCAGTCTTGTAAATTTCCCCCCGAGATGCATGATGTTGATGTGTCCTCGGTGCGGATCGTGCCTTGCGTGTAGTGCACATGTTGTGTGGGAGGTGTGAAACAGTGCGTTCCCAACTTTGTGACAGAGAGAGAGATCTTCAACAGAACTCTCGGGGGTTTGTTTAGCATGTCCGTTTGCTGCTACTGTCATTATTTACTTGCATGTACGTCGAGAATCAATACAATCAGTCCGTCCCTCTTGCTATTTGGCTAGTGCCGTCCCAAGTCAATATGCAGTAATTGATCGTCACGAACTCAAATATGCACTGCCACGGGGCTGTCAGCCTAGTCCACGGGGATAAAATCATATCAGTGAAGCAAGAAAGAAAAAAAAAACATATCAACCTTACTAGAATCGATATATCACCATGGAACCTGAGGACACCAGCTCAACTTCCGCAGTCACCATCAGCCACGAAGACTACCAGAAACACAAGACCATTCATGATGAGCTACAGACACATCTCCACAGCCTCTCGCCAGAGTCCCGCGAGGGTGCGATGCAACTGCTCATGTGGCTGACCTGCGCACGCAGACCATTGGCGAAAGATGAGCTCGGCCACGCCCTCGCCATGAACGAGGGCATAACCAGTTTCCACGTCCCAAGCCAGGCGGACACGCGACGGACCAACACCGCGTATTCCGATTGTGCCCATTACATCTCCGAGCAAGAAGACGAGATCCTCATCCGCCACGTGCAAGACGCAGTGGTAGTGAAACGAAAGACCGTCGTCACATTGACCGACGGGGCAGCGCGTTACTTCCAAGCCACGCAGACAGTCTGGTTTCCCAACGCACACCACGCCATCGCCATCGCCTGCATTCGCTACCTCTCCTTCGATGCATTCGACACGCCACAGAATCCCCCGACAGAGCACTACGAGTTCTACGCCTACGCCGCGCAGAACTGGGGCTACCACGCAGAGCTACAGCCCCCCACCGCATCCCTGGTGACAGCCTTCCTCGACAACCAGAACAAGATCCTCGCCACCACGCGCTACCTCCCGCTGAAGCGCCCATGCGGATGCTGCCTCCTCGGCAAACCTAAGAAAATCACGAACCTCCATCTGGCAATCTACTTCGGGCTACACGATATCGTGTGCAGACTCATTGCTTACGGCGCAGAAGTCGACGCCCAAGATGCAGAGGGCCGCACGCCAGTCTCCTAGGCGATTGAAATAGGCCGACTGCAAACAGCCAGGTACCTGCTTGACCAGGGCGCCGACGCCAACATAGCCGAGAAGCTGGAAACGCCCCTTAGCTGGGCGGTGGTCAATGGGGATCCTCGCATGTTTACAATGCTGGTCGAGCATGGTGCGAAGCCCGGAGCCGGGAATCCCACCTGGGAGGATATACTGTTGTATGCGGCGATCCGGGGCAAGGCGCCGATTGTGCAGATGCTGGTTGACCGCGGGGTGAATTGGGATTTCCGCAATCGGCCGTGGGGACGCAGTCCGCTGTCGCAGGCGGCGGAGTACGGACGGGTGGAAGTCGTGAAGCTCCTCCTGGGGGCGGGGGCGGATCCGAACTCGGAGGATGTCAATGGCGAGCAGCCGAGTCAGCGGAATAAGGGCAAGACGCCGTATACGTGGGCGGCGCAGAATGGGCATACCGACGTTGTCAGGGTGCTGCTGGAGCATGGCGGTCGTCGTACGGCGGTGGCTGTCGATCCAGAGTTGTTGCTGAGGGCAGCCATCTACGGCGACCACGACCGTTGCCAGCAGCTTCTGGGAGAGGGGGTCTCGTCGATGTTCCACGAGGGCAAGTTTGGCCGCTCCCCGTTGTCCCAGGCAGCGGAGTATGGGCGTCTGAATGTGGCGGAACTGCTGCTGGATTGGGGGGTGGAGGTCGATATCAAGGATAAGAACGGAGGGAATACGACACAGAACAACGCGGGCAAGACGCCGTTGATGTGGGCGTGCATCAATGGCCACACGGCGGTAGTGCAGCTTTTGCTGGACCGGGGGGCAGACGTGCACCGGAAAGAGAGGAATGGCAGAGTCGCCATCTCGTGGGCAGCAGAGCATGGCCATCGCGAGGTTGTGGTGCTGTTGCTGAGGCGTGGCGCCAACGCAATGGACGCAGATGACAGCCGCCGTACAGCGCTGGGCTGGGCGCTGAAAAACCGCCATCGGGATGTTGTGGACATTCTGTTGGAGCTCGCAGTGCCTGGTCCGGTGATGTTAACCAGTTCGATGTCCTCTGCATCTGAATGCAGTGCGTTTGAGTATACGCAGTTGCCCGCACCGACATCAATCCGTCTGATAACCCGCATCAAAAACGCTGTCGGAATGCCGCAGCTGCAGTATAGCCTGGAGACGCTTGACCTGGCCGATGGGATCCCATTCACTGCGCTTTCCTATACCTGGGGCTCTCCGTTCCCTGAAGACTCCGAGCAAGCGAAGGGATACGCTACGGACGGAGGACGGCCGATCGTCGTAAACGGCCAGGTCATGTTTGTGCAGCGGAATCTGTACGAGTTCCTCCAAGCCGATGCTGCACGAGAGAACCCGGTAGAAACACCCAGCGACCCCGAGGGAAAGACCGGCCTCATCCGGGCTGCTGAACAAGGCGACATCGAATGCCTACGGTTCTACCTCTCGCGCCACGCCGACCCAGACGCAGAAGACAACTTGGGCAAAACAGCCACCCACTATGCCGCCGAGGCGAGTGACCTAGCCGCGATTCAGCTGCTTGTTGACGCCGGCGCAGACACTCGGAAGGTCGATCGCAACGGCAAGTCCCCCGTGCAATACGCAAAGAGCCGAGCAAGCCCCAATCCCCAGATCATCGCGTACTTGAAAAACGCTCCGCCCCGTCAAGCGCGGGCTCAACGAACCAGTGGCCGACGCCTGTGGATCGACGCCATCTGCATCAACCAGCGGGATGTGCAGGAGCGAAACGCACAACTGGCGATTCTGTCGCGGATCTACACCACGGCAGCGATGGTGCTGGTGTGGCTCGGCATTGCCGACGAGTACACAGCCAGTGCCCATGGCTCGCTAACAATCGGCGCGTCAGACCGACCAGCCATTGAAGAACTGGCCCAGCTGCAACGTAGCCGAGACGTCAATCTGGACTCGGTGTCGCCGCCATGCCGGGGGATCGTCAACCTGATGCGCCGGGCGTGGTTCGAGCGCGTGTGGGTGATCCAGGAAGCTGCCCTGGCGCGGCAGCTGCGCATTTTCTGCGGCAGACATGAATTCGACTACATGGAGGTCTTCCATCTGCTGCAGTGCTACTTTGTGCGCGGGCCCAAGCTGACCGAGACGTTTGACCCGGGGGTCAGGTCCACGGTGGGCGGCACGGGGGGGTACATAATCACGGACATCCGATTGCGGTTGAACCCGGAGGGAGAGGAAATGGGCTTTGTACAGGACCAGACCAGGAGGGACAACAGACCGCTGGAGGCTCTGCGCCGGGGAAATCCGACGCTGCCGGCGCTGATGTCGCGGGTGTGGGCGATGAAAGCCACCGACCCGCGAGACAAGGTGTTCGCCTTGCTGGGGATTGCTGCTGCCAAGGATGCTGAACCCAATCATCATTCACAGATCATGGCTGACTATACCAAGCCGGTCGACGAGGTGTTTGTCTCGGCTGCCTGGTTGTTCTTGCAGGGAGACCCTGTGCCGTTGCAGTTGTGGCAGACCGGCGAGCAGCACGCGCTCGAGTATCTGGAAGGGCTCTCGTACGTGCAGCGATTTCCACGCGGCCACGCCTTGCAGTCGGCGTATCTCGACCAGCTGCCTTCCTGGGTGCCGGATTTCAATGCCCCGTTGTATACGCAGCGGCTTTGGTGTCCGCAGTTTAACGCAGGCACAAGCCTGGATCCGCACCACGACCACCCCTCGCCCTCCTTCGCCAGTAGGTCCCTCGGCCTGACGGGGGTGCTGATCGACGAGATCATCGCCCCCGTTCAGAAACGCACGAACCCGATGGACGCGGGGTATAATCCATGCGACTGGCTGGCGATGATCATGCCCATGGCCCCGACGTACGCAGCAACGAGCGAGAACCGCGTCCAAGCCCTCTGCCACACCATTATGGCCAACAACCCCTGGAGCCGGTCGTCACCGGATGCCAACGAGGAGGCACGGGTGGGCTTCCGCACGTTCCTCTTACGATCACTGTGTTTCTACCTACAATCCCCAGGGAATGTGGAGCAGATCCAGCAGCTTCGGGAGTCGGATCCATCGGATTCACTGCCGTCGTTGGCGGAGCTGCGCGCGCATTACGCGGCGAGAAAGAAAGACGGCCCTCCTACGACGTCGAAGGATGGTTCATATCTGCCGGAGACAGGGCACTCTTTGTTCGACAGGAGATGGTTCTATCATTGCCGTGGGCGAAAGGTGTTTCGCACCAAGAAGGGGTTCCTAGGGCTAGGACCGCACTTTGCTCGGCCAGGCGACCAGGTGTGGGTAGTTGCTGGGGGGAGGACGCCGGTGGTCGTACGGCCGTTGCCCGGGGTGGATGCGTCGAAAGGCACGTTCTCGTTCATTGGGGAGGCTTACGTTCATGGGTGGATGCATGGAGAGGCTGGGATGATGGGCAAGACGCAGCAGGTGAGGTTGTTTTAGCCGCTGCAAATATATCAAATTCAGTCTATAAACAAACACATTTATACAATCCTAATTCCCCAAAAACGCCGCAATCCGGCGATACATCTCCGGTGGATTAGCATACATAGGAAAATGGCCACTGAGCGCAATCTCCGCCATCTCAACCCCCCCTTCCCTCAATCTCCCCAAATACGACAACCCACTATTCATCTCGCCATACATAAACATCAACGGACACTTCAGCGCCAAAAACCTCCCCAACAAATCCTCGAAATCCGACAATTGCACCATCGATTTAAAGATCGGCTCGACGGCGTCGACATGCACCCTCTCCCTCAGGGTACTCGCATACAACGCATTCGAAAACGCGGGCATCAGCCTCGTCCTCTCGATAAACTCCTCGAAAAAGTCCTTCGGCGAGGCCCCTGGATGCGAAAAGATCTGTCGACTCAGGAAGCAGTCCTCCGGCGCGAGGTTGCCTTTGATGTTGACGAAGCTGAGCACGCGGGCGGGGTGGGTGGACGCCAGCATTAGTGCGGTGAGTCCGCCCATTGAGTGGCCGATTAGATGGAAGTGGGAGATGGCATAGTGGTCTAGGACGGCGAGGGCGGTGGCGACGAGGAACGAGATGGTGGATTTGGATGGGTCAGATGAGGAAGATGCGCCGCAGCCGGGGGCATCGTAGGCGAGGAAGGTGTGGTTTTGGAATTGGGGGAGGAGGGTCAGATCGTGGAGGTCTTCTTTGCAGGAGCCGAAGCCGTGGAGGAAGAGGATGGCTGGTTGGGAAGATGAGGAGGACCGGAAGAGGGTTGAGAGGTGGAGTTGGGTGTGGTGGACGGTGAGGGAGATGGTTTCGCGGATGGGGGGGTTCATCTTTTTCTATACATACACACACATATATATATATTCAGTTTATCATTGAGGGATGTTTATTGTTGTTTAATCAGGTTCGGTTGTCAATATATAGTTAGTTGATGTAGATGGGTCATCATCGGCGAAGAATCTTTTCCCCGATTAGGGCTTCGAGGGTCACGCCGGAGAAATCCCAGACTGCCGGTCACAGTTACAACCATTGAGTTTCCGACCAGAACAAATAAGGTAAAAAAAACTAGAATTACTTGGTCATGCAGAGAGATCGCCAATTAGGGCCGATCGGTTCGCACGGCGAGCCGCAAAGCTTATTGTGAAGTGACATCATCACTGCGATGCGGTCATTCATTATACATCTTTCATGGACGGCACAAATTCCCCTTCTGCAGATTCCCGTCAATATCCCCGAATGTAGCAATCGCAATCCCTAGCAGCAGGCATACACCATGGCGTCGCATACCGAGGACCTCGCCTCGGGGGACTGGCCAGAGGAGCGACTGACACGGTCGACCTCGCTCCTGCACGGACGAGGAATGATCCCCGATCAGGGATTGAACACGGGGGTGCGAGTGATGGGTGAGTTTGCCTTATCCTAGATGGACCTATATTCTAACATATCCATCCCCAGATGACGGCCGCCTCGACATCAAATTCCACAAACGCCGCCCCTGGCTAGGCAAACTCGGCGCCCACCTCGAACACACCAACCAAACCTCCTCCCGACGAGCCTCCTCCATCCCCCCCTCCAGCGAAGCCACCGACCACTTTCCCCTGCACCTGAACATCGTGATCCAAGTCGTCGGCTCGCGCGGCGACGTACAACCCTTCGTGGCCCTCGGCAAAGAGCTCAAAAAACGCGGCCACCGCGTCCGCCTCGCCACCCACCTCGCTTTCCGCGACTACGTCCACGACCAAGGGCTCGAGTTCTTCAACATCGGCGGCGACCCGGCCGAGCTGATGGCGTTCATGGTGAAGAACCCGGGGCTGATGCCGGACATGCGCACGATTCGCAGCGGCGCCATCCGTCGCCGCCGCCGCGACATGAAAACCATCTTTGCGGGGTGTTGGAAGTCGTGTTTCGAGACGGGCGATGGCACAGGGTTGCATCATATCCCCGAGGATCCGTGGAGTGAGGTGCCGGATTATCGGGATAGGCCGTTTGTGGCCGATGTTATTGTGGCGAATCCGCCGAGTTTTGCGCATGTTAGTTGTGCGGAGAAGATGGGCGTGCCGTTGAATATGATGTTTACGTGAGTTTCTTAAACCCCCCTCTTCTTCTGGATGGGAAGGAGGGAGCGTCTGAGAGAGAGAGAGAGAATGGGTATAGTTGCTAATGGAGGCTGAGCGCTGCAGAATGCCGTGGTCTGCGACGCAGGCGTTTCCGCATCCGCTGGCCAACGTGCGCTCGCATAATACCAAACCGTCCGTGGCGAACTTCGCCTCCTATGCCATCGTCGAGATCATGATGTGGGAAGGGCTGGGCGATCTGATCAACCGGTTCCGCAAGCGAGATCTAGGGCTGGATCCCTTGGATGCCATCCGCGCTCCGGGGCTGTCGCATCGGCTGCAGATTCCATATACATATTTGTGGTGAGCATAACCCCCCAAATTCATCAGCCATATACGTGAATACACTAAAAACATCTGCAGGTCCCCAGCCCTCCTCCCCAAACCCTCCGACTGGGACGACAACATCGACGTCTGCGGCTTCCAATTCATCTCCACCCCCACCGACTACACTCCCCCCGCCGACCTCGACGCCTTCCTCAAATCCGGCCCACCCCCCATCTACATCGGCTTCGGCTCCATCGTCGTCGACAACCCCAACAAACTCACGGAGATCGTCTTCGAAGCCGTGCGCCAAAGCGGCCAACGCGCCATCGTCTCCAGAGGCTGGGGAAACATCGGCGCCGGCGAAGCCAGCGTCCCCTCCAACATCCTCCTGATCGACAAGTGCCCGCACGACTGGCTGTTCCAGTACGTGTCGTGCGTGGTGCACCACGGCGGCGCCGGCACCACCGCCGCCGGACTCCTGCTGGAGCGGCCGACGGTCATCGTGCCGTTCTTTGGCGACCAGCCGTTCTGGGGGTCGATCGTGGCCAGGGCGGGGGCGGGGCCCGACCCGGTGCCGTGGAAGGTGTTGACGGCGGAGAAGCTGGCCAAGGCGATTGAGGTGGCGTTGAGGCCGGAGACGCTGGCCAAGGCGAGTAAGATTGGCGGGGAGATGCAGACGGAGGATGGCGTTAAGGGGGCCGTGTGCAGTTTCCATCAGCATTTGGATATTGATCGGTTGCGGTGTTCGTTGTGCCCCAATCGGCCTGCCGTGTGGTATATTCAGCATTCGAACATGAGGTTGAGTGCGTTTGCGGCGGCGGTGTTGGTCGAGACGGGGTTGTTGAAGCCGCATAATATTGTCCTGTATGTTTTTGTCTTTATATACATATGGATGCACGGCTAATAGACTATCAGGTACCGGTCACAAGAGTACGATACCACGCGAGATCCCAGGGGTCCGCTCTCCGCCGGCGCAGAGGTGCTGTATGGTGTGGTGACGGACTTTTTCAGCGGCATTGCACGAGTTCCGCATGATGTGAGTGACGCTGTTGCGTGGCGAGCGAGTCATACGCTGCATGACCATCATCACCGGCGACATCGCCATCCGCATTACCATCCCTCGGACCACCCGCCACAATGTCCCTGTATGTTGCATCCCGGCAATGAAGGGAAGAAATGGCGACAGACGCCCGTTGCTGGTCAAGAAGGAAATTCACCGGAGACGGAGGGGACCGGCGAAGAAGAAGGCGCCGAGTTGGTATCCAATCCCAATGACGAGGAGGCAGGGATGGACGAGGCGGGCTCGATGTCAGACGACATGACACTAGGAGAGAGCGAGTCGCGGCCGTACGAGTCAGCAGAAGAGTCAATCTCGCCGTCTACACCGGGGTCGTCAGACACGGTGGTGGACGATGATACACACGGCGAAATGCTGGACATTGAACGGACCCTGTCGAAGCATATCTCGAAGGAGTTGACGCACACGCAGATTGCCCTGTCTGAGACAGGATACCACGCGGGGAAGTTTGCCAAACAAGTGCTCGACTGGGTGCTGTTTATACCCACAGACCTCACCCTGAGTCTGACGAAAGGGTTTCACAACGCCCCCAAACTCTACCACGACACCACCGTCGTGGATACCCCGAAAGTGCGAGGAGTGCGCAGTGGCTTCCGCGCTGCCGGACAGGTCAGTATATACATACCCCTTCTGTTAGGTTATTGATGTATGTGCCAGTCTAACTCATCCCAGGAATTCACCCGCGGATTCTACCTCGGCATCACTGGCATTGTGACCCAACCGGCTCGCGGGATGTCCAAGTCCGGTGCCAAAGGTCTTGCCAAGGGGGTTGGGAAAGGGATTGGAGGGGCGTTCTTCAAGCCAGCTGCAGGTATACAAGCACTCTCTCTCTCTCCCTGTGAATTGTCGTCGTCTTGTTCTAACCAGGTACAGGGCTCTGGGGACTCGCCGGATATCCACTGGATGGAATCCACCGGTCACTGCGGAGTTCGATCTCGAAATCGAAGACGAAGGACATCGTGCAGTCGCGGCTTGTGCAGGGGGTCGAGGAGATGTGCGCCGCAAGCACCGAGGAACGCGCGCTGGTGATCCAACGGTGGAACCAGGCGCACAAACACCACCAGCATGGGGGGAATGATGCGAATGGCACTGCTAGTATGCATCCTTAATTGGCCATATGTATATATACATTCTAGTTCTAGCATGTATGTATGTATATATATATATATAGATAGATAGACACCGGTTCATACGAAATCATCTCCCTCAATCAACCCTTCCCTAGAGCAAGGTAATCCTCCCCCCCTCGAGAGATATCTCCGCCGCCCACGTCCCCCTCCCCTCCGAGGTATTCTGCCCATTATTAAACGCATGAAACAGGATCGCCTTCCCATCATCCCTGAAGTCCGCACCCCCCGGCCCCCCCAGCGGCCCAGCATCACTATCGTCCCCAGTAACCAGCAACGGCGCCCCGGGATCCTGCGACTTCGTCCACGGCCCAGCGATCGCCTCCGCCGTCGCCCAGCTCATATCATAATACAAGGTATCAAACATATTCGACGAAAACCCCATATAATACACCCCATCAGCCCCCCGGGTAATACTCGGCGCTTCGACCAGCGGCCCATCCGCCTCCCCGCGGTCAATCAGCTGCACCGGCTCCCCGACAGGCGTCACCGCATCGGCCTCCATCTTCTGCAACATGATCGGTGTAGGGTGGTAGTTCGCGTCGGTGTTGAGCGCACTCCCATCCACCTTGTACACGACGTACCACGTGCCGTCGTCGTCTTTGTATCCGGAGGCGTCGATTGCGCCGCCTTGTTCCGTGGGACAGGCGAGCACGTTCGCTTCGGGGGTGTATGGCCCTTCGACTGAGGGGGAGGTCGCGGCCCCGACGCAGTGTTTCGTGGGGTCCTGGCGCGCGTAGGCGCAGTAGTACATGATGAATGTACCGTCATCCTTTTGTTTGTGCGAGGGGGGGTTAGTCAAGGAGAACAGACTTCGTTCGAAGGAGTCTTACGATCTTTGGATTCGGTGACACTTACTCGCTGGATCACGTCGGGCGCCCAGACGCCCGGTTTGGGGTCGTCAATCACCCAGTCTGGGAACGGGGCGGGGAGCGCGTCGTGGCCCTCGAGCAGCGTCCATGTGGTGAAGTCGGCGGAGTGGGCGACTTGCGTGTTGATGTCGCCGGAGGTGGTCGCGAAGGCGTGGTACCCGTCATCGGTGTGGATGATGGCTGGGTCGGGGAAGTCTACGTCTAGGACCTTCCATGGGGTTGCTTGAGTATGGGCTAGCAGTAGGGAGGAGGTGAGGGCCGAGAGAAGGCTTCGTTTTGTTGTTGGTGTCGCCATCAGGGGGGTGGTTGTTGGTTTGAATTGTTAGCAGTTTTAACGGCTCGGGGGGGAATTGAACGGTTTTTATATCTGACCAGACAGGCTGGTTTCAGACGCCCTGCGCCTCTCCTCTCCTCACAAACCCTGACTTATGCGGTGTTTTGGCTCGATGCAGAAGGATGATCGGCAGGCTGACGATCGGGGCGGACTATCGGAGGTGTTGTTTCTTCTTCAGTCAGCAGTTTTGATTGGATTATTTGTTTTAGATATAGCTTGTTTGTTGCCGACACTAGATCAGGAGCTACGGAGAGTAGGGTCAGGGGCATGTGGATCCCCATTAGGCAGATTAGGGCAAATGAGGCTGTTTGGATGCAGCAGATGTCCGCCATCATATTTATATACTCCAGATGGTTATCGCTGCTGTTCTTGAAGCAATCTAATCCAACTCCCCCAAAAACACTTCCTCCAGGACATTGACATCGGATCAATCCGGCGTGGTGACACAGCTCCCTGCACATCATCTCCCGTTCAGTCAATGAGCAAGCGACGAAGCTGATCTCCGGGCTGAGTCGTGGAGTGTTGATGTTTATTATTGGCCCACACAGCCACACGGAGGCTCTAGCTAGCTCTAGTTGGCTTAGTTGGATGTAGTGTGAACTCTCGACCCATGGACGAGAGACTTGGCAGGTGTTGGGAACTTATCGTCAGCGCAGCCTTATTAACACTGCATGACCCCGCGTTGGCAGCAAAGCCACATATCCTGCCTGAACCTCCTCTTCTCTCCCCCTTTTCCATAATAATAACCCTACCTCACACCCTAACTCCGCACTAACCACCCCTCCGGACATGTCTTATTCGCAAAATAACTACAGTGGTCCGCCGCCCCAGTCTGGGTACGGTGGACAGGGCTATCCTCCCCAGGGTCAGCAGGGCGGATATCCCCCTCAGCAGCATCAGCAGCAGCAGCAGCAGCAGCCCTACGGCCAGCATCCCCCACAAGGATATCCACCGCAGCAGGGCCAGTATCAACACCAGCCGCAACAATATCCCCCGCAGTCGTCGATGCCTCCTCAGCAGCATAGCCAGTCGTGGGCGCCTCCTCCAGGGCAATATCCCCCTCCACAGCAGGGCCAATACCCCCCTCCGCAGCAACAACAACACGGCCAATACCCTCCGCAGCAACAAGGTCAATATCCTCCTCCTCAACAGGGTCAATACCCTCCCCCTCAAGGCCAATATCCACCGCAACAACAACAGCAACACGGCCAATACCCTCCTCACCAGGGTCAATACCCTCCCCAAAACCAATACCCCCAGCAATACCCCCCTCAAATGCACTCCTACCCCCCGCAAAACGTGGTCCCCGCCCCGCCCTCCCTCGGCTACGACCCTGACCAACGCGCCCCCGGCGACGCCCGCGCCGAAGCCAACGCCCTCCGCAAAGCCATGAAAGGCTTCGGCACCGACGAAGCAGCACTAATCAAAGTGCTGTCCAAGCCCGACCCGCTCCAGATGGCCCTAATCCGGCACACCTACACCGCCGAACTGGGCCGCGACCTCGAGAAGGACCTCGCGTCCGAAACGACCGGCAAGCTGGAAGACGTGCTGCTGGCGCTGGCGCTGGGCCCGCTCGGCCACGACGTGCTGCACCTGAACAAAGCGCTGGCGGGGGTGGGCACGAACGAGACCGCGTTGAACGACGTGTTGATCGGGCGATCGAACGCGGATTTGCGCGCCATCAAGTACGCGTACGTCAGCCGGTACAAGAAGTCACTCCTGGACGTCGTGAAGAGTGATCTGTCCGGGAAGACGGAGAAGTTCTTCGAGATGTTGCTCAACGCCTCGCGGCCGGAGCCGGGGGCGTATTTCGAGCCCGCGGCCGTGGAGGCCGACGTCCGCGAGATCCACCAAGCCACCCAGGGGAAAGTAGGGACGGACGAGGTCGGGGTCTCGGCGGTGTTTATCAACTCGAATGACGCGAAGCTGAATGCGATTGCGCAGGCGTTCGAGAGCAGGTATCATAAGAGTCTGGAGAAGGTGCTGAAGGACGAGCTCTCGGGCCATTTGAAGAGCACGTTTCTGGCCATGTTGGCCCATGCGAAGGATCCCGTGCTGTATCATGCGCAGAAGCTGGCGGAGTGTATGCCTGTGGGCGGGGCGCTGGATGAGGGCAGGCTGATCTATTGGATTGCGCATTTGCATTGGAATCGGCCGTATCGCGAGACGGTCGAGTTGTGTTTGGGGCAGAAGTTTAAGATCACCACCGCCATGCGCGTGAGGCAGGATTTGGTGCCGGGGGATGTGCAGAAGTGTTTGTTGGCTATGTGGTGAGATTCTGATTGTATGATCTAGGATGTATTCTTTTATGTTCGGTTTGATGATTGGGGTAGCTTCTGGGAGGGATTAATTTGTCTAGCAAATACAATTGTGGCTTCATGTTATGATATGTTAATAAAACAATCACCGCGTATCCTTTCTATCCGCTCATGCTCCTATAAAAACAAAGGTAACCAAATATAAAAAAAAAACCAAAAGAAAATACAAATCTAGAGAGAAACTGTATATACAAGAGAGAGAAAAAAAATCTATGAATCCCGATTCTCCACATACTCCTCCGGCTCGTTCTTGTCGAACGCCCCCTCCTTGATCTCGAAGCGGAACCTCTCCTCATCCTCCTTCAGCTGCGCCTTCAGTCGCTCGTTCGCTCTCCACACCGGCTTGATCTCGAACAGGCGGTCCACCACCTCGAGCGGAATCCCACTGGTCTCGGGGATGAGGAAGAACGCGAAGAAGAACGCGAAGAACGACAACGCGGCGAAGAAGAAGTACACGCCGTAGTGCATTGTGGCAAACATCTGCTTGGTGAAGCGAGACACGAGGAAGTTGAATAGCCAGTTGCTGCCGGTGGTGGCTGCTTGGGCCAGGGATCGGATGTTGGGGTCGAAGAATTCCTATATCAATGCTGTTTAGAGAAAGAAACTGTGATAGATGCAGAAAGGGAATAACCTACCGAGTTGATTACCCAGGGTGTCCCGTTCCAGGTCGGGGTATACACCGCGGTCCAGAGGTAGAAGAAGAAGATGGCAGCAATGCCACCGCCGTCGAGCGATTGCGAAGGATTATTCTCGGGCTTCACAGCACAGATGTAGCCACCGATGACCCACATGCAGATAGATCCAGTGACGGCACCACCCAGCAGCAGCTTTCGTCGGCCCAGCTGGTCGACCAGGAAGAGAAGCCAGACGAAGGTCATGACAGCCTTGATCACGCCGAAGAAACCAGTCATCAGGTTGACGGTATCGTCCGCCACACCGATGCTCTTGAAGATCGTGGGCGAGTAGTAGTTGATGGCGTTGATGCCGGAACCATTCTGCCAGAAGAACAGCATGCATCCCAGGAACAGGCGCCACATGATGTTGGGGCGGGTAGCAACCGACTGGAAGGGCTTCCAGAAGCCCATGCCAACCTTGGCGACTTGCTCCTCGTAGGCCTGGTCGATAGCAGCCACCTCTTCGGTGATATAGATATCGTTCTCGTCCAGCTGACGGATCCAGCAGAGGTTAGCCATCGCCTCCTCTCGGCGGCCACGGCCGAAGAGCCAGCGAGGCGATTCGCGGATCCACAAGGCTCCGAAGAATAGCATCCCGGATGGGATCAGCTGCACGGCGAAGGGGATGATCCATTGTTCGTGGCTGGGGGTCATGGTTACTTCGACGCCGTACTAAGAAAACACCCAGCAGTTAGTTTATCAAAAATCAACCCATATATGTAAAAAAAAAGGGTGTAGGATGATGTCTTACGTTAATCCAGAATCCAACCAATCCACCGATCTGCCATCCCAGTTCGTACAGACCGACGAGACGACCTCGGATCGCAGGGGGGGCCAACTCCGACAGATAGATAGGGATGATGTTGGAGGCAACGCCCGTACCCAGTCCAGACAGCACACGGCCACCATACATGATGCCCAGCCCACTTGACCCTTTCGTGCCGAGCTGCAGGCCAGATCCCAAGGTGAAAATAGCAGACGCAATCACCAGACTCCACTTGCGTCCCAGGTAGTATCCAACAGGGTATGTGAACAGAGCGCCGAAGAAGGCTCCGGCGATGAAGAGCGAGACAATGTTCTCACTGATCAGATCGATTTGGTTGTCGGTCATGTCGACGAAGCCGAATTCCTCCTGGAAAGACTTCAGCGTGATCGTCGTGCCAATGAAGGCACTGGTATATCCGATCATATTGGAGCCACATGATGCAATGAGCGCCAGGGCGTAGACTCGCCAGTTGTATACCGACTTGGGGGTTGGTCGGTCCTCGACCAGATTCAGAAGACCCATAGCTGCTGAAGAGGGAGAAAGTAAGAGGGAAGGGAAGAAGTCCCAGGGCGAAAGAAGAATTTCAACAAAAAACTCTATATATGTAGCTGTAGAAGGATGAAGAGAAAAGAAGAAAGAATTTCCAATCTCTCCTGGGGAAGAAGTCAGGGACGAGGATGGGTCCCTAAGTAGTCAGAGAGAGAATTAATTCTTCAGAGCCATTCTTTTCCTTTCTCCAGAACAACTTCGTTTCCTCCACTTCAAACCATCTCCACAACTTTTTTTTTTTTCCACCCGTGGCGAACCCCATTCTGGGGACGTCATGGGGGGGTTGAATAATTGCAGCTCCAATACGTCGAGCGACGCAAGTCACATCTCGCTCAACCTCTCAGGATGAAGAGAATTGCCCACATCTACATCCACATCATCATCTCCATGTCTATCTCCATGTCTATCCCCATGTTGAGGGTGAAAGTCCGTCCCCGGGGGAGTGTTTTCCCCGGACAGTTCTGGGATCGCTTACCCGGCGGAGGGGCGAACATTCAGCCGTAGCGATACTACCGTAGGTAACTGTAGTTAGTTTTCACTCGAGATTTTTAATTTAATCAATCTATTCTTAATTTCTATTTTCTATTTTTTTTATTTCTAATTTCCTTTTTTTCTCCATCTGTTCCCTTTATATACTCGCCGGATCCCCCGGGTCAACGCCTCCCCTCCTTGGCAGGTACAAGAAACCGCCTTGGTATGGATACGCTCATCTTGGCCGTAGCTTGTCTGGATAGTTACCATAGGATTTGCAATTCTATACCTAGGTAGTAGATGAGAAAACTACTCTGTCCGGTTCCGTCGACTAACTTGACTCTTCACTCGACATGTTAAGAGTTTCCATCGTTGGGGAGGACCATCACCACCCACACCCCCCCGAGCATTCTCTCTCTGGATTTGGGTATGGATTTGGGTTTTGAAACACTCCCTACACTCGGGTCGTCGGCAAGCACCACATTACAATCGCGTGGGCAGAAAGAAAGTCCCACCGCATAAGCGAAACAAAAATGCAGGTGGGACACCAACTGCTTAACCGGCCATTCACACCTCCGGGAGCCTGGCGGCTGAATCAGCTGGGTGAGCCCTTAGCCAGAGGGCGACTCGGAATCTGGCCGAGCTGCATTCATGAATACCGACGATCCCTGGGATCGGATCGGTGTGAAGAAAAGGAATGAGGTCGCAACCACCAGGTGGGTTTCCGTTTACCCCGGAGTTGATGGCCGGGAGTTTGGTGGGTGAGAAGTGAAGCTGGAGATGGGTTTTATACCTATACTACTGTTGGGATAAGAGATCAAGGAATAGAGAGAGAGAGGGAGAGAGAGAGAGAGGCAAAACTCCGGCTGAATCCAGACTTGAAGCTTTGCTAAGCATTCCACAAGGCTAGGCCGGATTGGGGTTGGGGCTTCACAGAGCACGTGACTTTATATCGAAGGGCATTCGTGTTAGTTATGTTAGGTAGATGTAGGAACACGTAGAAATAACTACCACATAGGTTATTCATGGACGTCTTGTTCTAGTCACTAATTCTAAGTATCATGAGACCAGGTCCTGAGTTACGTCGGTGGCTAGAGATAGAGGTAGCTTCAAGATATCTCGACAATCTGAGCCGAATATATATATCTTCACGGAACACAATCACTACCGATGATCATGTTATCACAGACTATTCTACAGAAAGTATGCGAGTATAATGAAAACGTCGAATGGTTCCGTTCCATATACAACAGGACAATACTTCCTACTTATACACCTCATCCACTAGACATCGTCGCAATCTCCAATGCCACCTTGCTAACGGTCAGATCCCGCGAGAAATCCAGCGTCCAATACAGCGGCATAAGCGACTCTTTTTCCAATCCGACCGCAGCATCCGCAGAAGTCCACCAGTATCCCGGCCTCAGGGACACGAGGATCGTGATTGTAAAAAAGCCCCATCCCTTCCCATTAAACTCATACGGAGGCTGGGTCTTGACGTGATATGGATTTTGAAAACTGGGATGCTAAACGATAATGAGAATTGGGTTCATCCAAGCCACGCGACTCGTCATGGAGAACAACAGAACATACCAAAAATAAATGCACCGAGTCAACAATCGACTCGATGGAGGGAAACCGAACGAAGAACCTCCAGCTATGACCCGGAGATATATCTTGATGCCAATTGCCGATTTCAACAGTCGCATGCGCCCGACGAGTGCCCGCGTGTTCCATCCCAGCCATCGGAAGCGGCAATTCAGGTCTGCAACACGCCCGTCGAAGTGGCGTCGACGGCCTGGGCCGTTGAATGGCGTCGATGAGATGTAGCCGGCGTTCAATGTGATCCGCCGTGGGCCGTTTCTGGGGATCTCGACTCAGCATCTGTCTCGCCAAAGCCAAGAGGTGTTGGTCTGCCGGCCATTGCACCTCAGTGCCGCTGAAGTTGAACCACCGCATGATGGAATCCAGGTTGGCGTGGAAGGACCGATCCTTTTTCGGTCGTAGCGCTAGCATACTGCTGAGCGAATACTGGTTGCAGAGGCCGATCATCTCCAGGAACACACACCCGAGGGAGAAGATATCGGCGGACCGTCCATTGGGCTCGTATTCGGCGACTTCCGGCGCGAAATACTTGGGGGTGCCTCGTTCGCCGTTCTGGGTGACACTCTGCGAAAAGCCGGAAAAATCCGTCGACGTGCCGAAGTCTGTGACGTAGAGGCCCGTCGGGGTCAGGAGGATGTTGGATGGCTTGATGTCCTTGTGTCGGATGGATTGCTCGTGGAGATAGACAATCGCGCTGGCGATGCAGCCGATGCTCTGCTTCAAGCGGAGCAGCGCAGCCCGCCGCGCTGAAGGCCAATCGCTAAATGTGTCGATCCTCAGCTGGCGGAGACGTTGCTCCATGGACTGGTAGTCGATTTCGGGGTCGTAATCGGACTGCATGGACTGGTGCGAGACGAGGTGGTCCACGTCTTCCATGAAGGTTCCGAGGTCGCAGGTCGCGACCGGCCATAGCAGGATCCCCAGGAAGGACTCATGCGTGTAGGTTCCGACGAGCTTGACGATGTGGCGATGGTCGAGTTTCTTCAGGATGTCCATCTCGCGCAGCTCTTGCGTGCCGATCTGCCTGCGACAATACCGTCGTTTCCAGGCGACGGCCATCCCGAGGCATGTTGTCTCGTAGACCCCGCCGTTCATTCCATGGCCCAGGAATCGTCCCTGCTCGAGGGGAACAGCCTCCTCGGCCTGGAATTGTACATGGGAGGTCCCGCGATGCGCCCAATCTAGCGCCATAGGTTGCAGGGTCGTGGGTGTTTCATGCTGCGAGGGACTCTGTTGCCATGGATCGTCAATGATGAAGGGACAAGGGGCTCGAAGGGACAAGGGGCTCTAGAAACCTGAGTGCAGGTACTTACACGGGAGTTGAATCATCATACGTATAAAGCGATCTGCCCTGGGAAGCTGAAGAGACAGACGGGCCAGCAAGGTTGTGAGATACGATGCGAACCCCGCGCCTTAGCCCTAATCCGACTAGCTGAGGCGGAATGCCTGCACTGGTGGCGCTTCCCAGCCAGGTCGAACCCTTTGCAGTGGTCGATTAATGCAATATTGATTGAAAGTCCTATGCTGTGGAGGGACCACCGATCATGACCGACCCGATCTCAATCGCTGGCTTTGCTATCGGGGGAGCCTCGCTGACCTTCCAGTTGTTTTCCGGCTGCGTCAAGGGTAAGAGGCCCACAGCCACAGAACACTCGGTGATGTCCCAGGTAACAGGTAGATAGGATACAACCTACTGTCGGATGCAAATGGAATGCCCGCACAGCTGCAGTATCTGCGGGTGCGTCTGAAAATCGAGCAGCATCGGCTCCTCAACTGGGCAGAAGTGGTGAAGCTTTCCGAACAGGCGAATCCCCTGACTGCCACGGTTATACCGCACGAGAATCTGGTGCAGGAGATTCTGCGAGAGAAAGATACCATATTAAACCGCTTTGTGAAGGTCCAGAGTTCCTTGGAGAATGACTCTCGGTCCACCCTGCAATATGAGTTACAAGAACGATTTCCACACCGGAAACACTCCCTGGAGGCGCGAGCCCTTCGCTATATCGACAAGGCCCGACGCTATCCCACCCGCCTGCGCTGGGCGACCTTTGATAAAGAGACATTCGAACGGCTTCTCGGCCAGTTGAGCGCGCTCAATGACTTCATGAAGAGTCTGCTTGACCTGCAGCAGCAACGATGTTTGCACGATGTTCAAACCCAGACGTCCCTGCAGGTCCTGCAACTCAATAACAAGATCGATCATCTGCTGGAGATATTCCACGCAAACAGCATGCCCGCCAGCCCCGGGGCCCCAGGCCTGTCAGAGCGACTCGACTACTTGAAATCAGTCGCTACCCTGCCAGCATACACCCCGGAAGCAGACTCCCACGAGCTGAAGCTGGCCACCTTGGCGCGATTCAAGGCCCTGAACATCGCCACCATAGGAACAACCCGCGAATCCAACCTCATCCTGGACCCCCAATGCATCACCATCCTCCGCTCCTCCTCCCCCGACCTCTCCGAAGGCCTCTTCCAGCGCTCCCCCATCTGGATCGAATGGAAACCCTACACCCCCCATCTCCACCCCCCTCCCTCCCTGCCCCCCCGCATCGCCAAACTCGCCTCCCTCCTCAACAGCCCCGACAAACCCTCCCAACTGCACACCGCCCACTGCCTCGGCTACTTCAACGACTGCAGTGACAACCGCATCGGCCTCGTCTTCCAACGCCCACGGGACCCTTCCTCGGCCCACGCCCTCACCTCCCTCCACACCCTCCTCTCCGAGGAATCCCCCCCATCGCTCACGCGCCGAATCCGCCTCGCATCTCTCCTCGCCACCGCGCTGCACCACCTCCACTCACTCAGCTGGCTACATAAAGCCCTGCGGAGCCACAACATCGTCTTCTTCAGCGAAGTGGGGAACGTGGACCTCGCCGCGCCGTATGTGTGTGGGTTTGGGCTGGCGCGGCCGGCGCAGGAGGTCGAAATGACGGAAACGCCGGACACGAACCCGGTGTATAATCTGTATAGACATCCGTTGGCGCATGGGGAGGCGGCGACGGAGGGGATCGGTGGGTATCGCATGGGGTTTGATGTGTATAGTTTGGGGGTTGTGTTGATGGAGATTGCGCTGTGGGAGCCGGTGCTGAGGGTTTTGGGGGTGGGGGAGGAGGAAGTCCCGGGGTTGAAGCCGGGGGTGACGAGGAGGGTACGGGGGGTGTTGTTGAATGAGGGGAGGTATTTGAAGAGGGTGAGAGCGGTGGTGGGGGATGTTTTTGCGGAGGTTGTGAGGGCGTGTTTGTTGGAGGGGGGCGTTGGGGAGGAGGACGAGGAGCAGGAGGCGGTGATGAGGCTGCATGAGCGGTTTGAGGAGACTGTTATAGCACCGCTGGGGGGGATAGTGGTTTAGTATGGAATAATGTAGTTTTGAGGTATCTATCCTGGCCGTAAGTGGTCTATAAACATGAGATGGAAAATATTAACCCGAAAAAAAAAAAAAAAAGAACAAAAACAAAAAGCAGTGCTCAGTTGGCATAGATCTGAAGACGCAATTCATATGAATGAATGCAATCTCTCTTCCATCTTGCTTGTATAACCCCTGTAAACGCATACCATTAATGGAGTCATCACAGCCATTCCTCTTGACTTCGTGCAGTCGAGAAAAAAGAAAAAGAAAAAGAAAACAAAGAAAACAGACACTCTAAGAAGTCGTCTTCCTCCATATTGTCCCCCACCTGGCCACCACCAGCAACCCACCCCCGCCAACGGCCAACAACGCCGCAGCAATCGTACTAAAAAAGCCCACCCCAATAACCTCCGTAGCCGGGATGGCCGCGGCAGACGCCACCGCGCCAAAGATATACCGAATGAAGAAGTTCCCCGCAATCAGCTCTGCACTCTGGTCAGGCTTCACATCAAGACAGTACGTGTTCAGCGAGGGGTAGCAGAACAACTGCGCCACGCCCTGCAGAAACATAAACACAATGGGCACGGCGATTCCACCCAGCGTCTTCTCCACGGACCACCCATAGATCAACATACAGGCCGGCAGCACCACCATCTGAAACGGCACAGCCGCATACAGCCGGTCTTCTGCGACGAACACCTTCCCGCGCTTCTCGTACCACTTCCTTGCCGTGTAGTCGGCCCAACGTCCTCCGCCCAGCGTGCCGAGCATATACCCCACCCCTGGGGCGAGGTACAGCAGCCCGGACTGCAGGGGTGTCTCGAGATGGTACTTCGGGTTGAGGACGTAGCGGATGGGCGTGAGGAGGCTGTACTGGTTCCAGACAAGAGAGCCGCTCGCGACAGCCGCGATAACAAGACTCGGCGACTCAAAGGGGCGAATGATGCGCCACGGATTAGTGGCAGCGAAGAAGGTGACGAGCTGCTGGGAGCGCGAGAGGCCGGACAGAGGGCGCGGGGCGTCCGGGGACTGGGTCTCAGCGAGCAGGAAGTAGATGGCCACGAGGGAGACGACGGAGAGGCCGGTTTGCATCCAGAAGATGACGCGCCAGGTGGTGTAGGTGACGATGACGCCGGCGAGGAGAGGGCCGATGGTTGGGCCGACGAGGGTGCCGGTATAAAAGTAGGCGAGGGCTGTGGCGCGCTCGAGGGGCTGATAGAGATCGCGGATGACCGCGGGGCCGATCACGAGGATGGCGGTGCCGGAGAAGGCGCTCAGCATGCGGAAGATCATGAAGGAGGCGAGGTTGGGACTGAGGGCGGTGCCGATGGAGGCGCCCAAGAAGGTGACGCTGGTTGCGAGACAGGACTGGTAGAATGGCGTTAGTATATTGAGGATGGAGAGAGTGGAGCAGAAGCATACCATGCGCCGGCCAAGTACCTGGCACCATGGGCCCCAGAAGCACGGACTCAATGCCATGAAGACCATGTATAGAGCATTGCTGATACCGATGACGGATCCGGTGGTGTTGTATGTCTCGGCCACGTTGGGGATGGCGGACAGGACTGACGTGCTGGAGATGGGAGACAGCAGGCCACTCCAGGCCATGACCACTACCATGATGACCTTGCGGTGGTGGGAGAATCGATTGAACTCGTCCTCGATCATGTCACTACCCTGTTCTCGGACCTCTGAGACCTCACTGGCGGCGCCCATTGTGCTGTGAGGGAGTGTGTTTGGAAGTTGGGAATGGGAGAGGGCGAGTGGAACATAGCAGTGAGCTGGTATAAATGTACGAATTGACTTAGGCAGAGGGGGATGGTTGGGTGGCAAGTTCTAGTTCTTTGTTTTAAGAGACAGATCAGAGCAAAATTTCTACAATTGGTGATATGAGTCAAGGATGCAGTTGAGAAAATTTGTTCTGCGCTGGCCAGACTTTTTCCTTGACTGGGGTTGAGCTATTATTACTTGCCCTAATCCAACCACAATTCATGCCCGGAGAAATTTCCGCGCTGGCGTTGAATGCGGTGGAAAACTTCAATATCCGGGCACAATCGCCAATAACATCGTCCTTCGTGGGGCGTTCTAGTGACGGGGAACGGATTTGGATTGAATTAACCTCGGGCCGATCTCTCCAGGCTTCTTCTTATCTGGGGTTGCTCAGACTTAGGCTATCCCGCAAACAGTATTGATTCATGTGAGGCCTTAGGACTATGTATAGATTGCAATTCAACCAATGAATAAATTCTAGAAATAATTAGGGTTATGGCTAAGACGGCCCTGGATATGGATCAATCACCACCAATAATGGCTGTCCGGAATGCGATAACGACGAGGGGCTTCGGAGGCAGAAGAACAACCGAACACCAATGAAAACCACAACACCTCCATCATGTAGTTGACATTTGTTATAATCACCACCCAAATACTCACCATCATGGCAACTGTCCGCGTGGCCGCCTGCCATGTCTCGCCCATCTTCCTCTCCGCGCAAAAGACCACCTCCAAGGCTATCTCCCTCATCCACGAGGCCTCCCGCAACAACGCCAACGTGGTTGTCTTCCCGGAAACGTACATCCCCGCATTCCCCGTATGGAGCGCTCTCCGCCCCCCCGCTGAGAACCACGACCTGTTCCAAAAGATGGCCAAAGAGTCCATCTACGCCGACGGCGAAGAAATTCGCGCCATCCGAGCAACCGCCCAGGCCACAAACACAATCGTCAGCCTGGGGTTCTCGGAGAAGACCCGATTCAGCGCTGCAACGCTGTACAACTCGAACCTCCTCATCGGCGCCGACGGCGAGATCCTCGTGCACCACCGCAAGCTCATGCCGACCTTCTTCGAGAAGTTGACGTGGAGTCCGGGCGATGGGCATGGGCTGCGCGTGGCGGACACTCCGTATGGGAAGATTGGGAATCTCATCTGCGGGGAGAACACGAACCCGTTGGCTAGATACGCCCTCATGGCGCAGGGGGAGCAGATCCATATCTCGACGTGGCCGGCGGTCTGGCCGACTCGGATGTTGTCGGGGGATCATCATTCGAACGAGTCTTCTTCTTCGTCTTCTTCCTCGGGGAAGAATTATGATAATGTTGCTGCGAATCGGACGAGGGCGGCCGCTCACTGCTTCGAGGCAAAATGCTTCGGTGTGTCATGTGCCGGGTTCATCAATCAAGATGCTATTGATGTCATTGCTGGGGGGTCGGCCTACGAGGCCCATGTGAGGGAGGGTCTGCAGTTGTCGCCTCGGGCTGCGACGATGTTTCTGGATCCAGCGGGGTCTCAGCTGCCGGCGTTTACGGTGTGTCCTGAAACGGGAGCTCATCGGGCCGTGGAGTGTCTCCAGGCAGAGGAGGGGATTCTGTATGCGGATATGGATCTGGATAAGTGCATTGAGGGAAAGCAATATCATGATGTTGTCGGGGGGTATCAGAGGCTGGATGTATTCCAGTTGAACGTGAATCGCGTACGTTTGGATCCGGTGACGTTTACGGATGACCCACTTGTATCTAGGAAGGATGTGATTCCGGGCCAGGATTATCAGCCTCTACCTTAAGCCTTTGTCATGGGTGATTGTTTTCATTTGGTGACATCTGGAGCTGTGGAGGATGTTTGCCCGGATTGGCGGTTGAGAATACACGAAGAACTACATACTACATGAATTACGAATATCTGGATCAAGCCACACTATTTTTCAACTCCAAGAACATCATTCCATGTCTAGTAATATATGACTCCAATAGGACCTCTAATAGGACCCCCTGGTTCGTACGCAGGCTGTCCATTCCGATCCAGCTCTTCTCGATCAGTACGGCCCATCAAGGGCAACCACCGGCAGCTCAACAAACTCCTCCTGCTGCACACAAGTCATATTCCGATGCGCATCCCATCCACAATCCAGCGCAAAGCTTCCCTCATACGTCACATCATACGAACCCTCCGCACTAAATCCACCATCAGCAAAAGAAATCCCTTACAAAGCAACAACACCCGAGCTTACCATGGATAACTAGGTTCCGTAAACACAACCGACGCCATCCCAGTGAAATTGGACGCCTGCACGCCCTCGACATCGAAGAAAAAGCGCCGCCCTCCGGACCGGCAGTTGTAGGTCCCTCCGGGGATTGCCTGCGCAGGAACGCTGCCGGGGTCATTGGCATAGCACGTCAGAGTGTGATCACTTGGCGGGGGCTGGTAGAAGGTGACTTGGAGAGTATCGGGAGGGCCGCACCCAGGGCCTCCAGATACGCCGGTAGGGAGACAAGTGCCCGAGTCGCAGCCACAGCTGAGCCAGCTGTTGTGCCACTGGGTGTTGGTGATTATAACGGGCTGGATGTTGCACGCGGCGTCGGTTGTTTGGCTATGAGCCTGCAGAAAAAGGCTCAGGGTGGGGAGAGCGGAGAAAATACTGGGGAAGGAACGCATTGTGGCTTAAACTGTTTATGGGAGTGGGTTTTGGATAGAGGGGAAGGATAAACGAGGGAATGGGAATGGGGATGATTGTTTTTTTTATAAGCCTAGATCCAGAGGGAACGGGAGGTTTATAAATACTAATATTCGATCGAGTTCACAGTCTCATGCATTGTTGACGGATTTGGAAATTCTAGGCTATTCGTATCGCTTGGTTCATTGGATATGTCCCAGCCACTATGCAGGAGGGCAGAGGCATGTCGCCATCGCCCTATTGCATTTGCTACGGCTGAAGGATGGGCTTACGGGTGATAGATTAATCTCAGACAAGCTTATTCCTGTTGAGGAAGCCCAGAGATCCAGCCCATGCAGACACACCATTCGTCATGATTAAGTCAGAACAGAGTGAGCCCATTGCCGCCGCAAAAATAGAAGTCCATAAGCAAGAGGATGGGCTAGTTTCTTCTGGAGTGGGACGATACGAATAGATAGTTAAAACCCAAATAGATTGTCTTTCTTCCATCTGTATTACTTCAAACCACGATTGATACTCTCGACATTGAATTGTCCTGGCCCCTCAAAGGCACCAGGTGTATATCTATCTAGATTAGATCCTACTGCCAATAGCTACACGGATATCACTCAATACTAGATTCAAAATATAAATAACCACCAGCCTCCACCCCCACAACCTCTCTTCACCCACTCGATCTACCTTTGATTCGATTATAACTCACTCACAAGAACCGATTCATCCCGCGGAACAAACCGGACCCGATACTCCCGAGGCATACTAACAAGACTAGTCAAATCATTAACCCCCTTGACAGGATGCGTCTCGATCGGACCCTCAGATTCGATCTCGAACGCCGACAGCATCCGCATAAACGTCAAGTACAGCTCGCGATATGCAAGCAACGACCCCGCGCACATGCGGTATCCTAACCCAAAAGTGAACACCGGGTGACTGGGATGCTCCAGCCAGCGCTCGGGTCGGTATTCTTCCGGGTCTTCCCACAGCTCGGGGTCTGTCATGTTGTCAAACATTAGTAGGTGTGGTTATTCGAACATCCATGCAAAGCAGGACGGGGACATACCCATGTTGCAGGCCCAGGAGTTGAGGAAAACTGTCGTCCCAACGGGAACGGTCTTTCCCTCGTACGTGAATTCCTTGTTGGTTGATCTTGGGAGCGAGAGGCGGAGAACGGTAAAATATCTGTTATATGGGATGAGTATAGGTAGGGTTGTGATTATATACGAAGTGTAAGAGGTGGGAGCATACCGGAGGCTCTCGCGAACAATACCCGCAACATATAGACACTTCTGGTCATCTTTGGCATCACACAGGGGATTTCGATCATTGTACATCTTGCGGATCTCCTTGATCGCCTTTTGTTGAATATCTGGTCTCGTTGCCAAAAGCGCGATCGACCAAGTCATGACAGCGGTGAAGGTTTCGAACCCCCCCGACAACATGGTTAAACTAATTGAGGTGAGCTCGACGTTGTTCAACTTGGTCTCCTTATCCATGAGAACATTGGCTTGGATACAGGGCTGGTGAGTTCCGTTTTGTATGCGCTTGTCGAGGTCGCCGTTTAACTTGGCGAGATAGCGATCGCGACGTCGACGGTACTCTGCAGCCTTGCGTTTGCCAAAAGAGAAGGGAATCAGGCGAAGAAGCGGTATGTAGTCCTGGAGGTTGTCGGTGGTGCTTCGGAAACGACTGATCTCGACTTCGACATGGGTGATCTCGGAGAAGAGTTCATCACTTTGGCTGGTGATCCGGGTGCCCCAGTTGAGAGTCAGGGCCAGTGATAGGCTGAGTCTTTGGACCAGGGAAACAGGGTTGATGAAGGACTTCCCACTGTTTCCATATTTCAGAATCTCCTTCACGAAGTCCTGGGTTTCGAGATCTAGATGCGGGATATAGGATTCCACCGAAGGGCGATTGAGAGCTGAGGCGGCGCCTTTTCTCCTCCGGATGAGGGACTCGTTATATGGAGCGGTTCCGATGGTGGTGCCGGCGGTGTTGGAGACCAGCTGCGGTATGATATTGGGTCAACTTATATTGTTCGTTCTCCACAGCAGGCTGAGGTAATAATGGGGGATGCTGCACCTTATGGAAAGTGTAAAGCTCGGGTCTCGATGCAGTAGCTTGTGAATTGTGTCCGAATATGACCTTTGCAGATGCCGCACTATTTATGACAAGAACTGGAACGTTTCCAAGTCGGATTTGAAATACGGAGCCATATCTTTTGCTCCATTGTCGGTATTGTTGCGCCGCATCCGATCGAAGCTGATGGAGATTGCCTACCAGTGGCAGGACGGGGGGGATCCCAAACCCTGGTAGTTGACGCTTATAAGAGACAAGTTCATTGATCAGGGTATATGATAGAAATAAAACTAGCAGACTAGCTGCCAAATCTCCCGGGTGAGCCCACAGGTGGTGCAGGGAGGAATGGAGAATATGTTCCAGGAGCATGATTCCTCGTGAGATATCGGGATAGTGGGATAGTTTCGAAGTCCATCATGCCACATTAATCTAATAAACGATTGGTTATTTATTCCTGTACAGGCATCCAAAGTCATATCGAGCAGCGGGGGTTTTTTTCCACATTTCCAGCCGTGATAATCGTCGGAAACAACAATTCCGATGGCAACCCTTCATGCTAGACATGGCGGAGTAATTCCACAGCAGCGTTCGCTATACAAACCATCTCGCCGTCATGAATTTTTTCCGTTCTTCTGCCAGACAAATATCCATTGATCGCAATATGAAGGTTCTACTGACCGGAGGAAGTGGGTTCCTCGCCGCTCACTGTTTGGAGTCGCTGTTGCAGCATGGGTGAGCGAGCCTCCCTCACCAGCTTTCCCCTCCCAATACTGACGCTTCATCACAAGCCATGACGTTGTTTTCACTGTACGATCCCCCGAAAAGGGCGATAAGATTCTAAAGGCAAACTCGTATCCCCCCTCCGAGAGACTGTCGTACACCATCGTGGAAGATATCACCAACCACGATGCCTTTTCGGCGGCAGTCCAATCCATCCCCCCATTCGACGCAGTCATCCACACAGCCAGTCCATTCCATTACAAAATCCAGGACGCGAAGAAAGACGTAATCGACCCTGCTGTCCTCGGCACAACGTCCCTCCTGACGGCGGTACACTCACACGCCCCGTCCGTCAAGAGAGTCGTGATCACCTCCTCCTTCTCCGCCAACTACAACATACACAAACACCCCGACGTCTACAACGAGACCCACTGGAACCCCGTGACCCTGGAGGAGGCCACGAAAGACCCAGTCCAAGCGTATAGGGCCAGCAAAACATTCGCCGAACGATCAGCATGGGACTTTGTGGACAGGGAAAAGCCCAATTTTACGATCACCACGATGAACCCCCCCTTGATCCTAGGCCCGCTGATCAAAGGGATTCACTCGATGGAGTCGGTGAATACATCCAACGCCCAGCTGTTGGAGCTGGTGCAGGGGAAATGGAGAAACACCCTTCCTCGTACTTTTGCGCCGTACTGGGTGGATGTGCGGGATGTTGCGCTAGCGCACACAAAGGCGCTCGAGTGTCCCGATGCAGCTCAGAAGCGCTTTCTCTTGACGGCGGGCTCCATGTGTAATGCGGATATTGCGAGGATTGTTCGTGACCATGTCCCGAGTATGTGGGATCGGATCCCGAAGGAAATCGAAAGTGATTTACCGGATGGGTTATATGGGATAGACTCAACGCGGTCCCGGAAGGTGTTGGGGATGCGCTATCGGTCGCTGCAGGAATGTATTGTTCATAGCCTACGTGCCTTTGAGGGGTTATAACGCTTTTCAAAGAGGAATTAGATGCAGGAAAGCTATATTTGTTTTGTCATCGATTGTTAGTACGGATAGAACCCCATTCTTTCTCGTAAAAATAGTAATCTGTTGGGGATATTGGCATATTCCGCTATCTCCCCGATGTGGAACGCCCATATTCCGCATTGGTTACTTTAAGACCGTCTCCTAAGCCCCGCATAGAACGAGGAGAACAAGAATCGAAATTCTCCCATACTTGTCCCACCATGACGCCGACTACCCAGATTGCCGCATACGTGGAGAACCCGGGCCCAGAAGCCACCCTGGTCATTCACCAGGACTGTCCAGTTGCTGAGCCTGGGGTGGGAGAAGTGTTAGTCAAGCTCGAAGTGGCTGGACTATGGTAAGTAGACCTGTCACGCCGTTGATATTATCCATGTATTGTATATAACCAGTCAATTGTAGCCATTCGGATATCAATCGAGTGTATGGCCCTCTGCCTCTGATCAACAAGATTGTTGGCCATGAAGGGGTGGGGAGAATTGTCCAACGTAAGACTCAGTTCTACATGCAAAAGAGACCATATCTAACCGTTGGCGTTGATCGGGAACAGTCGGACCCGGGGTCAATGGAGATCTATTCTTGAAACGAGTGGGAGTTGGGTATGTATCCATTCCTCGATTCCCGGGATGGAGCGAGTACTAACGAACCACCCCCTGTACTCAGATGGCTGGCTAGAGCCTGTATGAGTTGTGCAGCCTGTCGAGTTGACTACACGAGCTGTCCAAATCAAAACAATTTGGGAAGGGTGAAACATCCCACCAAAGAATCTCTTGCGCAATCGAGGCTAATATAGAGTAGGATTTGCCGGGCACATTACAGCGTATGATATATGATTACGATTTCCTTGATATGATTGCCTTGTTTACTCATTACTCACCTTGGAAATCACACCGTGTTTAGAGTATGTGGCGATATCCGCAGACTTTGTTCACCTTGTGCCCGACGCACTGCCGGCCGAAATCATTGCTCCGTTACTATGTGGTAAAGAACATTTGATTCAACATTCCCCTTGCCGGCGACTCTCCTGCTAACCCATCCACGTCTCCGTTCTCAAGCTGGAATTACCATGTATTCCGCCATACGCAAAGCAAACCTCAAGAAAAACGACTGGCTTCTTCTTCCCGGTGCCGGGGGTGGATTGGGCCACCTGTAAGTGGATAATGCTACAATTCCCTGCTAGATCCAGACACTAATGGCATGGTTCAATGAGAAGAGGAATTCAAATTGCAAAGCAAGATGGATATCGCGTTATAGCAGTCGACACGTATGAAGACTCATGTTGCTACTATCTTGAATGGCCTGGCTAACGAAAGTACTAGAGGATCCGACAAAAGAAAGCTTTCAATCGAAATGGGAGCAGATGTCTTTCTAGACTTTATGACAGATAATGCAAGTTTCAGCACAATCCTGGCGAAGAAACAGTGCAACTAACCGAATCTCTGCTCCTCCTAGGTCGTCGAGCGTGTCCAGCAAATCACGGACGGAGCGGGTGCTCAGGCAGTGATTTGCACCTCGGGGGCCATTGCCGCATACAAGCAAGCAGCAGACTGTGTACAGAATGTGGGGACTATTGTGTGCATCGGTGTCAACCCGAATAATCTTCCAATCTCTCCGTTGGATATGGTGCGAAGAGGTTAGTATAACTAGAGTCCTCTTTTATACTCAGCACGGGGAAAGTGTTAACACGCGTCACATAGGTCTTCGACTGGTTGGAAGCGCTGTTGGGTCGCATGATCAAATGCAGGATCTGATGAAGCTGGCCTGTGCAGGGAAAGTTAAGCCGATTATTGAGGTGTTGGACTTTGACCAGGTGAACAGCGCAGCGCAGCGGTTGGAGAAGGGGGCTATCTCGGGGCGTCTGATCCTGCGATTACCAGAGAAGTAGTAGATACAACTAGAGGCATTAACTTAGGAATCGCAATCAACCTCATGAATAGAAGTATGGTTTGAGGCGGAAATACGAGGAGTAACAGTAGAATAGTGCGGAAATACAAGTTCCATGGTATGTCTTGATGCGATTTGGGTGAATTCCGCACATAGAAAATCACCCCACTATACCCCCCACAGAGGAAAGATGATATATATGATGTGGTCTCGTTGAGACAATTGTTCTACCGATCATCGAGACAGACACCCCATCCTCCAGCATGAGCAAAATGGATTTCTCACTTCCCCCCCAAGAACGCGCAAGCAAGTATTTCGCCGGCCTGCAGCCAACCCCTGCATCGCCAGGAACAGCAACCGAGGCCTACCGCGAGATCGATGACCTTGCATATGCGTTGTCTCGTGTACCAATGCTCACCCCTCGCCCGCTGAAGATCGTTGCAGTCGGAGCCGGGTTTGGAGGGATTGCATTGGCCCGGGCAGTGCGGGTGGGTCAGATCCCTGGGGCGAGCCTCACGATCTACGAAAAGAATGCAGGTGTAGGGGGGACATGGCATGAGAACCGCTATCCTGGGTGAGCTACTCCCATACCGAACAGAAAACCTGCGACTGACATATTCATCAATTGTTGTTCTTAGATGCGCGTGCGACGTTCCAGCCCACAGCTACCAATTCACATGGGCGCCCAACCCCCACTGGACACAGTTTTTCGCCTCCGCGCCGGAGATCAAACAGTACTTTGAAGATTGCGCCGATCAAAATGACCTCCGCCAGTATATTAGGCTGTCGCATAAGGTGGTGGCGGCGAAGTGGATTGACGAACGGCAGGTCTGGCAGCTGCAAGTCACGCGGACCACGGGGGCCGATATTGTTGTGTCCAGTCCCGGTGTGACGGAGGGCGAGACCGAGGACACATTCATTGAAGAGTGCGACGTGTTCGTCAATGCGTCTGGGTTCTTCAATAACTGGAAATGGCCTCGTGGGGTGTTGGGCCGCGAGACTTTCCACGGCCGGATGCTCCATACCGCGGCTTGGCCGACAGATGCCGACAAGGATATCGATGGCAAGGTGGTGTCCATTATTGGAAACGGCAGCAGTGGGATCCAGGTCCTTCCTGCAATTTTGGACCGGGTGAAAAAGGTGTATGTGCATATCCGCAGCCCAACGTGGATCACGTCGCGGATTGGCGAGAGATTCGCAGGGCCCAAGGGGGTCAATCTGGTCTTCACGCCGGAGCAAAAGGCAAGATGGGAGAAGCACCCGGACGAGTATCTGGAATTCCGCAAGGAAATGGAGGCAGATGTGAACAGGCGGTTTAAGCTGTTTATGGACCATACCCCGGAACAGCAGCAAGCGCGAGAGGCCTCCTTGGAGAACCTGAAGCAAAAGCTCGCTGCAAAACCTGAACTGATGGAACTGCTGCAACCGGAATTTGCAGTCGGGTAAGCAACCATTGTACTACTGCACAACCCACTAAGACCACCCAAACTAACCTGTCATCGCATCAGTTGCCGGCGTCCTACTCCCGGCATTGGATACCTGGAAGCTCTCGTGTCTCCCAAATGCGAGGTCATCTGGGGAGGCGTGGCCGAGTTCACCGAACGCGGGATTCGCACGGTCGAAGGAATCGAAACCGAGACTGACACCATCATCTGTGCGACGGGCTTCGAACTGTCATACGCTCCTCGCTTCCCCATCATCGGCCGCAGCAACATCAACCTGCAAGAGAAGTGGCTCAAAGCCCCCGAGTCCTACCTGTCTGTCGCCGCAGCCGACATGCCCAACTACTTCACCATCCTGGGCCCGGCCAGTCCCCTCGGCCACGGCAGTCTGGTGACGTCGATCGAGATGTCGGTGCAGTTCATTTGCAACATGACGCGCAAGTTGCAGACCCAGAACTACAGCTCCGTCTGTCCGAAGCCGCTGGTTCCGCGTGCTTATCAGTTGCATGCGCTGCGGTTCCTGGAGCGGACTGTTTGGGCGTCGAGCTGTACAAGTACCTACAAGAACGGGACGAAAGATGGCGAGCTCCGGTCCTTGCACCCGGGTTCTCGCACGCAGCTGTTTGAGTTGCTGGCGAATCCTCGCTACGAGGACTTCAATTGGACTAGTTTGTGCGAGGGGCACATGGGCTTTGCGTGGATGGCGAATGGCTTCACCATTGATGAAGAAACGCAGAACCCGGACCGGGATTTAACGTGAGTGACCTTTTCTGCAGCAGACAGACATAGAGTGTGGATTACTGATGATGTCTTAGATGGTTCGTGAACCCCCCAGATCGGTATGCAAAGGCTATTACGAAGCAGGCAAATCGGGCGAATGGAGTCAATGGTCATTAATAATATCTTGTGCTGTTTCATACTGTTAATTCACTTGTTCAGCTAGTTCTGGTAGAATAGATAGGGACGGGGAAGGAAAGGAAATGTCAATTCCTCTGATCGTCAAATAATTCCGCCTCGAAGCTTTAAGCTTTAGTTCCCAACTAGTTGAACAAGAACGCAAGACACCATTGGAGCCCTTTGAACCTAGTCTATCCTCTCAATTTGTAATTTACGCTATTCCCTCCTTTAGAGGATGAGCAGTGACCAGGTTCTCCGCATATACCCCAATGCCAAGTGCAACAGGAAACCCAATTCCGCAGCAATCATGGCATTTCAGGGATGTATAAAATCGTAGTCCTAGGGGCTAACACCCTTGCCCTTGTAACATAGACAAGATCACAGCACAATTCACGATGGACGTCAAAAGTGAAAGCTCTACTCCGCCCGAGCATATCGAGCATTGCGCCGTGAAGGACGGGGAGGGCATAAGCAACAACACTGACCAGCATGATCCCAAGCTTGTCAGGAGCGTCAAATGGAAGGTGGACAAACGGCTATGTTTTGTCATTGCCCTCATGTATAGCATTTGCCAGATCGACCGGCACAATGTCTCCAACGCGTGCGTGTGCCATCAAATAGACAGATACAACCTACCTACGAACAAGCTAACACCAACGCCTAGTGTCATTGCCGGCATGGGAGAGGAGATTGACCTCACTGGGAATCACTATGTAAGTCAGCCACCTACGGACTATTTCCTACTGAATACATCAAAAAGAAAAAAGAAAAAGAAAAAACACCAGCTAATTATCACTGCATCTGCTTCCCCCAGTCAACCATCGTTGTGATCTTCTTCCCCTTTTACACGCTGTTCCAACCCCCCATGACCGTGATTGCACGCAAGATCGGCCCCCGAATCTTCCTCGGTGGAATCACCGTTGCCTGGGGCCTCGTGATGGTCGGCTTCGGGCTAGTCAACGACTGGAAAGCGCTGGTTGGACTGCGTGCCGCATTAGGGATCCTCGAGGCCGGGTTCTTCCCTACCTGTGTCTTTTTGATTGGGACCTGGTATGTGCGCCACGAAGTGGCAAAGCGCATCGCCTTCTTTTACCTGTTTGGGAATGCCGTTGGGGGGTTTGGTGGGATACTCGCGTATGGGGTATGTTTTCTCGATACCAATTATTGTGTTTTCCGCCCTCGTCGTTCATCTAACGCCCATTTCACATCATAGCTGCAGCAAATGCACGGCCAGGCAGGCCACGCTGGCTGGAGATGGATCTTTATCATGGAAGGGGCGATCACCTGTGTCCTTGGTCTTGTGGGGTATTTCTGGATCGTCGACTTTCCGGAAGATGCGCGAAGAACCAAATGGTTCTTGACGGACGAGGAGGTGAACTTGATGATTGACCGGGTGGAAAAGGATCGGGGAGATGCCCATCTCACCCCGTTTGATTTTAAAGAATATATTAGCCATGCGGCGGATTGGCGAGGATGGCTTTTCGCGGTCAACTTCGCCATGACTTCGGCGGTGATGTGAGTGGCAGCACTTGGGACTATCGACCGACCCATTGCTAATCAACCATTGCAGATATGCCGTTGCTTACTTTCTTCCGATTGTGCTGCGGGATGGCCTGAAGTTTTCAGTGGCCCAGGCACAAACCCTGGTCACTCCGGTAAGTCACTACTCCGTGCTGTGCCTTGCACGCCATAATATCATACTGATGACCACCCATAGTGTTATGTATTTGGCGGCATCCTTGGATTCTGCGAAAGTTGGCTCTCAGACCGATACCGAAGCCGGTATACCGTTCTCGTATTCAACTCCTTGTTAGAAGTCATCGGCATCTGTGTTCTGGGGTTTGCGACCAACAGTTCGGTTCGATACTTTGGAGCATTTATCCTGGTGGCCGGCGCCAATGCCAACCTCCCTGCGTGCTTGACCTACCAGTCCAACAATATCACCGGCCAGTGGCGGCGGGCATTTGGGTCTGCCCTCGTCGTTGGATCCGGTGGAGTTGGAGGAGTACTGGGTACGCTGGTGTTCAGGGAGCAGGACAGCCCCGGATACAGGTATGTGTCCGGCAAACATGTTAATTCGGGCATATTACTAATTTCAGGATAGGCCTGGTCTTTACACATGCCTCATTGCGGCCATCATGACGATTGTGTCTGTGTCTATCACGACGGTGTATATGGCGCGGAAGAATGCGCAGCAGGCGCGGGGGAAGGCACTGATTGAAGGAACTGAGGGGTTCCGATACACCTTGTAAGGCAACATAGGAAGGGGTTTTCGGGGTATGATTGGCAGAAGAATAGACAGACTATCTAGGGTGGTGAAGGTGTAACCGTGTATAATGATGTTGTTATCGTGCGGAATAGAAATCGAGCCATGAGGATTCGGCGGAATTGATGAATTCCGATCACCCCGCAACGCCTCGGTAGATACTTAAGAACAGAAGAATACATTATCTGGTTCACCATCCCCTCCGAGTGTTAGAAGTATTCCACTGTCCTGGTCCATTTCAGTGTTATTCGTCGTCTTCAATTGGACCCATGTCACCATCTAGAATTGACACCGGGGGTTCCAGCCCCAGCCACAGGGCTCCATGGACAATTGACGAGCTCGTGCGATTCAGGCGCCATGAGGACCCAGATCGAACCGCCGTCATCTTCCCAGTCAACAAGGAAAGTTATTCAGGATATACCATGCGTCAGCTGGACAGCTATGCTCTCTCAGTGGCTCGACAGTACTCCAAGATGGTCCCAGCAAAGACCTCATCTGCTGAACCCCATCGGGTCGTTGCCGTGCAAGGATCCCCCGATTTCGAGTACCTGATTACCCTCCTGGCGTTATCGAAACTGGGCCATTCGACCCTTCTGCTATCTCCGCGGTTATCAACCGAGGCATCGCACCATTTGCTCTCCGCTACGCGCGCAGAATTACTCCTCACCACCGACACGGGTGGGATTGCCGCCGAGCTCAAGCAACAAGTCAAAGTCGCGCCGATTGCGACGCTCAACAACTCATTCCTGCACTCGCTGGAAAGCATTGACGACAGTAACCTCGCCCCAGGGCTGCATACAAAGTCCGAGCACAATAAGGCCGTCTGGATCCTCCACTCAAGTGGCTCAACGGGTCTTCCTCGTCCCGTGCCGATCACGCATCGGTCCGCGTTGTGGAGATACAGTGACCGGCTGGAATCCCTGGGTCTGAATACGCTGACCACTCTGCCCTTGTTCCATGCTCATGGGATGACCAGTTTCTTCCGGGCTATCTTTGCGCAGAAGACAATCCTGATGTATAATCTGGCGGTACCAATTACGACTGATCGTCTGATCGAGCTCACCAAGAACCAGAAGTTTGAGCTCTTCTCGAGCGTTCCATTTACGCTTAAAGTGCTGGCCGAATCGGAGCGTGGCGTGAATTTGCTGCGTTCGTTCCAGGTTGTGACGTCCGGGGGCGGTCCAATTGGCCATGCACTGGGAGAGTCGTTGGTGAAAAAGGGAGTTCGGCTTGTCAGCATTTATGGCTCGTAAGTTGACAGAACTCGATGGAAACCTTTAGTAACAATAAGCTAAATGACTCCAAGATCGGAAGCCGGTACACTGATGACTTCTCTGCGACCTGCAGACGACCACTTATGGGACTGGTTACGGCCACTGTACGATGGGCTTCTCCAGTTCAGGCCCCAGGGAGACAAGCTTCTGGAGCTCGTTGTCCCTGCCGAATGGCCGACAAAGGTGGATCAAAACCTCCCCGACGGATCATGGTCGACCAAGGACCTTTTTGTGCGACATCCCACCATCGAAGCATACCAATATGCCGGGAGGCTTGACGATGTTCTGGTCATGGAGAACGGAGAAAAGACCAACCCGGTGTCCGTCGAGGCTGAGATATCGAAAGATACATTGGTCGAAGCCGCAGTACTATTTGGCCACGGCCGCTCAGCGTTAGGTCTAGCAGTGGTACCATCCCCGAGTGCTGCAAAACTGCCAAAAGACCACATCCTGCGGACCATTTGGCCTGCGATACAGGCGGCCCAGGAGTCCCTTCCAACATATGCAAGGATGACCTCGGACATGGTCGTGATTCTGGATGTTGGCACTAAGTACCCTCGTACTGATAAGGGCACGGTCATTCGCCAGGCATTCTATAACCAGTTCGCTACGGAGATTGATCGCCTATACCGGGGAGCCCAGCTGGAACACAAGATTTCCTTCAAGGCCGTTGACGATGCGAAAAAATTCATCTCCAGTGCAGCTGCAAAAGTTCTCCATCTGTCACCACCGGATATAGTGCCACATGATGTCGACTTTTCTGACCAGGGAATGGACTCCCTGCAGGCAACGCAACTCCTCGGGATGATCAACAGTGAGGTGGACCTACATGGCAACCATTTAGACCTTGGGGTAGTATTCGACAAATCCTCCGTGCAACTGCTTGCGGACGAAGTATTCCGGCGCTGCAACCGAGTTTCTGACACGCAGGAGGTTGAATCGGATGAAACGGCCACCCAGAATATGATCGAGAAATATTCCCAGAACTTGCCGCACCATATCCCGACAGAGACAGAGTATACCGATCGGGGAGTTGTACGTGCTCACGGTCCTATCTGATAAAGCTATATATCACTGACAATCAGCCAGATCCTCACAGGCGCTACCGGTTCTCTAGGAGCCCATCTGCTAGCGCAACTCGCAGCCGACCCATCCATAACCCAGATATGGTGCCTCGTGCGAGCGAAATCCCAGCTAGAAGCACAGAACCGGGTCCAACAATCACTGACCGAACGAGGACTCCTCTCCGAACTCCCACCAACCAATCTGACCAAAGTCGTCTACATCCCCGCCTCCCTCTCCGAGCCCTCGCTAGGGATCGACACAGACACCTACACCCGCATCCTGGCGCACACCACTGACATTCTCCACTGCGGCTGGCCCGTCAACTTCAACCGCAACCTCCGCAGCTTCGAGCGAGACGGGATCCAAGGACTGCGGAACTTGATCAAAACGGCCTTGAGAACGCGAGGCCCCGTCCCAGCACGTGTTGTTCTCTTTTCGTCTATCGGCACGGCCATGCGCACCCCTACTGCTGAGATTCCCGAAGAAATCCCCACGCACGTGAGCCATGCGCAGGCCACGGGATATGCGCAATCGAAGTATGTCGCGGAGCATATCTGTCGGATTGCGAGTGGGGAGCGCGGTGTGTCGACGGCGATTGTTCGGATCGGCCAGATCATCGGGGATACGCAGCATGGGATCTGGAATGGGTCCGAGGCGACACCATTGATGGTCCGGTCTGTCAAGGCGGTTGGGTGTCTGCCGGCTTTGGAGGAGCGGTTGGAGTGGTTGCCTGTGGATGTGGTTGCTAAAGTGACTACGGAGATTATCTCGGGGACAGGAGAAGAGGGAGGAGGAGGTCAGGGGAAATGCGAGGTGTTCAATGTTGTGAATCCTCACGCCATGGATTGGAAGACGGGGTTTCTGCCTATCCTGCGAGAGAAGGGGCTGCAATTCGACATTGTTGAGCCCCGGCTGTGGTTGGAGAAACTGCAGCAGTCAGACCCGGATCCAACTACAAACCCGACAATCAAATTGTTGGGTTATTATACGCGCAAAATTGCGTCTGCGGAAAGTCAGACCGCGAAAGTACAGGAATCTTGGTGTTCGGAGAGGACGAAACTGCGGTCTCCTGCATTCGCTGCGGTGCAGGCACCGGATACTCGGTTGTTGGGTAAGGTTCTGGACTATTTTGATGGTCAATGGGGTCTGCCAAAGTCAAAGGCGTTATCTTAAGAGGATATTTAGGTCGAATAAGAATACTAAGCATGATATACACAATTTATTTCATAGATCGTTACAGCTTCACTTCGTGGAACCCTCACTCCAAGTTAGTCTGAGGCAGGCGTAGTACGGGGGGGGTGATAAAAGAGGTTCTCGGCCCGAGCCTCTTCAACACGACGGGCATCATCCAAAACCTCACAAACGGTGCTATATTTCTTTGCATGGAGCGCATTGGCGATTTCTAGAAGCACGGTTGAATAAAACTTAGTAACACGGTCTTCCTCAGGGATATTCGCCTTGGTCCATAGCTCAAACAGGCGATGGAAGTACTAGGCAGTGAGCCTCAGAGATGTATCTGCCTGAAGGTAGATTCCCCCATACAGTGTTCAATATCATCCATAAAGTCCTCCTTGAAAGTCTTACATTGCCAAACACCATATTCTGCATTATGGTTTGTCATTTTGGTTGATAGATATGTCATAAAGATTCGCGTTATTTTATCAGCTTTGAAGATTTCGTCAATGCAAATACCATGTTGAACTGGCCCCGCGATGGAAGTCATAGAATTTCTCCTTCCAGCTCCTTCAATAACTTTCCCAAATCCTGAAATTCGTTCACTTTCACTTTACCGGCTAACTTTTCCCTCCAGGTCGACGTGGCTGCCACTTTCTTCATCCAACTCGACCATTTCTGGATAGCATCAATTGCCTCTGTTGGGGAGACACGAAACCATTCGTAGTGCTTACCCAAGCAAGCATCACAATTGATAGTCACTTGGCTATTTCTAAGCTGCGCGTGACACAAAGCCTCCACAAGTTCAGGGCTTTTGATTTTATTGTCTCTGTCCATCGTGACAGGATAAATCTCCTTCACTTTCCTGTTGCAGCGGAACCCGATCGTCTCGATTCTTTCCTGAACCGTCTTGCTAGTATAACCAACCTTCACAAATTCTGGATTTCCCTGGACCTCGTATACATAGACATGTCCCTCCAGTGGTGACTTGAGGCGTAACGCAGTCCGGATCTTTTTGATATAATTTGGAGGTTTTTGGTCGACAACTATGAATGAAGAATAGTCACACCCTAGTACCAAATGTGTTAGAGAGATGCCTCCTTGCAATTTATCAGGCTCATACTACCTTTCTTAATATTTGTAAGGCATGAAACGTCGTCTTGACTAGACTGCAGGGAAAAGGCAAACTTAGTCACGGCTGGTGCTGTTGATATTGGCATGATAGGAGAGCGGATAGCCTGGATTTCAGATGTCCATGTCCTGACGTGCGTTGTCCTTTCCTTCTCTCCATGCAAAGAGCAGAATATCAATTTCTCCAATAATTCGAGGCACTCCTGAAGTCTGGCATCGTTGGAATATACTTCCGCCTCGGTGATCTTGTTCACCACCCGCCGTGTGGTCTGGACATTCCCACCTCCTATGCGCTCGATGCAAGAGATACTGTTCTGCTTGTCTGCAAAGCAAGTGATGCTGACCTCAGGAACGACGTGCTTGATGCGTGTGGTAACTGACGAACTTGCCCTGTTGATATCAGATCCAATGGGGAAAGAATTCAGTACCTTTGCAAGCCTGCAGCTGGTTCGGTTTTGATGCGTCTTGCAGAGAGTGAGAGAAACCAGCTCATTGAGTTTATTCTCCATTTGTTGTGAACTTAGTGGCATATTCGCCATGGAGTTGCTTAACTCATGAAATCCAGCCATCTTGCCGGACACAGACATTTGACAAGGCTCCCCTTTCTGCGTCGTGGCGCCACATCGTCGGTTGGGAACATCCAACTGATGCTTGAGTAGCCCAATTGTTGAACTCCCAAGCGTATTTTCTTTCCCTATCTCGTCGCCTTTTAAGCTTTTTGTCTTTTGGGGACTCGCTGGAGGAGTTATGGGCATAGGGTCGCTTTTAGCTGGCAAATATGGTATTTCTTGACGATCGTTTCGGTAGCTTTTGCCTGCTACCCTCGAGGTGACTGGAGAACCAGGTGGCGTAAGAACCATACCGGGATCCGCCTCTGAGCTTGAGCGCCTCTGAGCGTGATCTAATTCGGCAGACATGTTTGCGTTTGCTGTCCTGTTGTTAACGTTTTGATCGGTATATACTTAATCGAAGGAGTGCTTTCTCCTTTTCGGAAGGACAGCGGATCTGGTTACAATGACGATGGTAAGCCTTCGTATTGGTCTGAAGCTTTCTTAGGGAGCGCACGTCGTTGCTGACAACATGCTTTCTTTTATAGAATTTCCCCATCAACTAGCAAGGCTTCCCAGGTCATGCGGTGCCTTGCGGGGCTGAGCCTCACTTCAGGGTAAATTCATGGGCTGGTCCAGTCATCCTCACTCAAGATTCTAGGGCTAAGCGCTTACTGTCAGGTACTAACGAAGTTCTCGTGTTGGGATGGTGTGGTTTGAGAGCCTTGTAATGTTAAGGACATCAATTGGGGGGTAACGTCAGAACGAAGTTATAGAACGTCGCCGCTTTAGACCGATCTCACAGACACACAGACTACCAGAAAAAGTCGAAAATAAGTACAAATGCCTTTCTTGTTGCGCTAGTTATTGATCGATCAGCCTCACTCTCAGACCATTGTAAAGGCCGTCGAATATTTCTTTGCGTACTATTTCACCTCAGTTGATACTAGAGGCTATCAGCAAGGCGTGTGGTGCGTCAGGCTACCTCTAAAGGCAATGCAAGGCAGAAAGACGTGATTAAGTATACTGAACCGTTCTTCTGTTGTGTCGACCAGTGACACTCTCCTATTACTGTAACCTCCTGCACGCAGCCTCACCTTGGCAAGTAAGCCAACAAGGCTGGTTGTAACAAGTCTCACCAAGTGTGATCAATGCAGAAAAACAACTCACAGTGAGTCAGAAATCCCTGCAGAAACGCCGGTCTGATGATACATTCAATACTGTGCACAACGAGCCCTGCATGTTATATCATCACGAACGCTTTATTAATCTGCAAAACAAGGCTGCGTGCTTCTGTCGATTTTGATTGCAATATTTCATCTCTGATGTGCCTAGCGTGCCTCCCAGTTTCAATCGACTATTGGGGTGCTTTGGTACCGAGATCAACCCTCATATTTCACAAGTATTCCTTTGGATTAGAGGCAAATTAGATAATTAGCTTGCTCTCTCAACAGGATGGCTGAGATGTGAATCTCACTTCCCGTCTCATCATGCGTTGGCATATTAGCAAATAAAGAGGCCCATGGTTCGAGGCTTCATTCGTCATGGCTTTTAATATCTAGTGAAGTGGGGTAGGGCACCCAACTATCCATATCCTCTAGTCGAACCTTCGATTCCAAGCTCCTCATATGCAGGACGACATGACACCATGGCGGAAGCGAACGGATTGGCCTCGTTTTCTTGATGATCGATATCTTCGCGTACTGGTAGAGGGGACGAAGACTATCCCCAGCTATCCGGCCCCCACCAAACCCCCCCCACCCCCCCCCCCCCCCCCCCTCCAAGTGCCATATCAAGCTGCAACGTTTCTGGTCGCGTTCCATAGACATTGCAAACACCTCCCTCACCCCGATCCAGGAGCGATCCGTCGAGATTTCTCGCCTCATTATCGTCTAGTTCGATCGAGTGCTAGATCGCGCGCTGTAGACACCAGACTCGAGATATTATTGCGGAGTGGTGGTATTGGATTGCCGTACACGATCCATCGGAACTGGAGCGGAAATAACAATTCCGCTCTCAATGACAACTGCCGAGGGGATATGACAACTGTCGATTGCGGGGAATTGGAGATTCCTTCATTAACAGCCCCCCCGAACATCCCTCGCCCACCAGATGCAGCCTCCCATCATGCGATCAGAGCCATGCCTAATGAATTCCCCTCCGGAAACGGAACCCCGTGGGGAGAGCATTCAGTCTGCGGAAGATGAGGTGGATTCCAGTGCCAAGACCGCTGCTCGGCCAAAACGCGGCAAATATATATCCAAAGCATGGTATGGACATGCATCCTCTGGCATTAAGCATCTTGAGGCTAATGAATGCAGCACCGAGTGTAAACGTAGAAAATCCAAGTGCAATGGACGCCATCCCTGTAGCCGATGTGTGCATCATGACATTACATGTTGGTTCCCCGGAGTGTACCTTGGAAAGCACACGCTGAACCGCTCTCTAGGTGTCTATCCCACGCACAACGGACGGCAAACGCGCAGAACAGCCAAGTACGATAAATAAATGCATGACTGATGGTTTGTGTTCAATTACTGATCAGCTGAAAATGATAGTCTAGAAGAAGTTCGCCAATTGAAGCAACAGATTGCCTCTCTACAACGAGAAGCAAAGACTCGACGAGAACTCGAACATAACGATGACTTTACATCTCCACTGCCTGATCCTGTTCATTCCAGACGTCTATCACATCCCAGTCCCCATCTTCAGCAAACATCACCCACAAGTCTCCACGAGCTAACAGCAGTCCCTGACGCTGCGGATTTGACCGAGCCTCACCACCGCCAAGCCGCATCCAATTACGCATTCAACTTCCGACTGGCTCGGACCCATCTGGACGCGATGGGGATTGTCAACGAGAACCGTGATTCCGATGGAGATCCAGGATCTCAACTACCGTCCGGGCTACAGACGCCCTCGTCGTCGGCTGACCCACTGTGGGCGATTCCACGGAGAGAAGCTATCCGGCTGACCTCAGTGTACGAGGAAGAGATCGGCATCTCGTATCCACTTTTGAATATCCAGAAGATTACCTCGCACATCAGCCACCTGTATGATGCGTTGGAGGCTGCCACCCGGTGCGGGTTTTCGTACCTAGCTCTCCCCGGCCCGTCGGTGATTCCCAGAGAGGATTTGTACATTGTGAAGATGGTATTGGCATCGGCGTTGATCATTGAAACAAGTGGATCAAGCCCCCTGGCGCAACAGTTATGCCAGACCGTCAAGGACGTGGTACAGGTTAATATCTGGGAGTCGGTGGGAGTCAGGACAATCGAGATATATACGCTTTTGGTTTGTCGATCCCCCTCTTCTGTCTCTCAAAGCAGTTCTGGCTCTGACAAAAATCAATTCAACGCTAGGCGATCTACGAATTTCTCGCTGACCATGACTTATTCGCCTGGCGGTTAATCGGGATTGTTGCGCGCTGGTGCCTCGAACTGCGCCTGAATCAAGCCTCAGTCCTGGATCGAATGTTCACCAACCCCGAGGATCTAAAATATTCCATCCGGCTATTTTGGAGCATCCACACTCTGGACCGGAGATGGGGATTTGGAACCGGGCTTCCTTTCGCAATCCAGAACGACGATATTGACTCCGCCCTTCCGGAACCAGACGACGAGGTCCCATATCTCAAGGCCATGGTTGCGTATAGCCGCATCGGATCGAAGGTATGGTACTCGACCTACAGCGCGCGTCTCGGCTCGCCACACCTGCGGAGAGACGATGTCGGATACCTCGACTATCTTGTAACACAGTGGTTTGATTCACTCCCGGAGTTTCTACGAGTACCTCCAGAGGGATCGCCACCGGCGGCGGAACCTTCGCGTGGTCTCCAGAGACTGAAATTACTCCTCCATCTGCGGGCCGGGTACTTGAAGATTCTGCTCTACCAGCCCGTGCTGCATTCTGTGTCCCAAATGCGCACGAACTGGTCGCACACCAAAACGGTGGTCGATATTGCGAAGGACACCATCCGCCGGCTGGATCGGCTCAACCGGACTACGGATATCTACCAGACGCAGCAGATGTGTTTCAATCATTTCCTGGTCACATCGCTGGGAATCATCTTCCTGGCGGTCTCTATCGCCCCAGCTGAGTTCAGCGATATTGTCCGCGAGGAGTTCTACATGGCCCTGGACCTGGTCAAGAGCTTCAGCGGGAACTCATTCGTGTCTCGACGGCTCTGGAACATGATTCGGGGTCTTCGTGAAATTGGTGGCAAGCTGGGACTCGGGGGATCAGCATCAGGGCGAGGGCAGTTAGATCTTGATGGTCAGGAGGGCAATGGCCCTGTGGTGGAATCGTCGACCACGGCTGGTGTCATCCATTCTAACCCAATGCCATATATCCCTTCCGTAGCTCTTGAGCCGGAACCTTCTTCTTTCCCTGGGCCTTGTGGGGGTTTGACGAATAATGCACAGATGCTGACAGCAGGTGGATTTTCAGAAACCATTAGTGGGCTGCAGATGACGCAGGATTTATCTGAGATGTTCGAGACTATGGAACAGGGGCGGAGTCGGCTTGACGGATGGGGTTCCATCAGCGAGACACCGAGGGGGCCGCCGTCAATCGGAGAGATTGATTTCTCGCAGATAGTTGCTGATTTGTTTTAGCCACGCGAGAGAGGACGTGTATATAAGAGTCTCAATGACAATTGATATAATTTGGGTGTGGAATATATATTGTTCACTATATTTAGTGTCCGCAATTCTCGGTGATATTAGTCAAGACCGTATGCAATAGTTGTCTCAAGATAAGGCGATACACACATTGTATAGATAGGAGGGTGGGAATTGCTCCACTACAATTCAATTAGCATCTCTCATTCGCCTGTTCGGGACATTTCAAGCGCCAAATGCTCGGCTACTGGCCGAGAAGGGAATGAGTCCAGATTTCAAAAGATCTCCTATTGGTTAACCCCTCCGATTCCGCCGTATTTAACGTACCTATTCGATCCACTAATTCCGCTAGAAAGTCTCCCCCGCATGAGAGGTTGATATAATGAAGCTGCGAACCAATCGAGACGAATCAAGCATAAAGCATTCAAAGACTCATACTAGACCGTCAAGAGAATTCACTATTCAGAGCGACCCTAATCTGACGAGCTGTGCATTGCCTCCCTATAAATCTGATTGCCCAATCCTACATAACTCGATCTAATGCCCCCATATCGCGTTCGGTTTGCGCCTCAGCAGATATACCAATCGCCCGTGTCCCAGGAAGTGACAACCTCGCATCCCGCCAAGCCATCCCGGACGCGAACTCGCTCCGGCTGTCGCAGATGCCGCGAGCGACGTGTCAAATGCGACGAGACCTTCCCGGTATGCCGGGCGTGCAGTCGCCGAGGAGATGTCTGTCAACCCGCGTTGCCCGCCTCTCAATGGCAGCCAGAAGTGTGGTGCGTAGTCACAGTAACCCCGGGGTTGGACCCTTCGCGAAAGCTCCTCCCACACCCGGAAGTTAACAGTCGGCTGCTACGGTACTGGTTTGAGTGTATGTGCCAAATCATGACGATTGATCCGGAGAGTAATCCGATGTCGTTCCCCATTCTCCAACATCTTTCTGCTTCGAAATCGCTGGTCTATATCATTCAATGCATCAGTGCCGCCCATGAAAAATACTTCCAACCGACGCAGATGACCGTGAGCTTGGAGGAGCGGAGTAAGGCGTTACGAGTATTGCGGGGAGAGCTGCGGTCCGACAAGTTACACCCTGGTCTTGGGTTCCTGGTGGTGTTAATCCTGGGAATGTCGTCCTCGTGGATCACCACGGAGCCCGACGACTTTGGGAGGGAACATTTGATGGCGGCGCATATTGCGGTCGATATGGCTTTGAAATGTCCCAAGGCGGCCGATGATGAGTTGGTCCACCTGGCAACTGGCTTCTTCGTGTATTGGGACATGGCCTGTTCATTTTGTCTGGACCCAGATGATCATCCACCACCTTACAGGCCGCGACTAGAGAACTATGTGAAAATGGCGAGTTCGCGCTTCCACACCATTGTGTCCCACTCAATCGACCTGTACTATCTCCTGGGGAAAGTGGGCCGGTACTGTCGGACGGTTGCGGATGGCTTCCAACGAGATCTGGTACAGGAGATGTGTTTTGAAGCCGAGCTGAACACATATATGTCAATAGAACAGGATCCATCCGCATGTCAACTCACCGAGGCCTTTCGCCTTCATGGCCTCGTAATGCTCTATCGTCTGTGCGGACGACCTGGCCATCATGCTGTGGAAATTGATCATGTTGCCGAAGGTGGGACTTTCTCAGTTCGAAGTCTTGCCTTGCGTATTTTGGATCTGCTGTTTCAAATTCCATTAAGCTCCCCATATGTAAATTTGCATACCATCCCCTTGATCAGTGCAGGAGCCGAACTGGGGGCGGAGGATGCAGATTTGCGAGAGCGAGTTATACAGCAGTTGCGGGCAATATATTCTACGAACCGTATCCCGCCGACGCTCTCTGTGATTGAGCTTCTTCAGGAGCTTTGGAATGTGCAGGATTGTGGTTTTACCATGACCTGGCTAGAGCTCATGTTAATCAAAAAATGGCGGTTAAGAATAGGATGATGAATCTTCTGATATGCAAAATTTTTGTAGATGAATAGCATTTTCATATCCGCTGCCATATTCTTCCCCCAGCAATGTCCCGTATCCTCCCTACACCAGGGTGACCTTGTCCTCCAGGTCAATGAATACAGCAACGTTTGCAAAGCCATCACTGCATTCAAAGGTGATTGTTTGTCCTTTTTTCATCACCATAACATCACCCTTGGACAGTGTGAACTTCTCGCCCCCATGTATATTCATCTTGATTGTACCCTGGGTCACAAAGAGAAATTCGTCCACAGGCCAGACAAGAGTGTCTGTCCCTTTCTCGCGCAGCATACCCACCACCACCCTGCTATCGGCGGATCGGTAGATTATAGATTTCGTGCCCGAGTAGGTAGGGAATGGTTTCTCTGGGAAAGAGTCCCAGGCACCGTAGGGAATAGCGGCGGGATCGGAAGTGCCGGATTCGTTTCCTTGGCTGAGTGGCATGGTGTATATGGACTATGGACTATGGACTGAACACTTGTTAGCAATACGTGGAAAGACCAGCCGAGTATGAAGAGGGGGGGTTTTCTTCAGGAGATGGCAACGAACAAAAGAACTCTTCTTGCACAATGAGAGATTTGAAAGTTCAGTACCGGGGAGGCATCCTAGTACTGTGATTTTCAGTGTTATAACCCAAGTTGTCGACAAGCATGTTCTACTTATAGAATCATGAGTGGAAGATATTGTAAGATTACACAATCAAGGGATCAGTTGGTCACGACACGAAGATCTCCGACACTTTCCTATTTGGGAAACGGCACGAGGTTATCAGCCCGAAGGTGGAGATACAGTTAGTCGCCGAGCTGGTCTTGTCGCCGAAGAAACTATATCTAAACTAGCATGTTATATAACAGGAATACAAATATTTTATCTTCGCGGTCTGAATGGAATGTTGGGTGAGAGACTATGACGGGATAGCTTCGAGCTCGTCTAGTGATCTAATCGGGCAACTCCGTGGGGCCGAGTGAAAAGGGAGACGTGAAGGGAGAAAACACGTTTGATAATAAAATAAACTAGAAGCATATTCACAATACATTAAGAATCGGGCTAGGTACCAAAAGGAAAGTCTAGAGGAGCTGTATATTTCTTCATTACTCCCGGGATATTAAATGGGAAAAGGAACAGGAGATTGGGGGTACATTTGACTAAATCGCATTAGACTGTCCAACGGATACTGTGGATGTCTTCCCAGAAAACAGGATTACACCCTTCATGCATCTCTTCAGAAGAAAAGACTAGAATACAAAATGATCATTTCCCTATGATTTTTTATTTTCATACACTAGGCTAATAACCTCACAGCCTACTAGGAATAGGTGGGTCTGCTGGCTTTGGGATTTCGGCTAGATATTCCTGGGCATACCGTACTACCTGTTGAGCCAGGCCAAAACTGAACGTATATCCACCAGCTTCTTGTCCGTATGCGTGAATAACCTTCTGTCCTTGGAGGACTTCCTTCTCGACACGAACACCACCATTGTGGGATTCGATGAAAGGAAAAACACCAACATGGTCGGTGATGAAATCATAGTCCTCAGGGTTCGGGGATGGGAAAACATCTGGCTGGTTGATGTGTTGTCGCTTCATGATCTGTAGTGAACGTTAATTATCATCGTTTGGAAGATGGCCCGGGGAAGCCTACCAAATTACGTTGATCCACGTCGGCCTTGAAGTCGGTTCCCCCCAAGGCTTTGATGCCCCCAATGTAGATAGTGCCGTCACCGCGAGCAAATGCAGTCGAGTAGTATCCATCTGGTCCTCGCCGGATATACAAGCGATTGTATCCTTCCATCCGAATACGAAGATTCTGTTGTCGCATAGAATTAATCCGTTTCTCCTGCACATCAAGGAGCTTCGCTGCACCGAAAGAGGTCGCATTAATTAGGATATCATGACCCATCCCTTTCAAATCTCGCAATGCCTTGACATATGTGCGCTGGAACTTGACCCCCCGTTCTTCCAGCGTCTTTCGAAACCAAGGGAGAAAGATCGGCGGTGTAATCACAACTGTCTGGAACTTGGTGCCCCATTTCGCACCGGGTGGTAACTCGGATGGCGTGAGAAAACGGAACCCTGGGACCTTGCCCTGATACCAGACGTCTGCTGGGTCGCCAATATCCATGACCTCGGTTATCTCAATTTGGCGAACCCCCGATTCCGGATGTCGCTCGGCAATGCGCCAGAGCTCAGAGATGCTGTTCAATTGCATCTCCTGTTCGCGTGGTGGTGCCTCGTGTGTACCAAGCCAGATAGCGCCTGCCCATTGGCTTACGTAGCGTTGATCCATAGGATCACCGGGGAGAAATTCCCCCAGGATAGTGATGTCCGCGCCTTTGGGCAATTGGCTGGCAATTGCCATGCCAGTGATTCTGACCTCCACCATTAGTGGCGGTCTCAGAGACATACTGTGGACGTAAGGAGACTTACCCAGCGCCTAGAATGGTGATTTTCGACATTCTTAGGGTTTTCAGCGTAATTGATCAGCTGCGATGGTTGAGAGAGAGAAAAGGATATGCCGCCTTTTCATGGATGAAGAGCCAAAATATAACCATTGTGTCAATGCCTGTCGGTATATCGACCTCGCTTGATCAACAAAAGGAGCATTCCAGCCATAGGGAATATCTTCCTATCCGGAGTAACCATCCAATGGATTCCTCTTCCCATTTTTTTTCTCTTTCTTTTAACTTACCTACCTGCTCCAGTTCTAAGTTGGTGGGATGCGCAGCTACAGGTGCAATTGGATAATAGGTCGAGTTTAGTTACCGGATCGGGACAGTAGGCGAGATCTTATCTGTGGAGAAAAACTGACTAGTACTTATCTTAACCATCTGTCCCCTCAGCTTCCAACTCCCAAAGTGACCGCATAACTCCCACCGGATCCTCGCCTAAAAAGTCCATCCACCTACAACCGGGAAGATGTGATCGCTGCAATAAGCCAGGAACTTCTCGTGATCATGTCACTTCTAATTTAAAATAATAATAGGGTAATAATACTGTATCTCTGTTTATTAGGGTTAAGAGGCGGGGTGTGGGGAAGCCAGACGCGTGGGGTATGCCATCCGCCACATGACTTGCCCTATCTCCGCCCGGCGCTCGTCGCTTCTCCGTAGTCGCAATAGCTGTTGCGTGCATATTGTCTTGGGTGTCGAATTATTCATGCAATGACGTCTATCTCAGGGTTGCAGGAGCGAAGCAGACAGGCCTGCGAAGCGTGCCGGTAAGTCGACCCGACCAGTCTCAACATGGCAACGTTGCAGACCACTGATTACTTTGTCGCAGTCGGAAAAGAAGCAAATGCCCGGCGGAAAGACCAATATGGTCATTCTGCGAACGCCTTAAGATTCTGTGTGTTTATCTGCCGAGAGAACATTCAAAAACTTCCAGCAATGCTATCAGGAAGCATACCAAGCCGTATGTAAAGAAAGTCATTGGCCTGCTTGGAATTGGTTCTAACATCAGTGTAGAAAAGACACAAAAGACCGAGTCCGCATCCTCGAATCACAAGTCAATGATCTCTATCATGCTCTTCGGTACACCGCTCAGTATAGTAACCATTGCAATTTTGCCCGGCCGCTGACTGTTACAGGTCTACTGCAAGCCGCGATAATGAGGCATCACCAGATATCTCAAACAGCTATGAGGGCATCCTGGTTATCTCTAATGTGATCATGAATGTAACGGATGCCACGACAAGTCCAGGATTTTTGTTGTCAGAGTGAGTTTCACATATACAAACATGCGAGCCTGAGCCGTAGGTCTAACGTTCATGTCAAGCCCTGAGCTTTCAGCCCCAGGACTCAACTATTTGGAAGATATATATCGACTCGTTGTGCACCTTCTCGTCTCTCTTAAACAGTATCTACTAATAACGGTTCAACCGTATCTATTGGCATCACAGCAACACCCATCAAGATTCCACCCTGGGACACATCGCATAATCTCTTGCAAGGAAGTAATCTGCCAGGCAGATCCTAGCAACACTTCCCATCCGAGGAGCCCTTATCAATAACCTGTGGCGCCTGCGAAGTATCCAACCGACAGAAACAGGACGCCTTGATCGGAATATCCGCCACCGCAAGCGCCAGCCTAGTCTGCTGTTCAATCATGGCAGCCTCTTCGGTCCGCCCCAACCGAATCAAACACTCATGATACCCCTGTAGCGACCAAACATTATTCGGGTGTCGACACGGGCGAATAATCGAATTATCCAGCCCCAGATCCGCACGATATGTTTTCGCCGCCTCCTCCAGCTGGCCCTGTTCCATCAACAGAGCCGCATACGCGTGACGGACGGGTTGCATCCACGACCAGGGCTCACTATAAGGTAGTTTATCCTCCAGGTCAATGGCGCGGCGAATGGCCGCAAACGCGTGGTCGTAATTGGCACATCTATATTCGATCTCCCCCTCCAGCATCGCGGAAGCAACCTGGAGAACCTCGACGATTGTTCCGTTGTAGGCCCGACGCGTCTCGGGGACACGACCCCAGGCCTGCTGGAAGAGCTCCTGTTCCTGCCGAGCGGAGACGATGTCCCCTGTCGCGGCGAATGCGATTCCCCTGGCATAGTGGGTTGTGGCTGTTGTGCCGGCGTATAATTCCTGATCATGGGGCAGCTCCTTGCGTTTCAGCTCCTCCCACATACCAAAGCGGACCATCACATGCAGTCGAATGGACATGAACTGTTCTAGCCAGTCGGCCATGGGTGGGGATTGGATCCGTAATACGTCCTCGGGCACCGTTGCTTCCATGCGGGTGACGGCGTCAAGCGCGGTCTTGGATTGGCCGGCAAACATGGCCGCGTAGATCAACGAGTGATAGTCGTGGAGGCGGTAGAAAGTGTAGAAGTTCTGAGCGCCGGATTTCCGGAAATATTTGTCGTCTGCGAGGGTCGATCTATAATTCGAAGCGATTGAGCGGCGCCAGTCACCAATAAGGATATCTAAGTGCGTAGGCATGTGTTGAACGTGTCCGGCATCCGGAACGAGGTCTCGTAGATTATCTGCCGCATTGACGCCTAATTCTGGAGTTGGAGACATCTCAATGAAGTGAATATACAAGTGTAGTAGACCTGGATTGGCATTTGCCGCGTCTGGGTCCTCGGCGAAAGCCCGTTCAAGCACGGCTTTCACCTGCATCGTGGGAGCGTCGGGGGTTGGCTTGCCGGTGAATAGGTCCCATAGCGCCCAGGGGGTAATATTCATTAAGGAATCCGCGTATAAAGTCGCTATATCCACATCCTGTCCAAAAGCCTCATAGACCGGCTTCATGGCAGCGGCGTAGCCTCTATTCAGCGCTGCATAGTCCTTGGCTGGCTGATTTGTCTGAAATAGAAACTGTATCGCCTCGATAAGAGCCCGTTCCAGGGGAGTTGCATTAGCAGAATGCTCTTTCGCCTTTCGTGATGCGTCGTACCCCCGTTGGACGGAGGCGTAGAGGTCTTTCTTGTCGAATTTCTCCCACGGCTTGTTGTAGTTCGGACCGACGGCATAGGCGAGGCCCCAGTATGCACTTGCGCAGGTGGGATCATGCGCGATGGCCTGTTCAAAGCAGTATGCGCCTTCCACATGGTTAAACGAATACACCCAGATCAGGCCTCGGTTGAACCAGGTCTGGGTGTCGGCACTGGTGGTGGTAATTGTACGGCCAAATGAGCCAAGGTCGTAGTATTCATCGCTAGCTGGTATGGGGATGATTTCTTGTGTCATGATGATACTTTGGAAGGATGAAAGAGCCTTAGACAGGCTACAAATTTTACTATAAGGAAGACTGTAGGTTGATTTACTACGAAGTATTGAATTGAGTGACTTAATTAAATACTACTACGATTATTAATGAGGGCAAAGTGGGTCACGGGGACTACATCCGCCCCCAAATGCCGAGAATCAAACACCGACTACTGTCACTTTAGCTGATCAACTATCATCTTACTATTAGGTAAATGATGCATCAAGAAGAGCGTCTGGCAAGAAATAAAGAGAAAACTCCAAAAATACCTGACATAGGACAGTGGGACGAAAAATGTCTCCTCCGACACAGCCGGTGAAGCTGGCCTGTCTAGCCTGGTGGGTGACCTCATGCATGCCTAATCGAGTCCCTAATACTAATGGGTGAATTCTCGCAGCCGGGCCTCCAAAATCCGATGCAATGGACAGAAACCGTGTGCTGGGGTACGTATTGATCTGGACAAAACAGCAGCATTATTATTCTGACACCCTGTAGTGCTTCGCCCACCAAAAAGAATGCCGATATTGACCCAGTCGACGGGGTGGCGCCAGACGAGGTCCCACTGCGGCCGAGGAACTGGCCAGGAGAAAAGCCCAACAGCTTGCAAATAACATCAATCAAGATATTAATTGCGATGACAATGATTGCCATTCGCCCCGAAATGCGCCTGGTCCTTTTACTCTGTCGTCGCCATCCACGATTGAAATTGGTCCCCAACTATCCAGCTTGACGCCAGAGGACTGCACTGTAGGGCTGCTGTCTCCACTCAGCGGCATAACAGGGAGACCGGAGCTTCTCGGAGCTGTGGAATCTCCATCATGGAGCATCAGAGCTTATGGCTGCCATGAGGATCTGTATGTCGTGCGCATGAGATGATATATCTTATTATATTGCTGACACATTTACTCCATTTCGCTGGTAGAATCAACGCTTACTATACCTTTATTCACCCATACTTCCCATTGCTGCCTCCTCCTGCAGCTCCTCAAAGGGAGGACCAGTTTATCAACCTCCGTGTTTGTTCCTCTTATGCAGATGCTTCTGTTTTGCCCTATTGGCCTACTTCATCCGTGGGTCTTGCCCTGGCGGCGATCTTGGTCCTTATCCCTCTGCCGGAAGATGTTAATGCGATAAGCAATGGCGCCTTCATGTTGCGTCGCGCCTATAGTGGTCTCTATGTGCGATCTGCCTTGGAGTCTTTGGAGGATGCGCTCGGGCAATCCCTACATTCAGACATGGCCAAAGATCTACCTAGTAGCCTGCATCCCGGGATCCCTCAGCAAATAGAGCCTATCCTCACATTGGGGCTTCTCAGCATGTACGAATGCTGCCAGGGAGGGAACGTCGCCAAGATGAGAGTTCGAGCTAACCAAGCTCTGACTATCGCAATGGATATATCCTTACATGTGGAAAATCGTCATGCCACCGAATTTCTAGATGCATATCGTCGGTGCTGGTGGATGACGGTATGTTGTATCTCTTCTATTCTACTGTGTTCTTTGCCCGTCATTGAAGGTTCATGAGTACTAATTAAAGCAGGTTTTCCTGGTATACCAGTCATCCACCATGAGTGCTTCGGTATGTTCCTGTGAACGATGAACTGTTCAATCTTATTAACTATACGCCTAGCCCCCAATCGTCACGTTTGATGACCTTCGTATCACTACACCATATCCAGAGTTCCGAGGCTGTCGTGAGGTACGTAGTCGTCGCAATTTCCTTGCTGTTCCCCTTTTTTTTTTCTTGAGAGACTCGTCTGGACTGAACTAATCTTCTCCGATACTATAGCCATGGCCGCTCTTAGTGAACGGACAGACAGTGCTCTTCCGCAGCTGTTGTATTGCCCGTCAGCTTCTCGTCGACAACAACAGCGATTCCCAGCTGCCACGTTCTTTCGGTGACGACCTCAGAGGCCTCGACTCCTACATTATGGATCTTGCCGCCGAAGCAGACCGGTTTCGTTGTGTGACCAACTATCAAGGTGCCGAGGCAGATGCATCGCGCAATTTGTGGGCTATATCCAATGCCATAATCCACACATCACGACTCATGCTTCATGGCGTCCGGGCCTTCATGGACCACCCTATATTTCAACGCAACCATTGCGACTTCCTTGCAACTCACCTGTTTCAGTCCCCCCGTCCAGTCGTACAGAACACCCGCTTATCCACAGGTCGAATCGCCGAGATCAGTGGGCTTTTTCCTTTCACAGAGCAGGAGTCCGTTCGAATATGCCTGCACTCCTCTCTTGTCGTATCCCGCATATTTCGTCGCCTTCCGTCGCCGAACCCGATGTATTCGGATGCTGTTGAAGTTGGGAATGTAGGACTCTGGGCGTCGCAACGGGCTCTGGGCTCACCTCGCTCCATACCATATATGGCCTGCTGTCAGATCCAGAGCTTCTATGTACTCGCTATGATTCTGTGGAGCATTCGGGCCGCCGTGTGCTCTGGGACCTTGGATAGCTGTTACCATCTTTTTGATCGGGAAAGTCCCAACACCAAAGTCCAGGATGCAGAGCGATTGGTGGAGGAGTTGACACTGGGGATGAAGGCATTGGAGACATCAATCCGGGCCGATATGGTGTTTGAGGGGGTGCGAATCCTGGTGGAAGAAGTGGAGAAGCTGTACGAGACAACCGATGTGTGTTGAATGGTTGCTTGAGACTTGTTCGGTGACTCGGCGTTTGAAAATGGCCATGTTTAATCATCTCGGGGTATCTGTGAAGCTGATCATTATATAGTAATCAAGTAGATCACGGCGATTGAATCTAAGTCATAGGATAAGACGGATGACATAACATGTGCCGTCCTTCATAATGAGGAATATTATGGACGATGTTTTTCGTCTATTTATGATGCAAAACCCCCCGGGGCCTTCGCAGCTCAACCGATCCACTCCAGATTCCTTAACAGTCCAAGCCCTAACTGCACATATATATCTATCATCCATACAGAGAAGCTCCATTAGCCTCGATCATAATGTCCTTAGTCCCGGAGTCTGTGATCCCGATACCTTCGACAGACGATTACTACGATCTAGGGACATATAGCCGCCGCATCAGCACCGACAGAGAGGAGGCACAGAACTGGTTCGACCGCGGACTGACTTGGTGCTATTCATTCAACCATGACGAGGCCTACCGATGTTTCCAGCAGGCAATTGCTCACGATCCAAAGTGCGCCATTGCCTACTGGGGACTGGCCTACGTCGCAGGGCCCAATTACAACAAGGCATGGCAATTATTCGACCCAACAGACCTCAAACGCAGCACCAAACTATGCTACGACGCTGTTTCTCATGCCCATCAGCTCCTGAGCACCGCGTCTGTCGCCCCCGTGGAGGCCGCACTCATTCAAGCCATGCAAGCTCGCTATCCTATCGAGAGCCCCGTCGAAAATTATACCCAGATCAACGCTTCATATGATCAAGCTATGAAGAAAGTGTGGGAACAGTTCCCCGGCGATCTCGACGTCCTCACCTTGTACATTGACGCGAAAATGCACACAGCCCAGCGCAAGATGTTCCACGTCAAGACAGGTCTCCCGATCGAGTCATCCCCCGTCTCCGAGGTGAAACGCCTCTTCGCCGAGGGTCTACAGGCCCCGGGCGCAGTGCGCCATCCGGGCCTGTTGCATTTCTCCGTTCATTTCTGGGAAATGTCCGCTACCCCGGCTGTGGCCCTGTCCGCAGCCGATCATCTTCGTTATCTGATCCCCGACGCCGGCCATCTCCACCATATGCTCACCCATTTGGATGTGTTGGTGGGTGACTACCGTCGAGCGGTGGATTCAAATGCGGCCGCTGTTCGAGCGGATGAGAAGTATCTCGCCCAGAATGGCGCGAAGACGATGTATAGTTTCTACCGACTACACAATTACCATTCCCTGATATATGCCGCCATGCTCTCGGGTCAATCCAAGATCGCGCTCAACGCATTGGACCCAATGGAGGGCTCGATCACCCACGATGTTCTCGGCGTGGAATCTCCCCCCTTGGCTGACTGGCTGGAGTTCTTCAAATCAGTCCGCGTCCATGTCTACATCCGATTCGGACTATGGGATGAGCTCAAAACATTGCCTATCCCGGAAGACCAAAAACTCTACAGTGTGACAACCACAATGATCCACTACGGTAAGGGCATTGCGTACGCTGCAACGGGCAATCTCCCGGAGGCCGATCGACAGCGCCAACTGTACCTCGCCGCTGCAGCCCGTGTTCCCCTATCCCGGAGAGATCATCCGAATCGCATTGTGGACATCCTCAAAGTGGCGACTGCCATGTTAAACGGTGAGATTGAGTACCGTCGAGGGAGCTATGTGCGTGCGTTTAACTACCTACGTGAGGCTATCCAGCACGACGATGCCCTAATGTATACGGAGCCGTGGGGGTGGATGCTCCCGACTCATCATGCGTACGCGGCACTTTCATTGGAGCAGGGACACGTCGAGCAGGCGGCCAGGGCATATGCGGAAGATTTGGGACTAGATTCGGTGCTGACACGCGCCCACCAGCATCCGAATACGGTCTGGTCGTTGCATGGGTACCATGAGTGTCTGGTGACTTTGGGGCGCCACGCTGAGGCACTCATTATCAAACAACAACTGGATGTGGCTCTCAGCGTGGCTGATGTTGAGGTTAAGGCATCTTGTTTTTGTCGACTTGGTGTGAGAGGTGTTGAGGGATCTGGATGCTGTCAACAGTATGGGGTACTATATGGTATCATGGACATTCTTCTATGTAGTAGTTGGATGAAAAATGCTGGCATTCACAGTGTAGCCGACTGGCTATGAGTCAAAGAATGAGAAATTGCTACCACATCAACGAGTACAAACTAGATCCCTTGGTCGTATAGTCTTCCACCAGATGCAACATCTAAAGATATCGCCTCCTGCAGCCCCACAACATTGAAGAGATCTCTCGGACTGCTGCCTACACGCACAGTCGGAGTTCCATTTCTCTTCAGCTGCTCTGCTTCCTCTTTGACTGCCGTAAATACCGCTCCCAGACATAACCCAGGAAAAATTATCACTCGAAATCCCAGCATCTTCGCTTCACTTGGCGACAGGTCCGGAGAAACGCCCCCAGCCACGTTGTTAAACAACACAGGAGTTGGCTTCAGGTCTTCGCATACCCTGACAGCCTGCTTGTTTGTGGTTATACCTTCAAGAAATGCTACATCAGCACCTGCCTCAATCGCCCCTTTCAGTCTAGACACCGCTGCCTCATAGCCGAGAGGCTGTAGGGCATCGGTTCGCGCAATGAGAACAATGTCACCACCTGAACGAACACGCGCATTCACGGCCGCACGAATGCGCCCTATATACTCCTCTTCAGGAACGACCTGTTTGTTTCCTAAGTGGCCACATCGTTTGCTTGTAGGTTGATCCTCGAGGTGAAGTGCCGCAACCCCTGCACGGATATACTCGGTGACGGTTCGGTGGACCATAAGTGACCCTGAGTTCGAAATCAGCAAACTCGATGATTGATTACAATGATGAAATTGTTGCTTCGATAACTCACCTCCAAACCCAGTGTCAGCATCGGCAATGAGCGGAACGGATTGGTCTAGGTTGGCTATCATCGCTGCGTTTTCGCGCATTTCGTTCAGTGTAATCACGCCGAGATCCGGCTGCCCCAGACGAGACGCCGTGGTTCCTGCTCCTGTCTTTATATGATATCAGTTTAGACGGTGATTTTTACTCAGAACATATCGAGAGAAGGGGGTATAGTGTGCGATACCATGTATAACGCGTCAAAGCCCACTCGGAGACAAATCCTGGCCGTGAACCCATCGTAGACACCGGGACACACGACTATCTTGTCCTCATCCTGTAGCAGCTCGCGCAGCCGTGAGGCAGCAGTAGATGGAACCATTTCAGAATTGATTGATAAGGAGTGCACAACAGATGAAGATGAGGAGGGAGTCTGTGATCTGCTCTTTATCCCATCGTTATGTTATGCCCGGGCCGCTGCTGAGTGACTCGGGCCGCAAACGGGCCGCCAACGGGGTCGATGGGAGTTGTACAAAATACCGACATATAAATACGTCGATAGAGGGGTCGATCTCTGCATTTGTATTTCACCATCCAATAAAATGACCCGAAGATAGTCCATCATGTCAAATCAACCCCATATCAGTTCCATGAAGGTGCTGGAAATCCTTCGGGGCAGCCGGAATATCAACCTCCCTGAGCATCACTGTAAGCCACACTGTCGTGTAGGTGGTATGTGTCTTGGCAAAGCACTAATAGAAGACAGTGAAAACGCTGCAAGATTGCCCCAACATCATCCAACAAGTTACACAAACCATCACCCTCCTCGAGACATTGAACCATTCTCGCGAAGCATCCGCACTCACCGACATCCTGGCACTCTGCAGCCAGCCACCCGAGCTCGGTGGTCTGGGAGTGCATGAAAATGACAAGATTACCGTGGATCAAGAATCGGAGATCCTATTCCTAACATCCGCCTGGCTCGAAGCGTTGAACTCCGCTGATAGGACAATATCACCGCCGACTCCGCTGCCAGTCCGTCCGATAGGCCGGCGAGGAATGACGCTCAGCGAAAAGATCTTCGCCTTCCATGACATCGCAAAGACCGGGTGGGTTGCTCCGGGAGATCTGATCCAGGTCGATGTGGATTGGATCATCGCTTCCGAAGCCTCGTGGTCGGTGAGTGTAGTGGGCCTATGTCGGATGCTTGGACGGGCTAGATTCTGATTTATGGTATGAATGCAGGGAATGGAACGCACGTACAACCTCCTTGGAAAACCAGGAATATTTCGAAACGATCGTTTCTGGCTGGCAGGAGACCATGTCGTTGACCCTCGGGTGAACAAGATACCTAAAGTGCGGGCGTTGATCGATGCGAGCGAGCGTGCGAAGCGCGTGTTCAAAATGACCGAGTACCAAGGGATGAACGTGCGTTTGAACATGGTCTTACAATGTGAAAGGGCTAATGGGATGGCTCAGTACACTATATTGCACACCGAATTCTACAGAGAACGGATTCAGCCGGGGATGATTGCAATCGGCTCCGACTCGCATACTTGCTCTTCGGGGGCGTTGGGCGCCTTGGCCATTGGCCTGGGGGCGGCTGATGTTACTTTGCCCCTTGTCACTGGGAAGACATGGTTCAAGGTGCCGGAATCTGTCAATATACGGCTAGTGGGCTCTCCCAGACCTGGTATTGGAGGCAAAGATACCATCCTCTACATCCTTCAACAACTCAAGCGGAACACGGTAGCTGCAGACCGGATTGTGGAGTTTACCGGTCCTGGTGTCCGGCACTTGTCTTGCGATGCACGCTTTGCGATCTGCAATATGACTACGGTATGTGATTACAATAGTGAGGGTGTGGGTGGTGAGGTATGCTGACAATGACGAGGAATTCGGCGGCATCACTGGTATCTTCATACCTGATCAACTTACACAGAGTTACATCAACAAACGGCATCTGCAAAAATATAAGAATGCCAGCATATACTTCCAACCAGATGACGATGCGAATTATGCCGAAACCTACGAGATCGACCTGAGTAACGTTCGATCGTTTATAGCCAGATATCCAAACCCCGACGACGTTGTGCCTGTCAGTGATATTGACAACCTAGTCTTAGATGGATGCTTTATCGGTGCATGCACTACATCTGAAGAAGATTTGATTCTGGGGGCTCTTGTTCTTGCACAAGCGTTAAATCTTGGCTGGAAACCAATTCCTCGAGGCAAGAGAAAGGTTGTCCCTGGTTCGCTGCCGATCCTACACAGACTCCGCGAGCTGGGCCTTGCCCAGTTCTACGAAGATAGTGGATTCGAGATCGGAGTCCCTGGGTGCAGCTACTGTGTCGGAATGTCTGCCGACCAAGCCGCCCCGGGGGAGGTTTGGCTCTCATCACAGAACCGAAACTTCGAGAACAGAATGGGGAAAGGTGCGTGTTAATCATCAGATCATGCACAGAACCTCTTTCATAAAATGCTTACAGCAAAGCAGGATCCATCGGCCATCTTGCCTCTGCGGCGACAGTTGCAGCATCCTCGTTTGACATGAAAGTCCGGGATCCGCATGAACTTCTCAAGAATATTGATCTGGACAGATGGAATCAGCTTCGCGGCGTTTCGTCGTCTCCCGGCGTATATTCTTCTCCCGACAGCATTGCATACGTGGAACCCAGCAGCCACCCAGTCGAACTATGTAATAGCCGCGAGGATGATTTCAAATTGCCGCCGTCGAGTGTGATCAGCACAGCAAATGAACTACCTATGGTTGGGAAGATTCATCGTCTGGGTGATTTTATCGACACGGACGCGGTATGTTATATACCTAGTTGCGAACTAACGACGGAATAACACTGACCATATATAGTTGGCCCCCGCCGAGTTTCTAATGAACATGAAGACGAAGGAAATCAGCGGTTCGCACTGTCTCCAATACACCCACCCCGAATTCCGACAGCGAGTCAAGGACGGATTCAACGTCGTCGTTGCCGGAAAGGCATTCGGATGCGGATCATCGCGTGAGCAGGCCGTAATGGCATTACTTGGTAAGTTCCTCCCACCTGCCAACGATAGACTTGCAATTAATTTTGTCTCTCAGGATGCGGTGTACAATGCGTCATTGCCGATTCCTTCGCTTTCATCTTCCAGAGGAATATGCCCAATCTCGGCCTTCTCGGGATCACCATGCATGACCCGGCATTTTTCGAGGTGGCGAGAGATGGGGAAGACATTTCCATTGATTTTTCGGGGAAGACAATCACGGTTAGTGGAATGCATTTTGCCTTTGAGCTGAGTCAAATGGAGAGAGAGCTTTTCCAGTGTGGAGGAATTGCATCTGCCTTCCAGAAGTTTGGTAATCGGTTGTTTGAGAAGATGACTGCGCCGAAAAATATTAGTAGGAAGAGCGATAGGGTTATGGATCAAGGGGACAAAGTTGGACTACAATGGTGACTGTTTGTCTCTTGTTTATATTATCTGTTTTGACTATCTTGAAGTCGTGGTCCCTGACAAGTCTGCGCTCTACTTGATCTTCCTTGCGTTCAAGACCATTGTTTGTCTCAGCTAGTTGAACATGTCCCTCTGATTCCATCCATTTATTCATTATGATACTTCGCACAAAAATGGCCAGACGAAAATACCCACGCATATGGTGTGCCCCTAAAGATCGGCCCCATTCAATGTAAATGGAAGGAGTGACAGTATCTCGGAATCAATCACATTTTCCAAAGTCAGCCCACCAAACGTCGGCTCACCTGGAGAAATGTCGTCGGAAATATCCGTACTGGAGGGTCCGGGAACTCGCAAACCTGTGCTCAAAAATGTTATTATGCGATATGCACTATTACAATATGGCCATATATAAATTCTAGCCAGAAGGAAACTTGCCAGATTGGGGCATACTCTGCTGCCCTGAAAACTGCTCTCGCCAAGCCCATAATGAATCATGGATCAAACTGGAAGACAAGCGAGTTCTGAGCTTCAACCCGGGTTTCTGGTCGCACTGGCCATTCCTAGATTGCACGCTCCACAATTGAGTGAGGATCATTGACATTCGGTCTTGAATATCGTTGTCTGAGATAGATGCGCGGCGAATCAAGGAGACAGCCAAATTGAAGGCTCTTTTCCCGCTGTCAGTGTCAATCAAAACACTCAGGTTCGAATAGGTCAATTTAAGAATAAATAACGCTGCCATGGAGAGAATGCGAAAATACTGAATAGGACCGTGTTCCATTACTTGTGAACTTGTTTCGAGGGCGTTCAATAACGAAATCACCTCCGAGGCGGAGACGTAAGCTCGGATGAGGCCTCGTTTCCGTGAATTGGATTCACTATCATCAAGGAGATAAAAGACATATAATTGTAGTGCGACTCCGTGGAGAATGACCTGGTTTGAACCTGTGGTGAAACGAGTAAGCATCATCGTCATTACTCCCTGGATGGGGTAACGATCCTACCCGAAAGCTGGCGAGATAGAGATGAGGTCATCTCACTAAACTCCCGATCCAACAAAGCCAAAAGTGAAATTCCCTCTCCCTGTTTCGGCAATCCAGTTGGCGTGCTTGGATTGCTAGACAGAAATTGACAAACCTTGGCCGCAAACCGATAGAGAAGTAGTTGATGTTTCAGACCGATTGGAATGATGCCGAAGCCATCTCTATCACACAGTTGGTCAACCATCCAATCGGACAGAATTCCCACCTGGCCTTCACTCGGAACGAGACTAAGGGTGATGGTTTCCTGTCAGTGGATATGATTCATATAAGATCTAAAATGGCTTGCCTTTACCTTTGCATGGCACTGAAGCATGCTGCCCAAATCCGAGCTGCTTCCGCCACCTCCTCATGACCGAGTCGTCTCTTTGTTCGGGAGAAGTCCTGAATAGAGTCAGGCCGGTGGAGTCCAAGCCGCGTGGACATGGTGTGCGCTATGGATATAAGAACGGGCGTATTATCCAGCGAAAGCGACGAAGTTGGCAGAGGCCAGAAACTCATGAGAAGGATGGATTGAATGAGGCTCCAAGTGTGGGGGGGTCTGGAGATATTGTCCCATAATAATTTCTTCACAGGCGTACTGAGGCTCACTAAGAGGCTTGGCTCCTCTGTATATTGGCGAGATGCCACGAGAATAATGACCCAGAAGAGCAATGGGGACCTCGCATAGTATGCATCGCCGGAAATTGTTGGGTCTAGGAGCGAGACGTAGGGGTGGTAGTGCTTGAAAAAACTGGCGTGGGTTAATCGAGTGATCTCTAATAGGGGTACCCGTATCAATCACCTACATATGGAACAATTTGTCGATCTGGATGCCAGAGAGCTGGATGGAATCAATGGTCCTTTCAGTGGTAGAAGACGCAGATTTTGAGGCAGCATTTCGACACTGGGACTGGCGTAGAGAGGGAGGAGTACTGCATTGTTGCATTCCCTGCTGTGAGAAGTCTAGAGGCACCGGGACTTGCTCAACACCAGATGGATAGTGGCTGACAGTCAATGATGTATCGGTATTCAACGCCCCATCGGAAATTAGTATGCCATCAAACGATGAGCCACCTACCACGGGGGATGTAGTGACAGATGACCGAAGATGTTGAATCTCCTTTTCCAAGGCCTCAATTTTTCTATATGGAAGTTAGACGAAGTTCGAACAAAGGGTGGTCATCCCATACTCCCTCCGGTTAACCCGCTGGAATGCTGTGTCCAGCTGGCAGTCATGTCCCATTCGTCGACATCGCGCACAAGGAATGGCGCTGCCTCTGGACAGCTCGCATCGAACCTGCATGAAGGTGTTCAGAAGCTCTCTTAAACAATACAAGTGACGTCAAGCCTACCTTTCCTTGGCGACATTGTCTACAGGCGATACGTTTACTGCGTGATGCAGATGGATGGCGTCTCATGATAGCTGGTCAATGCGTTCAAGGAATGTACTTGTGATGGTTCTGAAGTGAGCTCCAGCGTTTCATAGCCCGTAAGCGGCCCGTTAACGGTCTACGGGTCATTTGTGGGGCCGAAGATGCTCCACCTGGGGATTACCCTTTTAGGTTGTTCAACGGAATTTATTCAATATTGTGATTTCTGATTATTTGAATAAAGTTGTATTAACCGCCTGGAAGAAATCACTTGACTGGATCAAGTTTTCTAGTTCATAAAAAATACAGATGATAATCATGAAATATGTCTATCAAGCAAAGATGTGATCGCTAGGTAAACTCTTCACTTTTGAACGATGTCCCGTCATTCACTCAGGCCGATTTTTCGAATATATCAAGCAGTTGTTGGTCTCTATTCCGTCATCTCCTTTACTCGTCATCAGTACCTATTGTTGACATAATAATGAGCTCAACCGCCTGATAGCGCTTGTCTTATTCATTCCCACTGTATCTTTTGTCTTTTATTCATAATCATCCTCTACTATCAGCTTCAGTCATCTTCACTCGTCGAGTCAGTCAAGCCTGTTCAATTCAAATCGTCTCATTTCATCAGGTTCAACAGGTTCAATACATATCAATCATGGTGTTTTACGCACACATCCAAACGGTATATATACAGCCACAGAACTCACATCCATGAATTATTACCAGATACTGATAGGATAGCTACAGAATGGAGCTGATGCCGGCTATCGTTATATCATCATGGCCCCCAGAATGGAAATCGTTGATGAGTGGTACCGAGCCATTGCTACGAAAAAGCATGATTACGATATTCGCCGCGTCTCACCGGAATTCTATACTTATAATCATCATAAACTTGACGTTGGTCATAGCACATACAGTGGTCGTGAATTGCCGAAATTCCACGATATCATGACCTTCACTCCACTCGATAGCAGAATGTCACCTACTTTTACGAACCAGGGCAGTGTGGATCGCATCAGCGGAAACACGTGAGTATCTCTATATCTCCCTGTCCAGTTCCAATATTACTAAGACCTCTGGAGCTTCTATATTCGATCCAAGAGTGACCCACGCGTGTTCTGGCACGAAAGAGGCGGGGATATATATGCTTCTCAGCGATTTCGCACCCGCTTCCGGATTCTAAATAAAGACAAAATATTTGGAAAACAGGTGATGGTTGATTCCGATTTGATCTCAATCTCTCCTACTACTCTGTTGGACGGTGAGGTCAACGTTAATGATGAAGATGGGTTGTGTATTGACGTCGTGGGTACTGACATTGCTCTGGGGGATCTCAAGTCTCACTTTATTCCCTTGTGGAATGGAGATAACTTTAGGATCATCTATGACCAGGGAAATGGCGAGGAATGGGAGCTTGTATCTTAATTTCCCTTTTTTTGTGAACGGGATAGCTCCCCTAATCCGTGTTGCGTGGAAATTGCTAAGAGGCCCCTCACTTGTTGCTCGTTTTGCTCACCCTCCACCCCAGAATTAATCGATTTACTTATTGCCTTCTTGTGACTTTTCGTATCAGTATAAGAAAGTGTACTATTTGGATTTCGATTTTAAGCGTTATAGGCTACTAAATCCAGTAATCGAGTTCTTTCTCGCCCAAGCTAACTTCATCTATCACAAGGCAATCACAAGGAAAGAAATAGGGGTTTGGGAATATAGAGAAAAGTTGCTGAGAAGATAGATAAAAGTTATAACTCATATAGACCGCTATTATAGGGAAGAATTTCCTAACTTCAATAAAGATATATTGCTGGAATCAATCTATTCATCCTGCAGCTCATGGTATACCCAGATATTTTGCTCCACATACACACCCCGGCCATTTTGGACATCAAGACGCAGAGGTCAAGATCCGGGGTCAGCGTGTGGAACTCGGGGAGGTCGACATTTTCTACGGGAGAATCGTCCTGATGCACCCGCTTCTTCCCCCGTGGTATCAAGAAGAATCATGTCCGATACTTGAGGAAAACCCATGGACATTCTCTACCTAATTAAAAACTCTATATCTAAAAACTGATGCTCCCCCTTCCTCAGCAGCATGACGTTTTGAAAACTTCCTCAATAGTGGTTTTGGGCAAAGCCCCCGACTTGACCGGCACAGTATCAGGAACCAGATTCGACTCCTTGAGGATCCTCCTTTCGGCCATGGTGACAGCCACATCAAAGGCATTCTGCGTGCTAGTAACAGCCGCCAAATTCTTCCCAGCGATATCAAACGCCGTGCCATGAGCCGGCGTAGCAACTGGAATAGGAAGACCACCCTGCATCGTCACCCCGCCGTCGAACGAAAGCAATTTCATGGCAATCTGCCCCTGATCATGATACATCGTGACAATGCCGTCGAAATGGTGTCGCTTGAGAAAGATCGTGTCGCATGGAAATGGACCCAGGACGTCAATGCCGCTCTCACGAGCGGCTTCAACCGCCGGACGGATATGCTCGATCTCCTGCCGCCCGAAGGCCCCATTTTCGCCGTTGTGAGGGTTTAGGGCACAGACGCCCAGGCGAGGGGCCTCGATGCCAGATTCCCACCTGGTAAATAGATTGTTAGTTTGCGTAACGGCAGAGAGAATTTTCGGAGACCACCCATGGTACACAGCACATACCGTAGACGATGCAGCAGCTCGATAGCTTTGAGCGTTGCCTCCTTGGTGACGCGAGGTGCCACCTCCTCTACTCCAATATGGCTTGTGACTCTGCCCGTCCACAGAGGTCCAGCGATGTTGATTTCGCTCGTGGTGCCCTTGAAGTCGAGTTGGTTGGCGAACCACCGCAGTTCGTCTTCTTCCGTCATCCCCGCCAGCTTCAGCGAGCTCTTGTTCAGCGGCGCGAACACAATGGCGTCAATCTCGCCCGCCTGCACCATCTTCAATGCGCGTTTTAATTGATGGATGCAGCGTGCTCCGCTGGCGGAGGAAACCTCGCCTCGCCGGGAGGGATATTGCGAGGCGCTGTTATCGTCGAGGATCTGGATCCCGTGCGGGTTAGCACGACCGGAGGACAGCGCGACGTCCACGCTTCCGGCGTCTGCGATGGCGGATTGGAGCTCCGTCGCGTCGGCTAGGAGAACAATGTCGGCTCGTTGGCGGTTGGCTGGGTTGCTCAGGAGCTTGGCTACGAGCTCGGGACCAATGCCTGACGGATCACCTAATGTTACGGCGATGCGTGGCCGCCGAGGGGGGGCGATTGCGCTGACCATAATGGGGATGGAGATGTGTAGTTGGCGGAGATCGGGGATATATGGGATATATCGGATAAAGGAGAGTATTGAGCCACGGCAGAAGAGAGAGCCCGTGATTGACTACAGAAGCTACATCGGGATGTTATAAAGACAGACATGGCATGTCGTCGTCTGTTGATATCACGGCGCTTTTGCCGACATGCCAGACTGACCTTCCCATCCGGCGCTAAAGAGAGATACGAGCTAATGGTGGAGCACGGCACTTTCGCCGACTCCCCCCCCCCTGCTCTCCACATTTTCCCCCCATGGGGTATTCGGAGCTTAGCATGAAGTGAAAATCGATACTCTCTTGGATGTGAGAAAACACGGCAAAGGATTCTTCAATGGGCGAGATATAAAGATGGCCTCGGCCTAGCTGTCGTGATCCCTGGATTTTCTCCGTCTCATCTTCGCATTCTTTCCCTCGCTGAGATTGTCTGATAAAAAAAAATGTCTCCCGCAGAGAAAGACGCCAGCCTCAAGCAGGATGTGGAGCATATCTCAGTCAAGTCGAGCGAGAAGGAGGTGAACTTCCATGCCGACATTGCTGATGCGCAGCAGATCGCAGCCCAATGGGTTGACGGCACAGACGAGGAAAAGAGACTCTTGCGCAAGCTTGACTGGCGTATTCTTCCGTGCACTTGGGTGTTGTATCTGCTTGGTTATCTTGACCGAGCCAATATCAGGTATATATAAAAGAACCAATTAGTTCGATTGCTGTTGTTAGGTACTAACCTCTGTTTTTTGTTTTAATTCAGCAACGCCAAAACCGGAGGTCTGGAGGATGACTTCGGCCTGACGTCTTCTCAATACTCCATTATGGTGCTCCTGTTCTTCGTCTCCTATCTGATCTTCGAGGTTCCGGCCAACATGATCTTAACACGCGTTCGACCCAGTGTGTTTCTTCCGGGGTTAGGCCTCATCTGGGGCACATTCGCCGCCCTCATGGGAGCCACGCAGAATTGGACCCAGCTGGCCGGCATGCGATTCCTACTAGGGTTTGCTGAGGTGCGTTCCGTGGAACAGGTCTGTTGGCCAAGCTCTCTTTTCTAACTATCGTTTCTACAGGCTGGGTTCGCCCCAGGGTGTGCGTTTTTCCTTTCTTCATGGTACCGGCGGTATGAACTTGCAACACGATACGCCGTGTTATACACCTCCGTCCCGATTGCTGGAGCAGTATCTGGCCTGCTTGCAGGAGTGATCACTGACCATATGGACGGAATCTCCGGTCTGCCCGGCTGGAGATGGCTCTTTGTCAGTTTCCGACAGCTCTCCTGGTACATGTTCTCGGAGGTTACTAACTACCTCGTATAGATTCTCGAGGGAATCGCGTCAATCTGCGCGGCCGTTGCAATTTACTTCCTGATGCCCGACTATCCCTCGAACAGCCGGAGATTCCTGTCGGAGGAGGAGAGCATCCTCGCCTGCAACCGCCTGGCTGTTGACGGCATCGGCCTGACCCAAGGCAGCGGGGCGGAGCACATTCCTCACTGGGTTGCGTTCAAGATGACCTGCAGCGACTGGAGAGTGTGGGCGCAGTGCTTCCTTTTTGTGCTGGTCACCGGATCCCAGACAATGCAGTACTTCATTCCTACCCTCGTGGAAAGCTTCGGATGGACTGGCCCGTCCGGTCAATGTAAGGTCTCCCCTACCTGTCATATTGTACTGCAAACCAACTGAACCTTCCTGAACAGACCATACCATTCCCGCCTACATGGCCGCTCTGGTCTACGTTGTTGTATGCTGCTGGCTCGCGGACAAGTACAAGCTCAAGTGGCAGTTCATCTCCGGTCTGTCCGGCTTTGGCTGCGTCCTCTTCATTGCCGTCATCAACGTCCGAGACAAGATGGCCCAGTACGTGCTCACCATCTTTGCCTTCGGAACGATCTATGCCTGTTCTCCGTTGGTCAAGACGTGGGTCGCCGATGTCATTCCCCAACCGGCGGCGAAGAGGTCCATTGCCATCGCCCTCATCAACGCCATCGGCAATGCGTCGTCCATATACTCGTCCTGGTTGTGGCCGGACAAGGATGCTCCTCGTTACATTCCGGGTTTTGCGACCACCACCAGCTGGCTGGGTATACTCTGCATCTGCGCGGCGGTGTTTGCGTACTTTTTCAAGAAACATCCGGTCGAGAGGATCGACCATGCTACGGCGATCGCGGGCGAGTTGAGAGCTCGCAGAGAAGCACAGGGGGGGGATATGAAGGCATAAACGAGAGAGTCCGCAGAAACAGGACGAAGGTAAATATCCAAATTAATTATCTACTAGCCAGAATGTCAATATGAAGTCCATAGTTATTACAGAAATGTCAATTCAGAGTCAATCCCTTCAATGCCAAACAGGAACCCGTCATCAAAGCGCCAGTCCAAGTCCCCCGTGAGATCAAAAGGATCTTGCAGACGACCATTGCTGCTATCCACTTGCACCGCATCCCCACCATCCCTCTCCAGCCCATCAGAGTACGTATGTTGAACCAGCGAGTTCCTTTCGACAGGCCTCGACCCATTCCCCGACAACGGAAGCACATCCCCCCTCCGTCTTAACGAGTACAAGAAAATCCCCCCCTCGGTCCCCGGCTCAAACCGCTGCAGCAATTCCCCCAACCCCGTGACGACCTGCCTCGCAACATGTCGTTGGCTCGCATTGTCGGCGACCTGCCCCAAAACCCTTACCAGCCGCTCGACAAACGCCAGCGCCGTCTCCGTATGGAAATTCAAGCCATACTGCGCGAGATCCTTCGGCAGACGGAGCGTGCCCTCCACACGCGGGTCCGGCTCGCCAAACACCACCGCCATCTTCAGCAAGAAAGACGCACACACCGCCACCATGGCATGCATGAAGATGGGCAGCCAAATCAGCACTTTCTGCAGCGCCGCATCATCCACAATCAGCTTTGCGGTGCTCATCGCCGTGCGGATGGCGATGTTCGACGCCTCCTGCCGGTCCCAGTTCATATCGAGAGTAGGCGCGGAGGTGTCCTGCGACGCCGTCCGGGCGGAGATGCCCCGCAAGGCGACGGAGTTGAGCTGGAACCGCGCCAGGTGGTAGTACAACGCATTCGCCGCGGGGGGGAGGGCCAGAGAGGATGAGGAGGCGGAGGAGGGGGTCGCCATGGACGCACAACCCACATCCTTGGCCTGGTACTCGAGACGCCACTGGTCGACGGAGACGTCGAACTCCTTGAGGCGGTCGAAGTCGGCGCCACTGAGCTCGAGGTCCGGGTCACAACCATGCATGAAGTAGCCGCTGGCGAGGATCTTGAACAGTTTCACCTGGGCGACGAGGCTGTGGTCGCCCCTCGAGGAGAGGCCGCTGGCGAGGAGCTTGTCGGCGTTGCGGACGGCGGCGTCTTCGTGCATGAGGGGCGGGCGGCCGTAGGCGAGCGCGAACTGGTGGTCGCAGACGTAGAGGACGTACCAGAGGCGGACGCGCTCGTAGGACTCGAGCGAGCCGCGGGCGAACTGGAGCGAGGATTTGTGCAGGTTCATCTCGGTGGCGACGCGGACGGCGCGGCTGCACAGCGCCCAGCTCAGGCTGGTGAGGTAGAAGGCGCCGATGCAGAGGGCGCGGATCACGTCGAGGTTGTGGCAGTGGAGGAGGCAGGAGCCGCGCATGAGGGAGACGAAGGCGCCGTAGGTGGCGTGGAGGGATTGCTCGCGGTTGGGGATGTGGAGGGCGGCGACGGTTAGGACCACCGCGACGAGCAGGGAGGACGACTGGCGGGCTTCGCGGAGGGATTTGTGCGAGCAGAGCATGCCGTCCCAGAGCAGGGGGTTGATGTGGCGGCGGTAGTGGTCGAAGAGGAACTCGGCCTCCGAGACGGGGAGCACACCCTGGCTGATGAAGTCGGGGCCGTTGGCTTGCGAGGGATCTACGCGGATCAGTTGCGAGTTGAGCGGGTCGGTCAGGTTGTAGAGATTGTTCATGGGGAGAGGCACGAGGTCGGAATCATCCTGCACTGATGGGCCTTCGGGGGTGAAGTTGCCGACGGTGCTTAGTGGTGATAGTGTCTGTGGTGGTGCGGAGATCATAACCTCATTGTTGGTAGGGTTGGTTAGGGCTGGCAAGTTACTGTGCTGGAGGATATGCTCGACGGCAGTCTGCAGACGGTCGATCATCGTGGCGGTTTGAGCTTTCCATCTAGGGCAAGTATAATGATCAGCGTTTTGGTCGGTCTGTCTCTATCAAGATGGGAATAGGCCCCCCTACGTAGCATCTTCGTCGATGAACTTTTGGGCAAAGTTGTGCGGCACGCAATGCACGCCGCTTCTCAAGCATTTGTTGCATGCTGTCTGGCCGGGCTGAACAAAGCATTTTATCTTGTGCTTCTTGCATTCGGCACCTGGAAAGCTGGTTGGTTAGCCTGAGTCCGATCTGATCTGTCTGTTGACGGGGGTTTACTTACACGCCCGAGTAAGTCGTGGCTTTGCAGCTGGACTATTGGGCTCATCATCACTAAGCCTCGCACGCTTTTTACTGTGGTTACTATTATCGTTATTACTCATGCTGGAGCTTGCAAGGGTGAACTGAACATGAACAGGTCTGGACTGAACCCCACACTTTCGGCGGAAGGGCCGATTTTATGGGGAAAGCCAATCCTCGGCAAAAGCGCCGATGTCATACGATGGCTTCAATTAGGGCAATACGAACACGTGATGTGGAATGCAAGTGTAGATATTTCAATCCACCTTCGATATCCTCATACCCAAGCAGCAGGTCGTTCAACGTCTTGCAGCCTCGCGAGCTCCAGGAGCAACCGATAGAGATAAATAGTCAAATCGACCAGTCTAAATGCCTGGGAAAACCACACATGACCGTTTTCAGCTACCTCGTTGGCCATGCCCTGACCGTACTCTGAGGAAAGATACCGCACAATCTCAGGAAGCTCTTCCATACTTTGACTGACTGGTATATAGTGGACCCATTGCTTGATGCGATCATCGTGCCATTCTCGAAGCAAAGTTTGTTTCAAGGGGGTCGATCTCGAGTCTACTAGGCTGTAAAATCTGCTACTAATACCGTTGCCGTGACCTCATTCACTCTTTATTGCTATACGGTACAAGTCCTATCATTCTTTACCATAATAACCCAGTACCCAGATACAGTGCATGGACAACGTCTGAGTTCTCTCAGGGCGAGCAGGCCCGTCGCTACCATAGTTGTCGTATCAATAGATATATGGACGGAAAATGCCAAAGCAGGCGAGAGAGGGGAAACATTCTCATGGATTATATCTAGGAATCGTGGTCTATCTTTCTTGACTAGGAGGAAGAAGAAAGAAGAGAAAGACGCAGCTTTTATATTATCAAGGTGGTGAGGTCCAGGGGCAGTGAATTCAACAGAATATTTGTCCAGAAGCCCCAGGCCATTAGGGAGGAGTACTTGGGATAAATAGCCGAGAAGTAGCTTCTACCAATAAATCTCAACCTTTCTATAGCTATACTCATAAGATCAATCAACTATCATAGTATAGCATTCGACCATTTTATCCCAGCGGATATTGTCAACCTGGAGGTATTACAGACTAACTAACTGTATCGACATTGGTAAGAATCATGGCGCTCATACCAATACATGACTTGGATCCCCAGTAGAACTAGATGGTTTCGATGGGAAGAAGGCACTAGCAGTCTCAAGATGATATAAGAAGGGGAAGAGAACATGGGATGTTTGGCGAGTGGATACATATTCATTGACACGATTGAAGGAAACGGAAGAATATTCGAAAAAGTCAACTGATAGTATCATTTGAACAACAACAACAATATCTTGCCTAAGCTAGTAATAAATTGAGGATTAGATGATAGTGGGGATGATTCCACTCCATGTTCCTAATAATAGAATATTGGTAGATCATTTTCCCATCAAAATCCGCCCCCATCAGACTCGAACAAAAACCAACAACTTCCTCCATCGATGTTACCCTGTTTCAGACTCCTCCTTCACACGCACCTGTTAATCCTTCTCGTTAAATCCTCTGCCTTCCTGAGTGAGACATAAGTAGCCACTATCAACTTAGTGGGAGGTGGCTAACCGCCTTGAGTATAGTCATTAGTCAGATCGTGAGAGAAAAAACCAGCATAAATAATAACAAGCAATCCACTCCAAGCCAAGTCTTTCCCAACCTCTATTTCCGTGAAATAAACAAACAAAAAAAAAAGCATCATCAAAATGAAGGTCCAGCTTACCAATGTTCTTTTTGCCGCTTCCCTCCCCTTCGCCACCTATGCCTCCTCCATGAACAATGATGAGGGGTGCTACAGCAAGCCCGGCAGCCTCGTTAGCCAGGGGACATACTCCTACCAGTCGATTGGATACTGTCAGAATACGTGTGCCAAGCTGAAGAGCTTTGTTTTTGCGCTGAGCGGCACGGAGTGTTATTGCGGCGATACGTTGCCGCCGGCAGACGCTAAGGAGCCCAAGAGCAAGTGCGAAACCCGATGTGAAGGATTTCCGGTCGACTATTGTAAGTCTTCCTTTTTCTCATCTTACACAGACTGTTGTGTTTTTTTTTTTTTTTTTTTTTCTTCGTTCTGGACCTATATTTACATATCAAAATAGGTGGTGGTGATGATGCATGGTCCGTGTTTTCGATTGGTCTGTCTAAACCGGACAATGCTTCCGACACCGACACCGCGACTCCAACAACAGCAACTTCGACATCAACCGCGACTTCTAGCAGCAGCGCGTCGGCTTCTACGTCGGCTTCTACGTCGGCTTCTACAACGCTTTCTGCTTCCTCGATGGGAAGCGCTTCATCGAGCAGTGCTTCTCCTACTCAGTCGACATCGGGTGCTAGCCGGAACTTCAAGATCTTCCTCTAGACAGACGGCTTTTTGTTGTATAGTTCGGTGGAGAATTCTAGTAACATGTTCATGGGCGAGATATTTATGTTGTATCTCCATATTCATTCAGGAAATATATTATCAATTATTTTAATTTACTCGCTCTTGTTCTAGAGAGTCTGCACACGGCTGAGACATAACTTGCTCCCTTAGTTTTATCATCAGCGTGCTTGAGACGAATGTGCAGAATTCCTCTTGGAAATTCCTCCTCCATGTCAATTGTATAGATCACTGCATCCTGTACTCTATCGAGGATTGAGCAGTTCGGGTGAAGAATTTAGACAAAAAGAGCCATGTGGGAGGGCAGTATGCCTCGTCTATTCCTTTACATTTCTTCGCTGTAACGTAGGTAGCTTGAAGCGCAATTTGACCCGACGCTTTACATGCGACCAGAAATGGATTAGCCAATTTTGTATTATCTTTGTTCGGTCAAGTTGTTTTTTCAGGTCTTGTGGGGATGTTTTAGGGGTAACCTGGTTTGTTTCAACAAACAACCGTCAATTTATATATATCCACATAATGTTGGTATTTGTATTCGAGGCTCGTGCCTTTCAGTCATCATTGTCTTAGTTTACCTCCATTGCTGATATTAAAATACCAAGAAAAAGCAACAACAAACAATTGCCTCAAATAAAAAGAGAATGAATGGATGGATTTACTTTGTTCGAGAGTGTATAATAGCAACAAAAAAATAAAGATGAAAAAAAGTAATTCCGGTGCGGGGAATCGAACCCCGATCTCCTGTGTGAAAGACAGGTATGATAGCCGTTACACTACACCGGATTGTTAGTAATCGTTGGGCAGATTTTACCATTATATCCAACTTTTTATTTCCAGTTGATAGTCAAGACATCTCTAGGAAGAAGCATCCCCACTCCGCCTTCAAATATTATGATATTTCCAATTGTTTTTTAGACTTAGTTAGATCTTTAATAAATCTTAAAAATTTGACACCGAATTTCGCTTAATAATTTGTCTATAATCGGAGCCAAAAGTCTGAGTTTATCTATTCTTAGGGTATGGCAGACCAACAGGCCGAAAGCAGGTTGGGGATGCTCCCGAGAGACGATTTTACAGTACATCTGGTACGAGTCCAGCCAGCCTGTGATGAGCAAATTCAATATCTTCTGGAGTAGCTGGATTAAACTATATGGGTATTTATATCGATACAAAGCAAAATCCATATATTTTGCATCACCACAAATAGACTTTTGCCAGTTATTACAAGGATCTCAAGTCTTGGACATAATAACTTTTATAATATTTACATCTGATCCCACCTCTCTCTCATACCTAAATAGAGCAGCAAATTATATCCACATCCGGTGTAGTGTAACGGCTATCATACCTGTCTTTCACACAGGAGATCGGGGTTCGATTCCCCGCACCGGAATTACTTTTTTCTTGTCTTAATTTTTTTTCTTTGATATTTCTATTCACTCCATCCATCTGATCCGATATTTGTCTATCTTTTTTTTTAACCTTCTCAATGATTTTTTTTTGAATCTTGTATATGTATTCATACAAAAGAGATAATACATTCAATCCACTATGTTTATTACCTGCAAAAATATATATATACCTACGCCATTCTCAAAGTCCAGATCCCATGTGACTGACTACGCGCAACAATAATATATATATGGTTCACAGACTAGGCTGATATTGGGTCATGAATATCGGTCGATAGATATTAGCCAATTCCCACTATACAGACAACATCAATTTACCAACCATAAGTTCAACCACAGCAAGAATAAGAATCTACCCAAGCCACCAAACTCCTCCATTCCAACGTAAAGATATCACCGGGTAGGTATTCATCGACAGACCAATAAATACACCATAGATCAAATCAATCAATCACATTCACCATCCCAGCCCCGCCATCCGCACCACAACGTCTTATACCCATAAACACATCCCGAACCATATTTGTTATGACAATCGTCTGAGATCTTTGCACTACCTCTTAGATCATCCACGCTTTCATATTTGGTCCAGGCCACCAGACACATGCCGTCAGTGCGACAATAACCAAGTTCATGTATTACGGTGCCACAGGCAGGCCAGCCTGCGTCCTCCCATTCGCATATCCGCCAATCATAATGGAAACAAGTTTCAGATTTTAGAGCGACTATGAGTGGGAAGACGAGAAGAGAGCTGGAAAGGTGGAGATGCATTGCTGGTATTCTTTGATTGTTGACTGTTTGACTGTTGAGTTGGTGATGGAGATAGCGTGGATCTTGGTTGGATCTTGGAAATTCGGTCCGTGTTGAAAGGAGTACTGGGCATCACGAGGGGTTTAATATACCTCGGGGGGACGAGTTGGTTGAATAAGGAAACACTATCGGGGTATTTCTTTCTTGTCACACGATGTGTTGGTTCTCCAATACACCGGGGATGTCTCTTCTGTACACAGCTTGATTGTGGGCCTATTGCGTGGAGAGAAATGGTCTGTTCAACGTATACCGGGGGTATCTCAGATACACCTGGGACGCACTGGATAAGACCCCGTGTTTTGTTTCTGGCGACTGGGCTGGCATTGCGGAGGATTTACTCTGCACGGAACTTTTATAATAATACTTACTGTATCACACCGATAAGTTCCGTATAGGATGATTAGCACCAGGGAGAAAAATTACCCGCACGGATGTTGTTTCGCATATCTGTAGATGGAGGGCGGACTCATGAGATACAACCATGTATTGACCCTGGCTGTAGATTCGGGCTGGGAAGATCAAGAAGGATTATATTGGACTAATAAAGCAATCTCATCCTTGTAATAATTATCAATGCTGTGTGCTAACCATACTTTCAAACCAAACAGTACAAAGGTATATCCAACCCAAGAACAAAACATAAGCTTGAATGAAATGGTATTTATGTCTGTCATTATCGTAAACGATCCGCTTTCTAATCTGGCATAAACAGAGTGAAAATCGAAAGATATGTCAAGCCAAGAAGGCACGACACAGATGTGTCTGCACAATCGCCTAGCTAATCCTCGAACCACCGCCCATCGCCACACCAACCAGGCTTTGGGGTTCGCCGAGAGCCGTCTCGGGGCTCATGACGGGGCTTTGCGCTGCGTCCCGCTCCCGCCTAATACGGAAGTAGGCGAGCTTGACAAACCGGCTGAGCTGTGCCCAGAAATGTCGACCGGCGGGATGTATAGCTATTCGCTCCAGGAGATCGGCGGTTATTTCGCGCACAGCTTGCTCGCTGTGGAAAAGACCCATGCTGAGGTAGAAGAGGCCTGCTTGGTTCTCCGGGGTGACAGTTAACAGTTGGCAAATACCCGCATAGTCTTTGACGGCGTGAGAGATGGCCGTATAGATTGACTTTGCCTCCTGAGGAGTGAGCTTCAATTTCCGTAATCGATCATGATGGTGGTGAAGATCGGGCTTTTGGATTGGTCGCGATGGGTAGTACATGGTGGCAATGTCCTGAATGAAAGAATAGTAGGATCTAGTGGTGCGCCATCCTTCAATCCGCGAGACCGATGCTATCAACTCGCGTTGCTTAGAGGCTTCATCCGGCCAAACATAGCCGTGCCCACGAATCGTCGTGGGGTCGTGAGGATCAGCTTGAAATCCGCTCGGGCTTTCGGGCGATAGCTCCTCGTTCGGCCCGATAATGTACAGGTTCGAGGCGCCATAGACGGTCTCCTCGAAAGCGGCTGCAACACGGGTGAATTTGGTGATATAAGCGCGCCATTTAGCGCGAATGGCGTTTTCACCATACCGGTTGGCAATGCTTCGCTGCACATCTTCCATGAACAGGTTGTCTCCTGTTGGGTCTGTGTTGGAATTTGAGCTGTGGCCATGGTTGAGAGTGTTCTGTTGCTGGAAAAAAAGATATCCCTCCGTAACCGGGGCCTGCTCAACATGGCTACTGATCTTCATACGGCCAGTCGGGAGGTCACAGAGAAGGTCCCACCATTCAGGGTGGTTAGCAAAAGTTGGATTCGTCACGCCTGCAATAAATCCAGGGACCTTCAAAAGATCATCGATTTTAGTTAGATCCGTGTAAGGGAATGCATGCCGTGTAAATCCACGTAGGATTCCCCCCGAGGCTAACGCACACGCTGCAAGCACCGCCTCCGCTACCTCGCCCGATGGACGGTTGTGCCCCAGGAATACCACTCGTTTCTGCGTCAGCATAGCATTGACGAGAACAATTATTGGGTGTGTGAAGGCGCCACTGGTGGTGAGATGAGGATGGACCGGGAAAGGCTGCGGCGAGGAGGCATGGGGCCCGGAGAATATTTGGATAAGTTTGATGAGGGAGAAATCGCCTACAACTTCGGGCCAGATGACTGTAGGGACCTTGACGGGAATTGGGATATCATTGTATACGACGCGTGATTCAAACTCATGTGTATCTCGGGGAAGCACATAGCGAGAAGATGTTGATTTTTTCGGCGACGAAGGATCATCCTGTTCCGTCAGTTCGTCTTCGGAGGCCATGCGTTGCTGAATCATTTGCTCGAATTTCTCAACGAACATATCCTTGGCATTGCTGGCTTGTAAGATTTGGCGCTCTAGAAGCGACATTTTAGGTAGTAGTGAGAGATCCATGGCATTGACGGCTTCATATAAGGATGCGAGCGTTTCGGGGTAAGGAGACTTGAAGTAATCTTCTAAAGCCAAGAGAAGCAAAGGCTATCACTGTCGTCAGAAACTATCGTCCCTTGGTGTTTCGAGATTTGGGAGCTTACTTTATATATATGAAGAAAGGAATGTCGTGTGCAGATTGCCATGGCTTTGACCACCGCTCCTCTGAGTTGAATTAGTGCAATGTCTCTCATAAACCATTGGCAGGAGGACATACCGTTTCACTGTGTTATCCTGTTTTGTGTTGACCAGATTCAGGACGTACATCAGTGGTGGTCCCTCACCAGTATCGTCTTCGTCGTCGCTGCTCTCTTCGCTCGATTCGTCCAGATCATCGTTCTCGGCGGCGTCATTGTCAGGACCTTCGCCCTCTTGGAGTCCCGACACCGCCCGTTTCTTCTTCTTCTTCTTTCCCTTTACACTGTCATCCTCATCCTCATCACCACTGGTGTCCTTATGTAAGAAGAAGATTGTCCAGTCTTGACTGCGAACGTGGGTTTGATCGGGAAGCATCAGTTCGGCCAGCATGCTCTCATCGCCGCTGATGGCAGCGGGGTATTGATGTTCCATGATCGGACCCCGATCAATGTGAAAGGAGGCAACGAGGATATATTCGACATGGCGTTCTGGGGAGTCCTGCGGGTACTGTGACTTGTGCCGCCGTCGCCTGCCGCCGGTGATATGTTCGAGGGAGCGACGGCGCACTGAGACCTGGGAGAGGTGGGAGCTGCTGGGGGAACGATTGTGGATAATGGAGGGAGATGGAGACAATCGGGGGAGACTTCTAGGCTTGGAGAGATGAGTGGGTGTAGGTAGGGAACTGGCTGTATCATCCGACGGTCGATAAGGGAGTGCGAGGGACATTTTGAAGGATCGGGGGGAGGGGGGAAGAGAGAGAGATCGATCGAGATCGTGAGAGAGAATAAACGTGATTATAACAAAGGGGAATTAATTATAACAACAAGAAGAAGAGGATAGGAATCATAATAATAGTAATAATTCATGCATATTCGTGCAGAGCATAACTCCCCTACCTCTTCGCCTCGGAGGATTCGTTGGTTGATCGCCTTCAGGGGCAGCGAGAGTGAGAATAAGGGGAGAGAAAGTAAGGTACACTAGCCTCCAATGCAGCCTGCCGATCTCCACAGCGGGGAAAGCCCTAGTTGTGGTTCGTTCACCGCCCAGAGATTCATGACGATGGGATAGCCATGATGGTGGTGGTGGGGAGGCGGGGGAGATTCAATGACGATGGGGGATATTCTGGTGTACTTGCGAGGAAGACGGTCGTTAGGAATTCCTCGGAGAATTTGACGTGGCATGAGGAATGGTTCGAGAAGAAGGGAGAATATTTCCAGGCCAGCCAAACACCTCCCCGCACGTGCCAGGCGGAGAGCGGGAAAGGAGTTGATCCGAATTGGCGCTTATGTAATTGGTGTTTTGTTTGTTTGGTTGCACCTGATTTCCCATTGCGGCAATTTGCTTACCTGCAATTCACCATCTATAGTCATCATATAATCCATTATTCATCCATTCCATTCTTGAACCCGCCTCAAAGTCTCACATATAGACTCATCTGAAACCATGGTATACAATATCTTCTTCAATCTCCTTCCCCCTCTACTAACCACTCCATTCTAACTCCCTCCAGGTCACTTCCAATGCTCCCTTCAAACCATCGCCCTTGTCCTTTGGTTCGCCTCGTGCATCTCCCTTCCGTCGACCCTCCACTCCCAACTCCCCACCTACCGCCATTCGACCGACCACTCCAGGAAGCTCTCCCAGTCGTGGGTATACGCCTGTAGTGTCTCCCAGCAAGCTCAACCAATCGTTTACTGTCGAGGAAGATAACAACAACCCTCGAGATGCCATTCCCCAGCCTCGATTTACCAAAGACATTCCCTCGTCCCCAACACGCGGGGCAAATTCCTCAGATACGTCGCCGATGATGGGAGCAAAGATTACACCTATGCGGATGGCCACACCGTCGGATGCAGCCTCAAAGTTAACGCCGGCGCAACTAAGGGAGATCCGAGAAGCTTTCCAGGTTCTCGATCGAGATAACGATGGATCGGTGGATAAGGACGATGTGGCCGATACATTGGTGAATATAGGTACAGTTTGGTTTTCATTCGTCCTGGATAGCCTTGAACAACAAACTCACCATGGTTTACCTACAGGCCAAGATCCTGCAACGTTGTCGCAATTCTTCCCTCCAGGTCACCCTCAAACCATTAACTTCCCCACCTTCTTAAACATTCTCTCCAGCCTCTTGGCGCCCTTATCTGCACGCCAAGAGCTCATGAACGCCTTAGTTGCGTTTGACGAGGATGACAGTGGCCAGATCGACGTGGCAGAGCTCCGAGATGCTCTACTGCATACGGCGCCGGACGAAGGAGAACAGCCACTCTCTGACCGGGAGATCAACGAAGTGCTAGGTGGATACACTGGACGTCGGGTGTTTGGAGGCAAACCCACGAAGATCACGGGCGGCAACAGGCGAGGGGAGGTATTCCGATACCAGGAATTCGTCAATGGGGTTATGGGAGGAGCCGAGAATGCAGCGAGCAGTGGACGACGAGAGGCATAATGGGTCTCTTTGTCTGGGGTTGTGGCGTTCCAATAGGTTATTTATCTTCCGGAGTCGGCATCGGAGATATCTACTTGATTTATCTATTCTGTTTTTTTTTATTGTTGGTTCTTGTTCACGGGTATACATGGCATGGATAGCTCTGGAAGTTATTCACGAAGTAACCCACCGATTTATTCTTATGATGACGAATAATTAATGGCAATGATACTATTTCAATGAAGAGACCAAACCTAACTAACTTAACTGTTAGGTAGTGAGTGAGGACGAAATCAGGAAGCATCGAGGACTAGAGAAGTGGCTAGTGACTAGTCCGCCGATGGGCTCCACCCGCAAACTCCGTAGCAACTAAATTTATATCCCAACCACCATCATCGGTCATCTCCCGCTGCTTCACTTCTCCCCTCTCACGCCACGGACTTACGTCTTACTCTCCTTTCCAGTCAGATTACTAATAATAATAAGAATAAGGACACATACAACCCTCCCCCCTGTCGACTTGTCTATCATCTTCCCCCCACCCCCCACTTCCATTCCCATCCAGGGACGAGGAAGATGGTTTGTTCCCGCGGCAGCCTCCCAACCACCCACTAGAAAGCTTCCTTTCTCCGCCCAACTCAGCCATGTCGACTTCACATCCCACCCAAGCCCAGCTGAATCTCGCCGCACTGGCAGGTTCTCCTTCGCCTCGCACCATGCCGACTCTGCGTAAGATCCAATCCCATCAAGTTCTGTCCTCGAATCCGAATCCGAACATCCTCAGTGCGCTGCCGTCGCAGCCCTCCACTGCCCGCTCCTCCGCCGGCCCTGAGGAGCTGATCCGTCAGGCTCAGCTCGATTCCCCCGTGCGTTTGCGCACACATCGTCGCGCACGATCCAACAGCGATGCTGGGTCGCGCGATGCCCCGGGCACTCTGACTCGGGGACGGTCGGCGCGGAAAACGGGCTCTGGAGTCGGGGTGAGGCGCTCGATCCTGGAATCGTTGTTGCGCGATGGTCCACAGCAGGGCGACGTGGCAGAGGGACTACAGGAACTACGATATCTAGTCCTGTCGACGAGGGTGGACGCTGATAATGATGGAATGGTACGTCCTCCCCTTTCCCCCCTCCTCTCTCTACACCCCTTGACCATATTCGCATTACTAACCCCCCCCTTCTTGGACACTTCAGTCAACATACCGAATCTACCTATGGCTCGGGCTTCTGGACATCTCCCCCGTCCCAACAGACGACTACCTCGCTCTGATCCATCGCGGCCGGTCCCCCGCCTACACCAAGATCCGCAACGACACCTTCCGCACACTAGCCACCGACCCTTTATTCAAGCGCCGTGTCACCGAAGCCAGCCTCATCCGCCTCCTCAACGCCGTAGCCTGGCGAATCCACGACGCAAAGGCCAAATCCAGACCCAAGTCCCGACCCTCATCCTCACGGCGACGAGAGATGGAGCTCCTCATCAACACCCCGCCCAGCATCACCGAGGAAGAAGAACCACAATCGCCCGAAGACTCCGCCAAACCCACCCCCAGCCCCCGCGGCAATAACGCCATCGGCCGCGACTCGGCCATCTACGTCCAGGGCATGAACGTGCTCTGTGCCCCGTTCCTCTACGCCGCCCGCAGCGAGGTCGAGGCCTTTGCGCTGTTCCACTCGTTCATCACCCGCGAGTGTCCGGGCTATATCCGCGGCGCCATGGACGGCGTCCATCGAGGCCTACGCCTCGTTGACCGCTGTCTTGAGATCGTCGAGCCTAAGCTTGCGGCGTATCTCTTTTCTAAGGGCATGCAGGCGGAACTCTACGCGTTCCCGTCTGTCTTGACAATGTGTGCCTGTACGCCTCCACTGCCCGAGGTGTTACATCTGTGGGATTTTCTGTTCGCGTATGGTCCACATCTTAATATTCTGTGTATTGTTGCGCAGCTTATCCGGATGAGGGATACCATCCTCGAGAGTCCAAGGTATGTTCTTTTTTTTTTTTGAGGGTGATTTTTTTCTGTTTGTATTTTTTTTTTTTTTTGTTTCCGCCCCGGGTCCCCATAACAACACATGCACATGCAGACAAAGGAGGATACATGCCCATTCTTCCGATCTATCATTTCTGACAGACCATATAATAGCCCTAATAAAATCCTCCGCTCCTTCCCCCCGCTCGACGCGAAGGAAATCATCGCCCTGACGGTCTTGATCGTCCGGAAGATCCCCGAACCATTGTATGCAGAGCTGATCGAGCATGCTAAATAAGTTGCTATGGGTAGGTAGGATCTGATGTGATCTGCAGTCGGGTGACTTTATTCAGTGGATGTGTATTATTTTTTTATTATTTCTTTCTGCATTATGAGTTCCTGCAAGAGGCGTTTTGAGTGACTGATTGATGGCATTGCACTATTTGATGACCGCATGATCATGGAAGGAATGTAGAGTTCGATGATTGATGAATGAATGAATGATTTTATTTTTATTTTTTATTACTTGAGGGATCTACCTAGGTGCCTACCCTCGTCTTATTTATACTCAAAGGGAACAAAACATACTTTTGGACCATGTTCAGATACATAGAAATATAGATAGATAGACAAAGCTATCAAGTAACCACAGCTCTGGCTCCGACTCCGGAGCCATTAATCACCAGCGGGCCACACCGATCTGCTTGTTTCAACGCTGAAGAAGAAGCAGTAGTGGTGGTAGTGGGAGTAGTGGGAGTAGCAGTAGCAGTAGTAGGAGTAGCAGCAACACCAGAGCTCGAAGTATCACCAGCCACCTTCTTCTCCTGACGGTTCGCACAAGCTCCCGAAGAAACCACACCCCCGTTTCTCCGCTCCCTCACCTGGTTCTGATTCTGACCCTGACCCTGACTCTGACTCTGCCCCCCATTCAAAACATGCCCATTCCGATACTGACCCACCACAGCCCCCGAAGTGGAGGCAGCTGCCACCCTCTCCGCCTCCCCCGTCGGCAAACCCATCGAATCCACCCCAACCGCAAAAGTATACGCAACCTGCACACTCCGATCCACCTTCACTCGCATTTTCGACCCCATAAAAACCGCATTGTTAAAGCCCGCGACAGCGCGTTTCGCCTCGTCCGGGGTCCGGAAGGTGACGCGCGCAAAGCCCTTGCAGCGGCCTGAGTCGGGATCCGTGGGGATCTCGCATTGCTCGACGGTGCCGGCCTCGCTGAGGAGATTCCGCAGGGTCTTGGTTGTGGTGGCGGGGCTGAGGTTCTGGATGAAGAGGGTGCGACGGTGGGGGGGACGGGTTGCGGCGGTGGCGGTGGTCGTGGTTGCGTAGGGGAGGAAGGGGTGGGTGTAGGTGTAGGTTTGGATGGATTTGGGACGGCGGTGGTGATGAGGATGAGGATGGGGTGGTATATGAGGGTTTAGGGGGTAGGTGGTGTTGGTGGTGGCGGTTGGGTGGTAGATGGTGGTGAAGGCGAGAGGGTCGTAGAGGGGAGTGGAGGATGGGATTATTGGAGCTGTGGGAGCTGGTCCTGATGCCGTAGTGGATGTCGATGGTGGTGTTGCTGCGGAGATGGGGATTTGGGGCGAGGAGCCGTCGGTGAAGACGGGCATGAAGCCCATGGGCGTGGCGTATTCGGGGGGTTGGTATGGCGAATTAGTTGAGATGACGGGTCTGGTTTTAGGGAGAGAGAGAGAGAGAGATTAGTTTGTTAGACGAGGAGACAGATAAAGTCGGGATATGCACATACTCCGGGGAGATTGGAGACGGAGGAACGGCGACATTCTGCGAGCCTCGGGGAGGTGTTGAATAGCCCGGCACGTAACTGGAGGAGATCACGCAGGATGGGCTTTTGGTTGGGCCTGCAATGGGAGATGTTGGAGAACTGGTTCTCGCCAGCGTGACGACGAGGCTCTGGCCTTCCCAGCCATTTGTGGATAGACGATCTGCATCGAGATGATCACTACGGTCAGAGATGTATGTATAGATGGGAAAGCATGGACGGATTGCTGATATCAACGTACGGTACGTTCTCCATGCCTCGTCTTCGTTTTTCACGATGATCTGGCCTAGCCCCGTGGGAAAGCCATGATGGTCGTCGTATACGACGGCCTGGCGGATATGCAAGGCTGTCTGACGCACGAGATCCTTGAGCTCCTGCCAGCGACAGTGGGCGGGTATCTAACTTCGGCGTCAGATGGTCCATCTGTTGGAGGTCGGGAGAGTAAACTTACACCCTGGAGAAAGAGGACAAACTCCTCTTCTGAGCCACGGGCTCGTGCACCTCGACCTCTGGGAGATGGCATGGTTCTAGAGAGAACGGTTGCAGATGGAGAGTTGGATATGTAGGCAGGTAGGTAGGAGATCTTGGGTAGCCAAGGCAGCAAAGGTCAATTAAAAACAGATCTCACAAACTCCATGGATCATCTCAATGGCAAAAAGAAAAGTGAAAATGTGCGTCTGCATTTGCGGCGGGCAGCGAGTATTATACTGGAGTGTTATCAGATAGATCGATGTGAGTCCTGAGTTGTTGAGTGAATGTCATGGAAATTAAAATCTCCAGGGCACGGTCGGAAGATCTGCCGGCAGGTGTGTGTTTTACACGAAGGGGGAAAATAATAATAAAAGATCAAATAAAAGAAAAGAAAATAAAAGAAAAGCCCACGAAGGAAGGGGGCTACGGAGACAAGAAACTAAGAATGAATTATAAGAAATCGATCTACATCCTCCGGTCTAGGGAGGAACGTCAGAGGCACAACGAAGCCGAAATATCGTGAGAGACAGAAAGAGAGAGAGAGCGGGCCAACAGCCACCACTGCGTTGGATGGACGAATGAAGTGATGCGAGCTGAATCGAATTGCTGATGTCGGGTGGGATGTGTCAATTCTTCTCTGAGTCGACGGTGGAGCGGCCTGATATGTCATGCATCCAGATCCCGGTTCAGGGTTTTATTTCTGCAATAATCATGAGATAGACTTTGTTGCTTTTCTTTTCTTTTCTTTTGATTCATCTGATGCGAGATCAGCAGGAAGATAGACGCCGATGGTGGCCTGCATTCGGAAGGGCCGATTTGTGTTTCTCGGTAGTGATCGACCTTGATGGATTATTACATCCAGCCAGCCAGTGTAGACAGACAGACAGACGGACAGACAGACGGAGAAATAGAAGGAGGAAGAGATCCCCCAGGCGGACAGGAAGTCAACGTGGAGGTTACACCGCTAAACCTCAGGGCAGCCACAGGAGGCAAAAGGTCATCGTTTCTGGGCTGCAAGAGCGTCCAAGAGAGGTGGAGTCTAGTCTCAGCCCTGCGTGAATCTCAACATGACATGGGAAAGGGATGGATGAGAATCATGTCTGGCAATGATTGGAGAGAATGTAATTGGAGAAATCACACGGCGTTGCTTTTTCGGTGTGTTTCCCTTCTCCCCCCCCCTGGATGAGAGGAAGCGAAAAAAGGTACGAGGCGTCATCATCACAAAGCACCATTGGATCCAGACGGGATTGATTATTTAGGAAGAATTGCCTTCTTCTGTCCAATGCTTATTGTCAGCACAATTCTTCTCCTTGATTCCGTTTCAGGAGGATCTGGGATGATCCTGGGAGCAACGTGCATATGAGGTATCGATTTCAGGATACATCGCAAGCCCTGCTCATGTCACACAGGCTGAGTTTTCCGATTGTAATTAATTAATTAATTCCCTTTGGATAATTTATTCATGAATAATGAAGGGAACAAGAAAGAAAGAGAGAAAAAAAAACTCAAACTGATTCATTCCTTTGAGAATGTGCAAGTCATGCGGGATTTTTAGGGTTTGGTTGACAGGCGATTTCAATAGACGCGATAGTCTATCCTTTTTCTTGAATCACTCACTGGATCTGAATTTTACCAGTCAATTCCACCAAAAATCAATAGCCGGGCGATCCCCCTATATTCAATAATGAAGGATCCTACGATCCTACTCGTATAATAGAAATCCATCTCCATATTCATCTTCGTTCCACCGCCTGCTTCTTGAATCATATTCGTCTCAATGGATTCATTCGCATGCATCCCTTACTTGACCTTTCAGCCAGCCGTCTTGGATGGAAGAGACTTCCGGTGAATGACGAGGCGGCCGTCAATCATTGACTATGTCGGTCAATCGCCCATCTGTTTTTTTTTTCTCAAGGGTTATGGTCTGGTCTACGTGGGGAATGTTGAGCTTAACCTGACCTATTCTTCAATCTTCCTCTTCATCGCCAGATTGTTGACCATCCTTCGACTCGACTATGTTTTCTGCCTGGTACTATTTTCGGATCCCGATTTTGAGGTTGTATTCTGGGTTTCAATGGATCATTTGACGCTAAGGCACCAATCGAACACATTTCGGTCACTAGAGCCCGTTAGTGAATTGTTCGTGTGATTTGATTATTAATATTATTGTCGCTGCCTGGGAAGAAGGATTTGGGGTGGAATTGCCTGGTTAAGTAGTCAGAAGATATTTATGTGCCGTTATAACAAGTCCGATATAGCTCTGGGATTCGTATGGAGTAAAATGTATATAATATATACCTTGTTCGGAGGTATTATGTTGTTGTTGGCACTATTGTGACATCATCGCCAACATGCGAAGCTCTCTCTAATAATCGAATCCATTCTCCAATCGATCACCAGGGTCTCCCTACTCTTATTCAAAACCTAGGAGAACTAGTTTCATCCTTCATCCAGTCTTCATCATTATTTTCCCCGTCTCGCCAGGCAGCGACAATCAGTCAGGGTCTGTCTGGTCTTGACAGTGGGGTATTCCTCTAGATTAATGAGGCAGTGTTCCGACCAACAGCCCAATCCACACGGTTAAGTCCGCTCGACCCTGATCGGAGAATGCCTACAGACACTAGGACTTACGCTAACTGGCTGTCCATGCTATGCTATACTTAGATTCCATTCCAAGAGGTTGGCAAGGTCTTGGCGAGTCAACGGAGTGGAGTTTCCTCCCCATGTTGCTTTTCTTCCTCATGCATTATTCAGTTCCCCAGTTCATGGAAGGAAAAAGTGATGATAATATTAATAATAATAATAATCAGACAAGCTGGAGACAAGTCCGATTGCTGCCGGCAATCCGTCTTATACCTCCGAGCCCATGACTTCATTATCTCGCTGCCTGGCCCTAATCATCCGGCAGGGATTGAAGCCCTAATTCCAAGACTTCCGTTTAATTACCCCGACGATCGGCGTCGCTACCACGACCATCCAGAATGATTGAAGCCTGCTCTTTGGTTGCTCCGCCCCATGGGCTCGGCAGTAGGGGTCTAGCTAGTACAGAGTAAGTACTGGAGAGTCTTAGTTGTGAATGGGAGTGGATCCCAATGGCGGAGATGGAGGAGGTACTTATCCTAAGGGATTCCTGCAGTGGGAGCGACTAGTTTCTGTCGGAGATTTTTCTGTTGGTTTGTTTGCCATCCGCAGTATTCTAAGGGGAGAAGATCTTGTAATTTTTAATTTTGACTCTTGAGGGTCCAGAACGGATGAAGTTGACTCTGCAATTCTTGGGCATCATCGCCCTGGGTGCTGCCCACATAGCTGCCCAGTGTACGTACACCATCAGCCTCATCTTTACGATCAATACTACATCCTAAATACTAATTGATGTGCGACAAATAAGGCACCGGCCAAATCACCATCTCCAGCCAAAGCGATGCCGACGCGCTCTCCGACTGCGACACCGTCTCCGGGACTGTGAACATCGGCAGCGACGCCAGTGGTACCATCACGCTGCCCGATCTCGAGGAACTGCGCGGCGCACTGAACATCGAGGGCGCCTCGAATCTCAACAGCCTGCGCGCCAATGACATCGAGACCATCACGGGGCCCGTCACCATCAAAGACAATGGGAATCTCAACGAGGTGTCGCTGTCCAATCTGCAGGATCTGGGCGGCCAACTTCGCGTCGAAGGAAACGACAACTTGAAGACTTTCGCGCTCAACGATCTCCAAACGGTGACCGGCCAGATATACATGAGCGGAGCTTTTGACCAGTGCGTTTCTACCTAAGTGACCTACCGTAGATAAGGTACTACCTCAGTTGCTGAATTGAATTGGTTATACTAACTCCTCCCCGCCAATTTAAAAGAATATCATTCCCCAGCCTCCAAAACCTCCAAGGCCGCATGGAAGTCCTCAGCACCGGCAGTTTCTCCTGCTCCAGTCTCCAAGGCGGCAATAACAGCGACGACGGTGACGAGGAAGACAATAACAACAACAACATATTCAGCGGCGCATCCTTCAGCTGCAAGACCGGCGCCGACGCAACCTCCACCTCCAGCACCAGCACCGCAACCTCCACAGGCACCAGCACCTCCTCATCGACCTCCTCCTCCACAACATCCACCTCCACCAACCAACCTACCTCCACGTCCCCTCCGGACTCCGGCTCCGGCCTCACCGGCGGCGCCATCGCCGGCATTGTCATCGGCGTCATCGCAGTCATCCTCCTCATAATCTTCATGCTCTGGTTCATGACACGCCGGCGCAGAAAGAACGCCGGCGCCGGGATCCCCCCCACCACCATCGCCAAAGACACGGAAAAGCAACCCCCCGGCGGTAGTGACGGTGATCCCACCAATAATTCCACACACGATAGCAGTCCCAGCACCGGCGAAATTCCACCCACGCATGGTTTTGCGCGCAAGCCCATTCCTCCCGCGGCGCAGAAACGGCTCTCGGCGGCGGCGGCGGGTGTGCCTCTGGCGTTGGTGCCGGGGGATAATAATCGGTCGTCCACTTTGTCGCCGGATGATGGGTCGTTGTTTTTGAATCCGATCCCGCGACAGGTGCCGTCGGAGGCGGATGTACCGATGCTGGATAGTGGGCATGTGCATGAGGCGCCGACGGAGGTGGAGAGGCCGACGCCGGTTTATGAGATGGATGCTGGGCCGGTGAGTTCGCATCAGCAGCCGATTAATCGGGGGTAGGTACCTAGGAAGGGTACCTAAGGTAAGGTGGAGGGTTTTTATGTGGGATTGATGGATTGATTGATTGATTGATGATGTTGATGATACCATTCAGTACATATTATACAGATATGAAATATATACATGCATACTTCTTCTCCTAGACAGGGATATAGACTCGAACGAATGGCTCCTCATCCTCTTCTCTATGGTGTGATGTACAGTTGAAACTCCGCGAGAAAAACACACAAAAAAAAGAACCCCATTATAATATACATCGAACAACAGTCATAAGAAAAAAACAAACCCATCTATGAGTTGAAAGATACGCCGGGATCCTGGAGTCGCACTGCCTGCAGTGTCTCGCCCGATGTCAACGGCCCACACCATCCGTAAGTATCACAACGACATTGTTCATAACGGGGACAACTAATGATAACTTGGTTAGCTTGTTTCTTTCTTTCTCCTGATTCCACTCACCCCCCTCCAAAAAAAGGAAAGGAAAGGAAAAAGAGGGAGAGAACATACTAAATCTCCTCCATCCCAAAAATAATATGCCAAACCTTCTCAAACACCCACCCAACACCAAAACTATCCGTCAACTCCGTCTCCACCGCCCACCTCAACATGCGCTCATAATCCCCCCTCGGCCGCTTCCTCACCCTCTCCCGACTCACCGCAAACTGCCCGCAGCAAACATTCCCAATATGCGCAGGCACCTCGTGCTGCCCCACACCAAACAACGTCTGATACACCTGTGGGAAGAAAGCGCGGATGTCGTCCTTTTCAATGTCGAACTGCGTGGGCTCCCAGGGGTGGACACTGGTGGGACAGCCCGGGTCGTGCTGGCAGCGGAGGTTGACGTAGCCGCGGGCGTCGACGGCTTCGAGCCGCAGGTTGTGCAGCGCGGGGCTGGTGTGGGAGCCGAAAAGGTCGTTGTGCCATTGGTCGAGGTTGGAGTGTACGAAGATGGAGTATTTGGGGAGCGTGTCGTAGAAGTCGACGATGTAGGAGAGGTAGGCGGCGGCTTCGCGGCCGTGGATTGTGCGGGGGAGGAGGAGGCGGGGGTCGGGGTGAGGGTCGGTGGTGTAGATGAAGGGGATTGTGTTGCTGCTAAGAGAGAGAGAGGATTAGTATATATAATTCATAGAAGGGAGGGAGTTGTAGATGGTAGAGTAGAGTATGATATGATAGGATATAATGAATATGACAGTACGTACTGGTCTTTGCAGTATTCGAGAAGCCACGTGAGGTCCTCACTCTGAGTAGCGGCCAATACTAACCCGATGTCACTGGCATTGGTGTAGGTGCTGGTGATGTTGGAGAGTTCGTTAATGACTTGGTCGTGGATGGATATTGATTCTGGTAGTCGGTTAGTTACTTGAATGAAAGAATGATATCATCGAGCGGAAATACCAAATGGAAAGTCCAATGAGCCATGCGATATCAATATCAGAGACACAATCGTAGCGAAGATCAAGGCCAGACATCCTATCCCAGCTGTTCGGCGGGCAGGCCAGCAAAAAAGCCGTCTCTTGGGCATGACTTCGGATCAGATCTCTGATTCGATCTGAAACGGGTGAAGGAAAGCGGGAAAAAAAGGAGAGAAATGGGACAGCAGGAAGGGAAGTATCACGGGTAGCACCGGTTGTCCGACATTATGAGATTATGAATGAGAAGGCGATTTAGAGGGGTTGGAGGGGTTTGGATAGGTTAGGCAACAACAGTGTGAACAGACAAGAAGCCAGAAATCCAAAGATGCACAGAAAACAAGAATTGCAGGTGCTCCGCCCAATCGACCGTCCAGAATCGCAAAACAAAGAGTTACTAATATTAAAGAGAAATAGTGCAAAATTTATGGACCTTAGGTAAGCACACTGGTGGCATTAGGGGCGGGTGGCGTCGCATCTATTGTCTTCGAATCCAATCAGAAGAATTCCTGTCCGCCATGTGGGTCGCCATGATGCTCTGGTTTGTTGTCAAGGAGCTTTCCCATTGGACATTTACTATGTTTGAGTTACGCCAACCACATCATCCACTAAGCCGTTCTAAGCTGTTGCTGTTGTTGGTTGTTGGCAGCTAGCTCCACGAGAAGAAAATAATAGTTAAGAGGGATAATAATCAGCACAAGATCTTCAATCGTGGTGAACCACCTCGGGGGCATGGAGCAAAAAAAAACTCTATTCACACAGCGATTCATCCCTAATCGCCGGGACGTTGAGTCCCAGGAGTCAATTCCCCTTCTTACCCCGAGATAAGCTTGGTAGCCCATTACCGACAGCCAAGGGACTAACTACCTCATTTAGTCTCAAACATTGATTCGACCTATCGACAAGATAACTGAGGTCATAATGATCAATAAACGTAGAATCGCCAAGGTAGATCAATCATCATATTAATTGGCGATCGTCAGACCGGTCCGAAAAGATGCGCTGTCTTCTCTTGGCTGGAGGAGGAACAGTTGGTCAGTCAAATGACCTGGCTCTATTCAATACCTTGATATTTCTTATACGCTATGGTCTTGTCCTCTCTATCCTGTTTGTACGAATTGGAGCTCGAGGATAATATCTCCGACAAGCCAGAGGGCTAGAAGGGTCAATACTGGTGGGAAACACTCGAATGTATTCTTTAATGGCTTTGGCAAAATGAGCTCTCGACTGGGGCAGGAGATGCAGAAAGAACATGGAGTATTATGTCGGATAGAATAGTAACGGTATATGTTTTGATAATGCAGAACCTAAGATGGGATTCACTCTGGACAGATTGCAGCCTGAAACATGGTCGCAAATCCTGTTGTTCACATATTATTGGACTAGCCAGAAGTTACCAATAATATATTATAATAACAGACCATACTCTGCGCAGACATTTTTCATCCCCCCACACTTTGGAAATCCCTAAGAATAATGGCATTATTATTGTTGGGGTAGAAAAGATAGCCTCAGGCCACTACATGCCAACATTGGCCTAGTGCTCCTTTGGGGCCCCATCAATACTACTCAAGGTAGTATTGCTAGTTACTCCATAGTTAGTTGAGATGTCTTGCTGTTTCCATGGAGATGACTATAGGATGGTGAAGGGGTCAGATCTATTCGCAACGAAAGCGACAATCTAGTTCAGTACAAATCTATGTGAGAAATATGAAGCATGTGTTGTCATTCCCTCCAAAATTATTCTCACCTCGAGAAACACTGCGACCGAATTCAGTCGCTGAAACGTGTCCCTTGTCCCTCCACGGGGAAAGGTAGGAGGGACCTCAGTTTATTGGTAGCGCGGGGGTGACTGTCCCAAGGGTGTTTGACTGTGGGGGTACCTTGTGAGATCTACTAACCTGACTCTAGTGTCTAACAGGAAGGAATGAGAGACGATGGGAACAATCTGTTGTTTTTATAATATGTATGTCTCAGAAGTTCTGCACTCCCGAGCCCATCAGAGCCGAAGACAGCGTCAGTGGCGTGTTGACAAGGAAGGTCCAAGACCGAGGACCAACGGAGCCCGAAGGGTCCTGGGCGAAATACGGGGTTCGGAGACGAAAGACGGGGACGAGAAAATTATCCGGGAGAAACCGACGATATGATTGGCTTGGAGACAGGAATTATCCGAGTGGGAGAGAAGAAAAGTCGGGAAAATCTCCGGTGGATGAGTCAGCGGCGGACGAATGTCTGCCGCTGATGACGTCAATCAAATGGATTCATTTTCAGAGACTTGAAGTTGAGGAATTTGAGGAAATTCAGAAGAATAATAGCGAGGATATAGAACACGACTGGAAGGAGGGAATAATAGGGATATCTTGATAGTGTCCAGGAAGATTACCCCTACCCCTCTTCCTTCTCGACCAAAACCGGCAACCCTAACCACTTTCACTCCCCGATCCTACCTGGACGCAACAGGCAATCCCACGCTGCCCCACTGAGTGCCTGGCGGGGTAAAAATCTCAGAAGACATCGACAATGATGATGTTATTAGATACGACGATACGACTTGGCCTTCCAATTGCCCCCCCACCGGAGATTCTAGCATTCCTCCCCCTAATTTTTTTTCTCTTTCTCTCTCCTGCCTCTATTTATACCCCTCGTCTCTCCCATCTCTTTCTAGTTTTCCTCTCCTTCTTCTTACATCCTATTCATACATATCTATATCTCTCTCTCCACCTACCTATATTTCTCTCTATCCATCCACACACAATGTCTCTCGGAAAGCAGGTCACTCTTAGCTCCGGTCTCCCCATCCCCCAGCTGGGATTCGGTACCTGGCAGTCAGCCCCCGGTCAGGTCGGCGAGGCTGTTTACCAGGCCCTGAAGGCTGGTTACCGTCATCTGGATCTGGCCACCATCTACCAGAACCAGAAGGAGGTTGCCGATGGCATCAAGCGTGCCTACAAGGATGTCGCCGGCCTCAAGCGTGAGGATCTCTTCATCACCTCCAAGCTCTGGAACAGCCAGCACCACCCCGATGTCGTCGAGAAGGCTCTCGACGAGTGTCTCGCCGAGCTCGAACTCGACTACCTCGACCTCTACCTCGTCCACTGGCCCGTGGCCTTCAAGACCGGCAGCGAGCTCTTCCCCCTCGTGGCGGGCAGCTCCGTCGAGGGCGGTGACTGCGACATCGAGGATAACATCTCCATCGTCGACACCTGGAAGGCCATGACCAAGCTCCCCAAGTCCAAGGCTCGCACCATCGGTGTCTCCAACCACATGGTCCCTCACCTCGAGGCCATCATCAACGGCTCCGGTGTCGTCCCCGCCGTCAACCAGATCGAGCGTCACCCCGTGCTCCAGAGCAACGAGCTGATCGACTACTGCGCCAAGAAGAACATCCACATCACCGCCTACTCTGTACGTTTTCCTTTCCCCCCCTTCTTCTCTGGCTGTATAGATTGGAAGTTCACCTACTAATACAAATCTTCAAAAAATAGGCCTTCGGTAACAACATGATCGGCGAACCCCTCCTCATCACCCACCCCGCCGTCAAGGCCGTTGCCGAGACCGCCTCCAAGAGACTCGGCAAGGAGGTCTCGCCCGCCCAGGTCATCCTCGCCTGGTCCCAGGTTGGTGGCCACAGTGTCATCCCCAAGTCCGTCACTGCTTCTCGCATTGCCGCCAACTTCCAGGAGATCGAGCTCACTGCCGAGGAGATCGCCCAGGTCTCTGCCCTTGGCCAGAACCGTCGTCGGTACAACATCCCCTACGTGGCTAACAAGCCTCGCTGGAACATTGACTGCTTCGGTGAGCCCGAGGAGGCTCCGGCCGACCACAAGGTCATTCTGTAAATGGGTGCTGGTCACGCTTAAATAATGAATGATGTTATGGAGGATACCTAGATTTTAAAAAAAATACAATGTACATGATTATGATTTAAACATTGAGCTTGCATATGTGTGTCGTAAGAGTAGTTAACAGTTAAACTGCTTACTGCTTACTAGGCATCCCATGTCAGCCTAAGAAAATACCGCGCCAAGCATTCCGGTTGCAACTGATGTCCAATCTGGAGCCAGTCATTGTCGGTCTAGCCCCTGGCCTGCTCACTGCCAAGAACCGGGGTTTGTGGAACCCATGGCATATAAAGAACGGAGATATTCTCCTTCGTCTGGATACTGTGAACAGACAACTGCATCTCTCCAGGAGCTATATATATATACAATGCCAGAGGTAGACGAGGATTACCCGGAATTCGGGTATCGTCCCTTCGACCAATATATCATCGTGAGACATGCACAAGATACTTCTAGAATATCACTGACCGCGCCATAGGCAGAATGGGATCCCAACTCCAGCCTGTCTAAACAAGAGCAACACCGAGCTCTGTTGGATAAATGGATTCGAATGGGTCGATTCAAGCGTTATGTATGTACTCTCATATCTACATCTACCTCTATACTATGACCATGACCATGACCATGACCAACCACAACCAGCCCTACTTCGACGACCCCCCTCCCCCCGAAGAAATCCCCGCCCACGTACCGCGGGACCTCATTCCCTACTCCGACCGCGCCAACAACGGCCAAAAGTCCAGTACCCTCTGGATCCGCACCTGGTACGGCGACCCCAGCGACCCGGCGAGCCAAACCGCCGCCGACACCGCCTACAAAAAACTCATACTATACGTGATGAAGGAGGGCGACCCCGACTACGAGTACGACTGGCTCGACACGGAATTCCTGTTTGACAACAAAGACGAGATGGACGACCCGGACAGCCCCGACATCGTCGATGGCAACGCGCTCGGCACCCCCGGCTCGGTGCCGTCGTATCTGTTCCGCGCGCTCCTCCGATGCCCGGATCAGTTTGATGGCATTACGGCGGTGCACTTGCGTCCGAAGCTGGAGGGCGAGTACTACGAGCACTTGGATGAGCATCAGTGTTTGTTGGTTATGGTGGCAGATCGGAAGGCGTGTGAGGAGGGCTGGGTGTTGTATCTGGCGGTTAACCATAAGGGGCGTGTGTTGCCGTTCAGGTTTCGTGATCCGGCGACTTGGGCGAATCAGTATGAGGCGAATTGGTTGGATGGGCAGGCGTTGGATGAGAATACCGATGATCCTATGAGGGAGGAGGAGGGGTGTTTGCATCCGGGGGATGGTTGGGCGCAGAATTAATTAGGGTTCCTTATTTTCGGGTATATATATAGGGTTACTTGGATTTGGATTCTGTTGTTGACATCTGTATATATATACCTATGTATATCTCCCTACATAGATGAGATGATGTATACATCCTCTCTTCAAACTATCCCGAACCCCATAAAGCGAATTCATTCCGATCTCCCACCACAGCCTGCACATACGCCCATCCATCTCCATCCCCCCGAATCCCCCCGACGACTTCTTCCCACTCCCCATCTTCCCTCGCCTCCACCAACCGATACTCGCAGTCTCTCTTCAGATCCTGGAATCCCAGCGTGACCATCTTAGGCTGCTGCGGTCCCCGCAGCACAAACTCCACTCCCCCACCCCCCTCTGCCACCTGACACCTCGCCACCATGACCTCCGGGAAAGGCACGCTGGCCAGCTTGGGCGCTGCGAGCGTGCGCTCGTCCACCCCAGAGGTAATCAGGTTCCCCCAGTCGCCGCGTTTCATGACCCGCGCGCGGAACAGCACCCCATTCGCCATCAACGACAACCCCTCGTTGGCCAGCGCCTTCGTCGGCGTCTCCGTCATCGGATACAGGCTCTCGTCCATCTCGGCGATCAGGTCGCGCGCCAGCTCGGGCTCGCCGAACTCTGCAGCGCAGGCGCTGTACACGGCGTAGGCGAATCCCGGCCCGGATTTGTAATTGCCGACGTCCATGTTGTCGGCTCCCACTGCGGGATAGTAAAGTAGGTAAGCAACATACGCTCTCGTGGTCCGATCTGAAGGGGGGGAAACATACCTAGGTTTTCAATCGTATACTTGCCGTCCTTTGTCTTGCGCACGTTCCTGTCGCGCGAGATGAGCCACAGACGGCGTGCGACGTTGGGCATTCCGGCCGTGCTTCCTAATGCGCCGCCAACGTCGCCTAGGACGCCGGCGAGCCCGATGACGGGGAATCCCGCTGGTTGGTGGGTTAGTAAACTACATTTTTACATGGACCTCTTCCATGGGTATAGGACGGGGGGTCTGTCTCTTACTGATGGCAGAACGCAGCGCGACGATACTCCCGTCAGCGTTCATGAAGTCTTCTTCGAAGTTTCGGTGGAATCGACCGTGTAGGAGCTCTGCCATTCGGCCGGTCTTCATGTACGAGTCGTAGGCTACTGCGCCCTCCATGCCTTTGAGGTTACATGCTGAGTATATCCAGTTCGGCTGGGAGTTGATTAGCTTCGGTTGTAGAGAGGGAGAGAGAGAGAGAGATCACCTCGCAGGGAAAAAGACAGTACGAGCAGTTGTCCCAGTTCTTCATCAACGCCTCGAAAATGGTGTCCGTATTATGCAGATACTGGGCGCCGTCTGTGATGCGAAAGTTGAGGGCGTCTTTCTGACGGTAGCGATCGTCGCCATTCAGCTTCTCATACAGCGCCAGAGACAGCAAGATATAGCCCGTCACCATGATATTATCCCGGTCGACCGGATCCCAGTCCTAGAGGGAGATTCGTTAAAAAAGACTCCAACCAAATCAAATATATGAACTCACCAAAGTAAACTTCCCCCACAACGACTCCCACTTCCAATAATTCATCACCTTGTCCCCCGTACTCTTCTCAATGACCCTCTCCTGTCCCGACTTGATATACCCCGAAAACCCCGGCAGATAGAACTTCTGCACCAGCGCCAACGTATACCCCAAATCATACAACTGATACCTCAACGCCGCCGTCTGAAACTGATCAATCTCCGTAAACCCCTCCCAATCATCCACCGCCTGATGCGCCACCTCCACAAACCGCTGCAAAATCCTCAGCTGCTCCCGCGACAGCTCCCGCTTCTCGCCCACAGCCGGCACCTCTACCGCTCGCGCCGCCCATTCCTGGTCCGCGTCCACCAGCCGCGCATTGCGACTCGCCCGCAGCTCCACCGCCGCAGCATGTCGTCTCCGCCCCGCCAGCACCCCATACGTGACCAGCCCGGTCACCCCGGCCAACACCACCGGCGCGGAGGGCTCCCAGACTTTGCCGGTGGCGCCGACAAGACCCGTCGCGACCAGCCCCGGCAGGATCCAGTTCGCGAGCACGAAGGCGAGGCCCCCCGCGCCGAACCAGGCGAATAGCGAGACGGGGATCACGGCTACCGAGAGCAGGAAGCCGATGGCTCCGGTGAGCCCGCCGACGGCGAGGAAGCCGCCGCCTGGGAAGAGGCAGCTGAGGGCGGCGACGCGGATTTGCGGGTTGGGCGAGTGGTAGAATCCGGTGAGGCCGAGGGCGATCAGCGAGGCGTATTGCAGTTGGGTGCGGCGTTGGTATTGGTGGGTGACTTTTTGGGCGCCGGCGAAGGGGGGGATGAGGAGGTTTGAAAGGTGGGAGGGAGGAGGAGGGTCTGGGGATGTGATTAGTACGTGGTTAAATATATGGGTTTCATGGTTCAATGAAGTATGGGGGATTAGGGCTGTGGGTTAGGGTTGATTGAGATGGAACTTACGGGGGGGTTTGGAGTCGGTTGTGGTCATTGTAGATGGTGTGTAATGGTTTGCACAGTATCGATAATATGTTAGTGAGGGGAGATGTAAGTTGGGAGATGTCCATAGAGACGGTTGGTTTGAATTTATATGATTCTTATAGTGGCGATGGTTATGCGGGGGTTGACTCGTCCCGAGTCAGGCTGAATTGCAGGCCTGGATAGATCTACGTAAAGGAGGGGTTCGTGTTTTACCTTGTTGTATATCCAGATATATTGTTGGTAAACGGTGTTTCTCTATCCCGTGTAGATATCTACATCATGCATCTACAAGAGAGATCAGACTCTCTTCTCTCAGCATAATCCCCGGATCCATCCCCTCCACCAGCTCCGGATATTCGATCCAGAACTTCTCCAACAGCCCCCATTCATCCGTCGTATGGAACCGCCGATGAAACCCCGGATGAACCTGCAGATCGCCATCGTTCTTCCGAACAATGATCTCCTGGTTGAAGCCCCCCCGAACGCGACACGTGCAGGAAAGAAGCCCCAGCACAGACTCCATATCATACTTGTCGCCGTGTCGGATCAGATTATCCCGCAGCTGGGGCCAGAAAATCCCATCGTAGGAAATAGGATGTTCCTGCACCAGCTGGGTGGTCGTTGGGCGGAAATTCGCCGGCAAACGCTCAAACGTCGCCTGCGAGGGTCGGATGAGCCACTGGCAATTTATGAACAGTGAGCAAGATATATAAAAAAAAACCAAAGCTACCTATACAATAATTGACCCCTGACATACCCGACAATACAGATAGATCAGCCAGCTGCTGGCGAACTTCTCGGGGGGCAAGAGCGGGAGATCGGACAATTCGGAGACGATAAAGTTGGCGAGCGTGTTGCTCGAGCCGCCAAAGAGCAGGTCAATGGGCTTGGGAATGTCCGGACACAGCACGGCCAGGTCGCGGGTGGCGCGCAGCTGAGCGATGACGGGCGCAAAGGTCTCGCCTCGGATGAGATAGTGATGGCCCTTCTGGCTGGTCGAATAGAGCGGAAGGCGCAGCCATACCGGGCGATCCAGCAGCCCGTCAAGGAGAGTGGACGAGAGGATGAAGGTGCTGTAGGGCTGGGTTGGGGAGTGCGAGACTTCGGTCGATGGCGGCGATGGGAAGCCGAAGATGTCGGGGGAAGCAGGCGATATACTACTAGACTCCGAGGGACTCTGGCACTGGCACTGGCTTGGAGAAGGAGGAGGAGGAGGATGACCTGGGTTCAGTCTGTTCTCTAAATGCCGGATCTTCTGCTCGAGGCTGCTGATGTACTCGCGTTCTCGTAGACGCTTGCGGCGTTGGCTTTGCTTGTCGCGTTCTCGCTTTCGAGTAGCTGCCTGCAGCAAGCTTTGATGGTCTTCTGTCATTGTTCTAGAGCAATGGATATCTCGAGGGGGGATGTGGTTCATGGCGGGTGATGCTCGGTTAGGGCTAATTGATGCCAAGGGAGAAGATGAAGCGGAGAAAGCGGGGAAGTCGATCTGGGGAAGTTGGTATCGCCGATCAGGAGAGTCAGTCAGCGCGAGTCAGTGCGAGTCACTGTCACTGTCGCTGCTGGAGATGGACATGATCATGATAATGGCACCCGGAGATCCTCGGATACTCTTCACTCACCTCAACCATGGCGGCATGTTGCGCCTTAAGTGCGTACATCATCTACAAACTCATCTCGATTCACTCCAGTTTACCCTCCCTGGCCCAAGAGCCCTCGACAGACCTCGAGCTGGACAGCAAAAAAGCAAAATCCTGCTTGATCACTCTACGTGGGTTGACTTGTGCGAGCTGTGTCACCGCGGTGGAAGACGCATGTCTCGCTTTGCCAGGAGTCCTGGGAGTCAACGTGTCTCTCCACGCCCTGACGGCACGAATTCAACTCGACCCAGATCAAGTCTCGCCGGAGGCACTGGTAGCAGAAATCGAGACGGCTGGGTTTGAGGCAGAACCCCAGCCGAATGAGGAGGAACAGTGGGCGTCTCAGTGGCTGACAGCCACCAGAGCCAAGGAGGAAACGCTTCGGAAATGGACGCGTGCGTTTACTTCCTCGACCATCGTCAGTGGCCTGGTTTATCTGCTGGAGATGGTTGATACGTGGGTATTGGTGCGAGAACCAACACCCCTAGATTTGCTGTCGATGGCCACACTCAGCATCACGGCGACGGCAGCGTTTCATCTGGGCAGACCCATCCACAAAGAGGCGTGGTGGGCGTTTACACGCCGCAGGCCTAATGCCTCTTTACTTGCCTCCGCTGGAGTTATATTCACGTTGCTGGCAGCCGTCCATCAACGAGTGAATCCGAGTGCTGCCACTCTCGTACCGTTCCGAATGACGTCGGTCTGTTTGCTCATGACGGTGATCATCGGCGGCCGTGTCTCCAAATGCATCATTTCCCAGCGCGGGAATCAGTATCCTGCCGTGCTGGCATCTTCCATTCCGCAGACGGCGCAAGTCTTGAAAGGCGCTGTGTCTCTAAACACAAATCCGATCTCCGTCCCCGTTGAAATCCTCCATCACGGCGATATCATCCGAGTCGACCCACAGGCTCAGTTTCCCGCCGATTGCAGAATTGTCGTCGGGCACACTTCCGTGCTCGAAACCATCGTCAACGGCGAGGTTCTCCCTCGGACCGTTGGCCTGGATGATTACGTCTATGCCGGCTCGACCAATTCCGGCCATAGAGTTGCTGCGGAAGTCTGCCATGTAGGCAACGAGACCTGGCTGGGACAGACTCTCAAAGCAATGGAACAGACAAGCGAGGCCAAATCTACCAGCCCTGCGAGTTTCTCGGATCGCATGTTAGCGCGGTTCAGCAGCACAGTCATCTGTCTGGCCACTGTTACGGGGATATACCACTGGCTCCGCGGTGAATCTCTCGCAACGATACTCCCCCGCATAGCGACGGTGCTGTTGTGCGCGTGCCCCTGCACAATAGACATGGGGATGTCAATGGGCATCATGGCCACCGTGGGTAAGTCTCTTCGAGTTTTACTTACCTTATAACGAAACCATTGACGGTTGATTCATTTCTCTCCAGCGGCCGGGTCCAAAGCAGGCATCCTCCTCAGACCGGGTGTACAGATTGAACAAGCCGCGCGAGCTCGCGCCATCATATTCGACAAGACGGGCACCTTGACGGCTGGCGAGTTGCAAATCCAACACGCTCACCTGGAGCCACCCTGGGATGCGGATCGTCATCAATTTTGGCACCTGGTAGGCCTGCTCACGCAAAACTCCCACCATCCGGTGTCTGCGCTGCTGTCCGCCGCGTCGCAGGAGCATCTCTCTTCGACGGCCCATATCCCCATCTCAACCCTGCTCTCGCACGAAGAACATCCCGGTCTCGGTCTCTCAGGGACCTTTTCTTCCTCATCATCCGATGAAACTACTATCAAGATAGCCATCGGAACCCTGCGACTCATGCAAATCAATAACGTTTATCCCCACCCAAGAACCACATCCCACACCACCAGTTCCGTCTACATCTCCATCAACAACCATCTAGCTGGCCAGATCACCTACACCGACCCCATAATCCCAGACACAACCGATCTCATCCAATCCCTGCACCAACGCAGCTTCACCACCTTCATCATGACCGGCGACACCAAAGCAGCCGCCGCTACCGTCGCCCAGCAGATCGGCATCCCCGAGTCGCACGTGCACGCCTCGTTGCTCCCCCGCCAGAAAGCAGACCTTGTCGCCTCGCTGGAGGCACGGTACGGACCCACCATCATGGTCGGCGACAATCTCAATGACGGACCGGCGTTGGCCGCCGCCACGCTCGGGATCCTGGTCTCGCACCGGTCGAGTAGTGCAGCGGGCAGCAGCGCGCTGTCGAGAATGCAGAGCGCGGCGCATGCGCTTCTGGTCGCGGATGGGAATTCGGAGCGCGGGCGAGGGCTGCGAAGGGTGGTTGATACGGTGGAGTTGCTTCGGAGGGCGAGTCGGCGGATGAGACTTGTCCTCTATGCGTCCGTGGTGTATAATGCGGTGGCGCTATGTTTGGCGTCGGGGGTGCTGAGGGGATTGGTGGCTGGGGGTGGTGTTGGGCAGTGGGTTGATCTTGATCCGTGAGTATTGAACTTCAATGATTGATTATTTACGCTCTGTCTCGCTGACTGCAGTGGTGGGTAGTTCGTCGGCCAGTTTCGCCATGTCCGTGAGTAGTATTTTGACGCTGTTGTTTTCATCGCAGCTGTCGGATTGGACGTCGGGGAGGTAGATTGATAACACTTAGTTACTTACTACTTCCATAGCTTGGGTATTTGATATACAGAAAAAAATATTTCATTAATTCACAGACCTTGTCAGCCCTTCCCGGGAGGAGGACATACTCGTTAACTCTCGATCTCCCAACCTTCTCCCCAGATTCAGCACCGCAAAAGCATCCAATGTCGCCGTCCACGTCGGCCACCTGACCGTGTATCCTGCCACCATCACCAACCCGACCAAATGCAGAACCACCACGGCCGAGAGGACCGCGACCCCCGCAATCGGCATACTGAGCAGTTGTGCTGCAATCCCCTGGTCTATCACGATGGTTCGTCGGTAGGGACGCACCGACGCCGCCCGTGCCAGATTCGCCTTGTTGGCGAAAAACATGGCTTGGGTGAACACTGTCTCCGGGTAGAGGGCATCGGAATCGAGGAAGAGGTCTAGTAGCCATGCGTTCAGATCGGAGGAGTACGCCGATTTGGAAGCCGAGGCACAGGTACTGAGGCGTTGCATCGGAGAGCTTTCTCGGGAGGGCATGTTTCCGGAGCCATCTGTGGAGCCGATATAGGATAGAGGAACTGGATCGCAGTTCTGAGGGTCCACTGAGGCGTCTGTGGTGTTGGTGGTAGTGTTGGCGCGGGTGGAGAAGAAGGTGCGAGGGCCGAATAGGCTGATTGTTGCTGTCAGAAGAGGCCCGAGAGCGGGAGCTTCTGGCGGCTTGGGGATAGGATATGCTTTGCTGGAATTTTCTCAGTAATCTCCGTGGGGTAGATGGGTGGATGGAAGCATTACCCTAGAACTATATCGTCAGGAGGCACCGCGTAGCCTCTTCCATATGGAGGAAAACTCGTCTCCGGGTCGTTGCTGGCGATCAGGTCGAATTCGGTCTGTAAGGGCCCAAAGGTATGATTGACGTTATTTGGCAGCATGAAATAGCCTGCGGTTGTTTGGGAGGTGCAGCGTTGTGTCAGGCTGGATGACGTCGTGCCATTGGTGAGAAACGAAGCGGCCGCCGCATTGAAATGAATATAAACCTCTTCTTTCAGCTCCTGGCGGTTCCGGGTGACATTCCATGGAAACCTGCCCATGTCGGCTGGTGCGCAGACTTCGAAGATCTGTTCCTCACCCCCGTCGCCCGGCGTTGTAATGGACGAGGTCGCAAACCCGCCACAAGGACGTGGGTAGCTTGTGTCATCCACATTGACGCAATGCACGGAGGAATTGAATCGTAAGGCATGGTTTTCAACCAATCCGGTGTCGACGGAATTGACTATATTAGACACAAAAGTGCTGTTACCCAGGAGATTATAATAGTCAACGCCAGGGCCTGCCGCGACACAGGAAAATGTCCAGCTGTTCGAACTGGAATTACACATATCCCCAGGCGATCGCCAGATGTTCGGCTGCGAGTCCCAATATCCGGCGGATTCCAAGGAGCCAACAGTTGCGATGACCGCATCTGTCAGGTTGACCTGGGAAAGGCCTGTTATATCTGCATCTGGCATGTAAGTTCTCGGAGAGACGCTATTGTCATCGCGGACGATCAGTTGAACACTAGTCTGGGTGAGCAGAATCTCCTGGAGTGGCCAGATCAAGGCACCTGGGTTTTGTCGCGGTCAATCATGCATCCGGTGATACAAAGAGGACCCGTACGACTTACCGAAGGCGCATATGCACGCCGCAAACAACAAGTAGTGACTGGTATATCGTCGTCTCCCCGAGGGCATCAGCATCTTCCCGGCAATCGTCGGATCCCACCATCCCCGGTCCGCCAATGCCATGGCTTTGCTGAATGCAAAGGTTCGTTTCTGGTTCTGCACATACGCGACGGCGCCACGAGCGCAGATGGCAGACGACACAGGGATGGCCAGCACAGACATCAGGGAGCCGAGAATGCGTGCGGTCCGCCGCCACCGATCATTGGCTGTCAGCGCTTCTCTCAACATCGTTTTCTGCAAGTCTATACAGGTGAAGCCGAAGCCGCTCCCGCTGTCGTCGACATGGCAGGGTCCAATTTCTGAATAGCTCGTGTACCACTTGTCGCCTTTGATGGGCTGGAAACAAAGGGTTGCAGTGACGACCCAGAAGAAAAGCATCAGAAAAAGGTAGACGAATGTGATAAACAGGGGAGCCCAGCGCCTGGCACGTCCTGAAGGCGGAATAATCTCCACCGCGTCGCGCGTTAAGAAGGCCTTTTCCAGCCGCAGAGCGTCTTCCGAGGCATCTTGCGAGATTTCGTGGTAGTCGCGATTGATCTCGGGAGGCTCATGTCGTCGGCTGGATGCCAAAGACATTGTGAAGAATATTTGCAGTTTGTAAGATGATTATCTTTTTGGTCCATGTTATTTTATTTGATTAACGCTTACTGCGTTTGTTCTAGTCTGGCCGAGGCCCAACCGCATCCTTCAATGGTCATCATATCAAAGTTGTTAGATAGTGATAGCGCAGAAATTGGGACGGGAGAGAGAAGACATGTATCTGGTTGTGATCGGCGCATCCTGTTTGTTCCAGGGTCGTCCTGTTGATAAAGTTCCCATTGAATTCTTTGTAGCCGTAAGTAAATAAGTGATGAGTAGTAAGAGAGAGAGAGCAGATAAATAGACTGGTTATCTATAGTCCGGCAATATTCAAGTACCTTCTTTGACCGCTGTATTCACCGCCTATTCACCCCCTCAGATGTCTGGACTCCTTTACTTAATTAAGCCATCTCCCGGTCACAATCAGACCACATACAGCACAAAAGAAACAGGACTCTTGCAGAGAGCAAGGCTTGTTTTCGGTTATGGACAAGATCTCTATTCTATCGGTTTGTCAAAGCTCCATCGAGGCGAAATCATGATATTGTATATAAAATGATATGAGAACATACAGAAAAAAAGATTCTATTCTGCTAACTTAAACAATCATATATTGGTATTTATACAGATAGGCTACTAATACCGAGAAAATAAGGCTTATTGGATTTCATATACGACAGATTTCAATAGGACTAGGTAACTTTATTCATCTAATGAGGAACCTCTTGATTATTGCGGAATGGCCGTAATAGTCGCCCATACTAGTTAGGACTGATTGAATTAAGTAAGTCATTGACTCTTGACAAACGAATGGACAAACATCATCACTATAGTAGCTCTACATGTTCATGAAAACTTCCAGCAACTTGGGATAATTCGGGGTCCCCAATCCAGTGACCGGGTCCCATCCCTTCGCCGCCACGAATCCCTTCGTGCCACAGCCCGCATTGTTCCCCTCGGTCACATCGTAGAACGCATCCGGGTGCGCATAGAGTACCGGGTTCACAAAGCCCACCGTGGGCTTCCCAGCCGACAGCCGCTCCTCGTTGATGCGAGTCAACAGAGCCGCAAAGACCGGAGCCGCAGCAGAAGTGCCCCCAATCAACTGCGGAAGGCCGCCAGTGAAAATGAGCACGTTGTCGCCAATGGCCGCGAGGTCGGGGTATCCACGACCAATGCGATTGTAAATGCCGCCATTCGCGCCGAAGCTGCTGTTATCCACGCTCTCGTAGTAAGGGTAGGACAGATCGACGGTCTTGAAGTAGGTCTCCACCGCCTCATTCTGGTACTCGGGGCGTTTGTAGACGTTGCTGAAACCACCCCCGGACGCGAAACTGGTGGTCGCAACTTCCCCGTGATCCTCGACGTTTGCGCCGGATGGCAGAACCGTGCTTCCGGTGGTGGTCAGGTAAGGGCACGTAGCAGGGAAGCCCGGGGCAAAGATCTTCGAATCATCGCCGAGACAGTTGCTGGGGGTTGGGCTGCCGCCGCGGCCTTCTACGCCAGAGTCGCCGCTGGCCACGATGACGGATACACCCTGCAGACCGAGCTTCATCCACTCTTGACACTGGCGACGCTGGTAATGAATGGGCAGGGTGCTTTCCCATCCTCCGTAGGAGATCGAGATCACATTCGTTGGCTTATATACGCCGCACTGCAGCTGTCCCTTGTAGCCATTCGCGGCCGGGTTCGGGTACGGAGGGTCCAAGGGCGAAATCTCGCTGCAGTAGGAGCCGTCAATTGCATTGAGGAAGTTGTTCAGGAACCCGTTGAACGTGTAGTTACCCTGGTAGACGGGGTCGTCTGTCTGGAAGAGAACAGAGTTCTGGGGCCAGATGAGCGGGTACGAAATCTGGAAATCCAGATTGGACTCAGGCCCAGCGCTGAAGATGTTAGTGGGCGCCTCTGCGCCGTTGATAGCCCGGAGATCTGGATGTGTTCCGTCGGGGATTTCACTAGGTTTGGTTAGCATGTGAGTAGGGAAAGCATAGGTAACGTTGAACATACTGAGCTACAGTTGCGAAAAAGAGATCCAAGTCGTCCTGGGTATAGACATCTCCTAGCCCCTCGAAGATACCGAGCTCGTTTCCGGGTGTCGCGCTTGTGCCCTGGCTGACATTGTACATGGCTAGAGGTGAACGTCAATACAAGTAGTTCTGGTGTATGGAAATGAGAACAAACCTTGAATGCACGCAGGGGTGACGACAATGTCGCAGAATTGCAGGAAATCGCCCAGCAGCAAGTCCAGTGGCATGGTCAAGGGACGCAGAATGGGAGGAAGAATGCCGAACAATTCCTTGTCGATGTTACGCTTTTCGACCGAGGACACGCCACGAACTTCCAGCTCCTTAACACCGGGGGTTATGTAGTCAATGTGATGCTGGATCGATTCAGGGACATGATACCTATACGTCGTTAACATCCAGTCATAAGAAACGAAATACTGTCCCATGGCACTCACTCTCGACAAGCAACATGCGATCGGCCGGTTGCACCATCAGAGTAAAGGGAATATTTAGTCTTAAGGAGTCGCTCGGCCTCGGCGGTGGTAGCGTCAAATTGCAACCACTGTTTGTTGACAGACTGCGAAATACGATCGGCTGCTATACCAGCAGATTCCAGCCAGGAACGAACCTCATCAACTCTCTCCTGTGAAGGGGCGAACAGATGATGGACCTCCTCTGCAGAAAGATACCGTCCATACTGATCGGATTTGGGATTGGACCTGGATTGTCAGCAGAGCGGACTTGGCCACCAGGAAGTCTGAAAAACATACACTTCCATCAGAAGATCATGGCCCCGATCCATGTTGGACTGAGTCAGCCCAATACGCATCGGGAGCTGTGTATCCCCATCCAGGTGCTTCTCATCTTCCCACTGGGCAGGGAGAACATCGCGACGTTCATGAAGGACATAGTTAGCAGGCGCCGGAATGGCCAACACGCCCGTAGCAATAGCACCTAGGAACAGAAGTGAGCCGCGCATGTTGTTGTTCTCGATTTGTAGAGGAGACCTGCTCAGACTGGACCAGGGAGACGATTCTCACAGCTGGACAAAATGCTGCCGAGGGAAGCCTCGTCTGATATAAGGAACCCAGGCTAGAGCATCATCTCCCGTTCCCCGCTCATATTCAGGAGGATGTGCATAGCAGGAACGAGTAATGGAGAGGAAAATCATTGAAAGCATGTCCGTGAGGGGCGCTAGTTCCCAACAGGAAGGAAAACTAGGCCAGACAGAGCGAAAATAAACAGGGGCCTATTCATGTCAGGATCTGGGGTCTGATCTGCATAGGAAGCCTAGCATCATTGGACCATGAAGTGGATTCTGCTGAGCATGATTTTGGAAGCGGATTTAGAACCCCCCTCAGCTATCTTGAACGGGGAAAAGACAGCAGGAACGCATTCTGGACAGGCAGACTCAACCCCAATCTAGTGATACCGGGGGATTGTTTGCGTGGCACAACATGATGCGTTTATCCCTCGGTCAGGGAAAAATCCTCCACGGGCACGAGACAAAGGGCCGATCGGCGCATCGTGGAGAGAACCTCGGAAGGAGCCATGTGAAGCCGCATCTTAAGCTTTCTGATAGATTTTGAGTTATCTGCGGGGGGAAAGAGGGAGGAGTTTGATTGATGCCTCGTGGCTGTGTCTTTTTCTGTTGATGTGGATCGGATTAGTTCTGTCGATAATAATCTCAGGCGAACTTTATTAAGGTTGTACAAATCACATAGATTAGTTACTACCTACAGCAATCCTATTAGTACTGATAAATTAAATGCAGGCACGGACCGGTGATGATTCGAAATAACCCCTGATGATGACATACCAACGCAGCGTTGAGAGGCCAGTTGACCCCACCGACGATCAGGAGGAGAAAGGAGCGTTGATCAGAATCCGCAAATGAGCGATCGCAATGACAGTCCTGTTGGTCTCCTTTTCAACAATGAACCCAGACAGTCGGAACTTGACCAGCTGGAGAGGAGCTGCTGTTGTCCCACGCGCGTTAATTGGGATAGCCAGAGGTGTTTTGCGAATAGAATTCATTATAAATGATTGTCATAAACATATCATCATGGTAAAATAAATATAAAAAAAGGTATTAATGTACAGTCGTAAGCGTCATAGGTTGTCATGAGGTTATCAATCAAGTTGGGGAATGCATGTCCCGGTATCTGCAAATCCAAACCGATAAGTTGCACTCCATCCATCCTATACCCACAAACCGAAGTCATTCTCGGTTGGATAAATATCATCTTGCCACCAGGGCAAAAATGGTAGGAGTAGGAATAAGTAAGTTCGGGCGGCCAAACTTCCTCCTGGGCGAACACCGTTTGTACAGAATCGTCAATGTATCCGGGTCCAGCGACGAGTGGTGTGTCCGGCAATTATGTGCAGCAACTGATTTGTTATAATACGAGTGTGGGAGGGAGAGTCGTGGGGTTAGCATATCAGGCTCATGTTCCCACCCATTTGAGAAGGATGCGCACGAGGTCATTGCGATGAACCGGCTTGCCAATGAAATCGTTCATTCCCTTCGCCAGATACGTTTCTGCATCCCCCTTCAAGGCATTCCCGGTCAATGCAATAATGGGCACATCTGTGTTGAACTCCCGAATCTGACATGTGGCCTCCAACCCATCCATGACCGGCATACTGATATCCATTAACACGGCATCAAACGATAATGGGGTCTGGTTGATCAACCGGACGGCCTCAGCTCCGTTCCATGCCGCATCAATACGTTCGAACCCCATGCTTTTCAAAAGCTTCAACATCACCATGTGATTAACCAGGTTATCCTCCACTAGTAGAATGTGTTTGCGCGGGGCAATCTTTCGGAGTGCATCGCTAATATCTTCGGCCTTGGGCGAGGAAGATAGGCTCGACATCTTGCCAGGGGCTGTCATATCGATACTTTTCATCTTGGTGGTAAACCAGAATGTGCTCCCATGCCCCTCTGCGTTCGATCGAAACCCAACAGATCCGTTCATAAGCTCTGCGAGGCTCTTGCAGATGGATAGGCCAAGGCCCGTCCCTTGATATCGCCGATTTTTCGAATCGGCAAATCGCATAAATGGAGTAAACAACGTGTTAATCGCACTGTCCGGCACACCAATACCTGAATCTGTCACCTCCGTTACAAGATTGTACACTCGCGGATCCTCTTCATCCACCGTGAATGTGGCCGAAATTTTGATATACCCTTTTTCGGTGAACTTCACTGAATTTCCAACCAGGTTCTGCAGCACTTGGCGGAATCGCAAGGGATCACCCTGAAGGATGGGGAAACCCGGCGATACCGAACTGCTTAATGCGACGCTTGGGCTCAGCCCCGACCGACAATTTCGCGCGACTGCATCAACCACACTCGCAACATCCAGAATATCGGCATTGATGGAGAACGAACCCGAGGATAGCTTGGAGTAGTCCAAAACATCGTTGATCACCTGGAGCAAAATCGAGCTCGAGTCCTGCATGATGGCGGCATACTCGTGTTGTTCCTCATTCAGTTCCGTTCCGGCAAGCATGGTCAGCGCCAGAAGCATGCCGTTCATGGGAGTACGAATTTCGTGGCTCATGTTAGCTAAGAAATCTGTTTTCATCTTGGACGACTCCTCAAAGGCCGCAATCATCCGGGCTTCGGCCGCCTTGCGCTCCGTGAGATCGCGTGTCACTTTGACGAAGCCGACGTGGCGTCCAAACTCGAAGACGGGCGTAATCATGACATTCGCCCAAAAACGACTTCCATCTTGACGATAACGCCATCCCTCGTCCTCCATTTTCCCATCGCGCAAGCATACCATCAGTCCGCGGTCGGGCTTGGAGCATCGGCGATCCTCCTGGCTATAGAAGATCGAAAAATGCCGACCGATGATCTCCGCCGCCGTGTAGCCTTTCAATATCGCCGCCCCAGAGTTCCAGGTAAGTATGTTCCCTGATGTGTCCAGCATAAAGATCGCGTAATCTTTGACTGTATCCACCAGAATCTTATAGATCTCATTGATGTAGGCATGTTGGTTCTCGGTCGCACGCAGGGGAATGCCTTTCGAGATATTTTGGGCCTCAAGGATGACATAGATCAGTTCTGACCCTTCGAATATTGGCAGAACTCGGAGTTGATGATGCGTATCGGTTCCATGGATATTCTCGATGACTTGGGTCTCTTTCGTCGTCAGTGCTGCGCGTAAGGCACCATATAAGGTCGCGATATCGGGGGCCGGAATTGCGCCGGGGGCCACATCGCAGATACAGGTGCTCAGTAAGGAATCGCGGGAACGACCGGAGAAGGCGAGGTGGCTGTCTGACACCTCGACAATGCACCACGATGCGTCGAGGATGATTGTGGGGATCGGTGTATAACGATAAATCCGACTCAGAGAGGGGTCGACGATCGGCTTTCTATGTTGGTTTGCAGAAGAGATTTGGATTTGGTCGAGATCATTGTGAAGCACATTCAGATCAAAGTTACTGTCCTCGGCAGGGGGGGTCATGACCATATTGAACTTGGCAGGGGGGGGGAAAGGTGTCAACATGGCGTGAATGGTGACCACCGATGGCGAGGTCGATAGTCTCTTTCTCACGGGAAGAGGCTACCGTGGGAGTTGAGTGTGTGTGTGAGAGAAATAAGAAAATTCATCTAGATCGCGAAGACATCTGTATTCTGGGTCATTCGTAACCCCAAGATTCGAGGGAGGGCAAACCCAAGCGATCACTGGACACGAAAGAATGGAGCGGAAAATAAAGCCACGCAAAAGCAGGGCAGGACTCAGGGCCTGGAACATGGAATTCATCGTGATAGGCCTGGTCCCTCCCAGCGACGTCATGGTCAACGATCCACTGGCTGTTAGTGGTCGGGAACAACCCCCGGCGGCTGCGGGGCGCAATCTATCCCAGGGAAACAAAGAAGCACCTAAGTTGCATATCCATGACAATCCGTATTGATGTCTTGTTGTGCCGTTGTTGTTCTTCTGAATCTGGATGAAGGAGAAATCGAAATTTGGTTTTCGTTTTCGTTTTCGTTTTCTTTTCCCGATGAAAAGAGCCAGTCAAGCAGTCACATGGTTGGGGATGCCCTAACTGGTCGAAGTCGTGACTAAGCTTCTACGCTTAGTTAGATCTAGGAATATGATTAGCTGGTGTTGAATGGGAGATACCTCTTAAATGGCAGAATCAATTGGTATTATTCTTGGTGGTAGGGTTCATGTGTTGTATAGTCCAAAGGACCTGTAAGTTATCATTGAACACTGTACCTGAATCAAATGAGAAATAGCCTGGAGATACTACTATCATGACTTCGGTTCCAATGGCTTCAGCTTGGGATACTAGTAGTAATCTCTCAGACTTCTTGAACCGGTTATCACATGGATGGGATGCCCTAAGAAACAACCACATTCTCCTCCTCCACCTTCTGGACCATCTTCAGCAGTGTATCCGCGACTCCATATGAGTACGCATAACCAGCCCCTCCAAACCCATAGGCCGACAAGACAACTCGATCCCCAATCTTCTCCGAGTCCAGGCGAAACCCTCCATTCCTGCTAGGCCGGATGCCGACGATGTAACTCAGGTTTTCCTCTGGGGGGTTCTCGGGGATAATGTTGGGCGCCAGGCGATGGGCGCGCGCAATCTCATCGCGTGCAATATCCATCTGCACTGCAGGAGACACATCGTCTCGTTGTTTGACACCCCCCAGCACTACACCGTGCGAGAGAGGACGCGGAATGATATAGGTATACTCCTGGCCATTGCGAAAGTACAATTCGCGGCAGTTCTCCGTTCGATAAAACACGTTCTGGCCCCGTTCAGGATAACACGCTTCATCCTGTACATCGGCGAGGAATTTGCTGCCCAGTCCACTGGCATTGATGAAGATGGACGACTCCGGATACAGGCGGTATAGCTCACCCAGCGACTCGACCTTTTTACGAATAAATTGGCCCCCTAGCGTCACCACTGTCTTGTGCAGATAGGGCAGGTGGATGGTTGGGTCGGTGACGAGGGTCTCGTATGCCCATCCCGTACTGAAGTTGGGTGGGTATTCGCCGAGTTCAAGCTCACGAAACTAGGCAGTACGAAGTTATATGCTAATATTAGTCTCAGGGCCATCGTCGCACATGTTCAGTGTATTCGATTTACCTTAGAGAGGACGCTTTTGCCCCAGAGCGAGGAATTCGTCCCCGGGGGCTGTTCAAGATATTCCTGCGCGTCAACAATGCAGACACCAGATTCCACATCCAATGCCATCTGGCGCATATGACGATGTGTGGTGGCTTGCAAATACCGCTGATCAGGACTGATCCCCCCTGCGGCATGCCATGCAGCCCCCGCCCAGGCGGATGCGTAGAAGATATTCTGGTCTCCAGGAAGAAACTCGGCCACAAGAATCACCGAGAAGCCTGCCCGAAGCAGTTGCCGAGCTGTTGCACATCCGATAATTCCGGCCCCTAAGATAATGACCGGACGCTGGGGAAATGGCAGTTCGTGCATGCTCATGGCGGTTGTCTTTTAATGAGACTTTTTGTCTAGCCCACAGGAGGGATTGTCAGTTCATATAGGAACGGAACGAGAACAGTAGTACGGCGTCCGGGCGAACACGATCTAGTGGAGTTTTCCCTGAGGTTGATGTGTGTGTCCATCTCCATCCCAACAAAGCTTGCCGTTGGAGCTGAGTTACGGGGTCTCTTATATGGCGCCACTATGGATGATCGCCGACTCTGTTAAGTGGAATTGCTCAACTACCGATCGGCTCTACCCGCTGGCAGTGGAATCCCCACGATGGCGCAACTCTAGGTTTTGCCTTGGCTGTGTTCCTTTGGGCCAATCTTAAAGACGTATGATGGGTGGTGATACGTCGCATCAGGAAACGGGGGCGGCCCATCCCGACACAAGCAGAAACTTCGGAGAATACTCGCCCTATCGAGAGGACTGCAATTACCGAAGCCCTCGTAGTCTTGGAGTATGTATATATATAAAGGTATATATATGTAGACCAAATTCCTGGCCCGAAGGAGTCCGTCGATTGTTCCCTGGAGGCCACTGTTTTCTTTTCTCGATCGCTATCTTAGCAACCCTGAGCATCGTGTGCTGCGTGGGTTACGTTACGCATATAGTCAGCGTACAGAGACAAATTCCCTCCGAAAATTCCTCCTTTCTTTTTCTGTTCTTTTCTTTTTCTCACCTTCGTTTTAATTATCACCACCTGGCTACGACTGGATGTTTGAGTATTCTAAGAAAATGGGATTGAAGACATGTGGACGAGCTTATCTTCCGGGCTCATCTCAACCATGGGGGGCCCACTGACATTACACCCTCAGTGTTTCCATAATTGTTCCATCTATCTATCAGATGGAATTGGACGCTTTTTCTTCAGGCTTATATCGATAACATCGAGCGATCTTGACATTGCACAACCATCGCTTCCGGCAACTTCCGTATGGTGAAAATCTGTACGACCACACTCAACTCGAGAACAGAAAGATCCATGATGCATCGATCAAAGAGCTTAAGTTCCAACAGCGCAGCAATCATCGTGGCGACAAAAAAACAGTCGCTCGGTATATTTTTCCTACCGAACCAGAGGAAACCGGTGGATGAACCATCCAACGCCCTCCCGTCATCCCATTACGAGTGGTGGATAACGCCGAAAGGTGGAGAACAAAAAAAAAACACACGACTAGAATGGACCTTTGCCCCTTTTGACCTGGTGTGGAGCGGGTTTTAGCTCGTGCTAGCAGGCCCGAGAGCTCGGAAGAGACTTGCCCCAGAGATCCATGGACAGAGAAAGAGAGACGATCCATCTGACTTGTTGCTTGTACACTTGCAGGAGGATCTTACTACTATTACTCTCTATTTCTTGTCTGTGTTGGTGCCCGACAGATCCCTGCCAGATTAGAATGCCACCAGGATCTTGACTCTTGAGCGATCATCTTCAATGATTCCTGTCAGCGTCGACGATTCCGTGACACAGCATGGCGGAGAAGCCCCCGGAAAATCATTATCATAACGGCCGGACGACTATTCAAGATAAGCCGGAAAAAAACGCATCGATTCAGGTAGGATATGATCTCGATTCGAAAGTATTGGAAATGGATTTGATCGGCTTGTTTGGCTGTGTTATAGTCATGAGAAAACCAACAAAGCCATTGTGTATCCATACGTTCGAACAATCGCCGCTAAACTAGTGCGTTTCGACTAACATCTCCCTCAGGAGCCTGTCCTCGACGCAATCAGCGATGATATCGGTATTCTGAGTGACCGCGATGCTTCCAAGATCCTCCCTTATGAGGGCGATGACTCGCCTTTCCCCGAGGTGCGCGCCGTGGTCAAACCGGTCGATGATCAATCGCTGCCAGTCAATACCGTGCGCATGTGGGTGATCGGTCTGGTCTTCACCATCGTATGTTCTTTTCTTCTTCTTCTTCTTCTTCTTGTTTTTTATTATAAAAAAAAGCTGACCGCATCCATAGATCGGGAGTGGTCTGAATCAATTTTTCAGTCTCCGCCAACCCAGCGTCACGATCAGCGCCCTCGTCGCCCAACTGGTGGCGTATCCCGTTGGCTGCGCTTGGGCACGCTGGATGCCAGTGGGACGATTGAATCCGGATCATCACTTCAACATCAAAGAGCATGCGTTGATCACGATCATGGCTAATGTGTCGTTTGGGTCTGCGGCCGCCACGCAGATCATCGAAGCCATGGTCAAGTTCTACGAGATGCCGTCCCAGGGCGGCTTCGACATTCTCCTGACCATCACCACGCAGATGTTCGGCTTCGGGCTGGCCGGTCTGACTGCGCGCTGGCTGGTCGGTCCAGCCTCCATGATCTGGCCGCAGGTCCTGTCCAACGCGGCCTTGCTCTCTACGCTGCACTCGCGCACCAACGTCGTCGCCGATGGCTGGGTGATCCCACGACTGCGCTTTTTCATGCTCGTGCTCGTCCTCGGCGTGCTCTGGTACTTTGTGCCGGGGTATCTGTTCACCGGCCTGAGCACGTTCAATTTCATCTGCTGGATCGTGCCGTCGAATGTGGTCGTCAATCAACTCTTTGGCCAGCGGACCGGACTCGGCATGTCGATGTTGACCTTTGACTGGGCTCAGGTCGTCTTCGCCAACCAAAGCCCCCTCCTGGTGCCGTTCTGGGCCGGGTTAAACGTCATGGGCTCGTTCACGCTGTTCTTCTGGCTGCTGTGTCCCATCCTCTACTACACCAACACCTGGTACTCGGCGCATTTGCCCATGCTGAACCCCATGACCTTCGACAACCGCGGCCAACCCTACGACACCCGGCGCGTGATGAACCCGGACGGCTCCGTCGACACCGACGCCTATCGCGCCTACTCGCCCATGTTCCTCCCCGCCGGCTACGCCGTCACCTACGGCGTCGCCTTCGCCAACCTCACGGGCATCTTCGTCCACGTCGGACTCTACCACGGCCGCGATCTGTGGGCGCAATGGGAAGGCCGAGACAAACAGGACGTGCATTCCCGCCTGATGACCGCCTACGCCGATGTCCCCTGGTGGTGGTTTGTGGGCATCACCGTGCTCATGTTCGTGCTCAGCATTGTGACCAACGAGGTCTGGAACACCGGTCTCCCCGCCTGGGGGGTGCTGCTGGCCTTCCTCCTGCCGGTCCTCTACTTCATCCCCATCGGCATTATCAAGGCCGTCACCAACATCACCAGCAACCAGCTCAACCTGATCACCGAGTTTATCGGCGGGTATGCGTTCCTCGGCCGCCCCGTCGCTAACATGGCCTTCAAGTTCTACGGCTATGTCGCCGTGTCCCAGGGGCTCGAGTTCGTCGCCGACATGAAACTCGCCCATTATCTGCATATTGCCCCGCGCACGCTGTTTGTGGCGCAGGGCCTGGCGACGTTGCTGGGCGCGGTCGTGCAGTGTGGTGTGACTGTCTTTATGATCACTCGCATTGATGGCATTTGCACAGATGATGCCGCGGGGGGGTTTACTTGTCCTCATGGACGGGTGACCTACTCGTCTTCACTGATGTGGGGTGCGTTTTTGTTTATTGCTAGTCCCCTCTCCCACCTTTTCTGCTTACCGTATTCTAATGCGTCAATTTTTTCATCTCGATAGGTGCCCTGGGTCCCGCACGCAATTTCTCCCCCGGCCAGATCTATGGACACCTTCTCTGGTTCTTTTTGGCCGGACCCGCCGTTGTGATCATCACTTACGTTCTGGGACGCCGGTGGAAGTCGCTGAATTATGTCTCCTGGCCCGTCGCCTTTGGCGCTATGAGTCTGGTGCCTCCAGCCACAGGGATCAGCTTCTCGTCCTGGTGGGTGGTCAATGTCATATTCAATGGGGTCATCAAGCGACGCAAGGCGGCTTGGTGGTCGAAGTACAGTACGGGCCCCAAACCTCCTTTCACATCATGTTCATGTCGTCCGACTAACGTTGCCTTGTGGTAGATTACGTTCTATCCGCCGCGCTGGACTCCGGAGTCGCTGTCGCCACGGTGTTTATCTTCTTCTGTATCATGCTTCCGGCCGGGCCGTTAATCTGGTGGGGGAATACGGTGTTCAAGGACACTGCAGATGGGAAGGGGACGCCGTGGATGGCGTTGCCTGAGGGGGGAGTGTTTGGGCCCAGGACGTGGGAGTGACTCTTATATCAATATCCTTATAGAACGAATCCAAAATCCCTTGATACTGAACCTCCCTTCACTTCTCTCCCCTTGACAAACACCCGCACAATATTGCGATCATCCCCCGTCATCAGAAACTTCTCAAACACCGTCTGCAGCGCATCCTGCGACTGCACGGGGGCCATCACCCCATCGATCCCAGCACTCACCACCAGCGCATCAAACTCCATCCCCACCGCAAACCGCCCAACCTTCCCCTCCAACCCACACACCCTCGCCCCCCCAACCGTCGCCATATAGAACCCCTCCGCCACCGACAACGCCTCATCGCGCCCCTGCGTCTCACTCTCCCTCGCAACCGACACCACAAACGCCGCGCGCATCGTCTCCAACATACTACTCGAGTACCCGCCGCCACAATCCGTCCCCAGGCCCACCTTCATCCCCCGCCGCAGATACTCCCTCACCGGCGCCACCATGAACGCATCCATCGTCGTATTCGCCACCGGACAATGCGCAATCCCACACCCCAACCGCTGCACCCTCTCCATCTCCCCCTCCGACAGATAAATCGCGTGCGCCAGGATACTCCGCTCCCCCAGCAGCCCGAACGCCTCATACAGCGCCGTCTCGTCCGCATACTCGGGGAACAGGCTGCGCGTGAAGTCGACCTCGCCACGCGACTCGTTGAAATGCGTCTGAATCGGCACTGCGGGGTGTTTGCGCGCGAGGTCCCCCAGACCAGCGAGGAGAGCCGGCGTGCAACAGATGGCGAACCGCGGGGTGATCACCGGGGTGACCAGGCCAGTGTTCTGGTCGAGGGCCTGCACCTCGGAGATCACGGTGTGCGTGTCAGCGAGGGATGAGGCGGCGGACTCGTCCTGGTACCAGGATGCGGCGTTGCGGTCCATGTTGCATTTTCCGAGCAGTGCGCGCTGGCCGAGCGCGAGACAGGTCTTGGCGAGGATGAGAGTCGCCGGCGCGTGCAGGGAGCTGTAGTAGCAGGCGGTGGTGATGCCTTGTTTGAGTCCCCCCGTGATGCAGGAGTGGAAGAGCGTCTGCGCGTAGTCGGCGTCGTGGCAGCGGGCTTCGTTGGCGAAGGTGAGATCGGAGAGCCAGGTGAGTAGCGGGAGGCCTCGGCCGACACCGCGTTGGGCCCATTGCGGCGCGTGTGTGTGCGTGTCGATGAAGCCGGGGATGAGGAATTCGGTTGGGCTGAGAGTCGTGAGGGGGCAGGTGGATGGAGTGTAGTTGGAGGAGGTGAGGAGCGAGGGGATGGCGCTGGCGCTGATGAGTGGGTGTAGAGCTGCGATGCGGCCGTCTTCGTCGATGATGAGGAGGGTTTGGGGGAGGTATTCGACGGTGGTGGGGGAGAGGGAGTGGATGAGGGTGCCGAAGAAGGATTGGGGGGCCATATTGTCGGGTTGGGTTGAGTTGCTGGGTATGAGGTTATTCTTGAAGTTGTTTGTGTGTACGCAGGTGTATAGAGAGAGGATGAATTAGACGTTGGGCAACAACAAGACGTATGACATGATATGATATAATCTCCAATCTGCGGGGCACAAACAACCTTATTTAAATGATGTCTTATCTTTATTTATATTTATAATTTATGTACGGATAAGAATTGAACCAAAAAAAAAATAAAAAAATAAAAGAAATACACAGAATCCAACATGCGTATAAACAATCACAACGATTCTACAGGGTATAAAACGTCGCCATCTCCTCCTGGAACCAGTCGTATGAGTAGAACAATTGTTCCGCCAGCTGCGGATCCATCACCGGCACATTCCCAGATCCATCCACCAGTAACACGTCGTCCAACACCGGCGCCAGGGGCACTGGTGGTGCCACTAACACATGCGGCTGCGATTGCGCCGGCGTGGAAGGTGGTTGGCTCTGTTGCACTTCAGGTGTATAGGCGAGATGGCTGAAGATCATCGTCGTCTGTTGTCGAAACGTCTCGGCCAGACGCTCCACCCCTGGGCGACGTTTGCCAAACTCCTCCAGCAGGACAACCACCGCCTGAATCGCCCGTCGCATGGTTTGGTCATCTGGCTGCCAAACCGGTGCTTGGCCCTCTTGAATCGCCCGTAGGTTTTGATGTAGGCACCACAGAATCGTAATCCCCGCGAAGTAGATTTGGCTGAGTGTCAGCCAGATCCATTTTAATTTACCCACGGAGTAGCTGTCCCAGTACGACCGGGTGACCTGGACACTGGCATCCCCGCAGCTGACAATACTAAAGGCGTCCGGGGTCGGGTTCCGCGGACTCGGTCGGTACATCAGTAGTAGAGTCGTGGCAAAGAGGTAATCGTAATAACTTGTCGAGTAGAGAAGTGCTGGCGGGTAGACAGGCGCTAAGCGTCGCCAGTCGTCTAGTTCCTGGCGGAAATGACGCAGCGTCACGGCAACTTCGGCCGGTGGAGGTGGGGGTTGATTGTTGTATACTAGAAGCAATTTTGTTAGTTGCTTTTTGTTTCAGACAAAAAAAGGTGGGGGGTTGCGTAGGGAGGTGCTTACAGTAACGATAGATGCGGGAGAAGATCCGCCGCAATCGCGCCACCTGCACTGGAATCGTCATTGCGCTGGTCCCTGGCGCCTCCGTCCAGTCGTCATTAAACTCTCGCGGCAGCGTCACGCTGATGTCCTCATCCGCCAGTCCCAGGGGCCGTCCAAGTGTACTGGCAATCAACCGATCGAGGTTGTAGAGGCTCCAGAAGGCGCGTTTGGCCAGCTCCTCCTCCACCAGACTCGCCGTTGTGCGCGCTTTGTGCAATCCCAGGCTCATGGACAGCCGCAACGCAGTTCCCAGCACATGCCATACACTAGGTCCGCTGGTGGCGAACATCGTATACAATGCCAAACTCAGGAGTGCTCGCACCGCCGCCAGGTCTTCATTTTGTAGTGCCAGCGGCAGTGTCTCCTGGCTGGCGCGATAGAATTCGGTTGCCTGTATTCCGTCGGCAGACCCGATCAGCAGCGCAATCGCGATCGTGATGTGGTAGGTGTAATGCGTCTCCGGGGGAACGCTTTCGCCGGCATATATCGATTGCAACTGCGTTCGGAATTCGGTACGTTGTAGAAAGGGATACTGATAGCCCATGCTGTCGAAGTACTGTGCAGTGACGCGATCGGCCTCTTCCAGTGAGGCCAGTCGCAATACGCGCGGCGCCGACGTGATGGGGCGGGCGATGGAGGGGCGGCGATGTTCGAGCTGATCCCGAAAGATCTCGCCGACATTAGGCAGGTCGGGGCCTACCCCGGACGGACTCGACGTCGAGGGACTGGAGGATGCCGGCGGTACACTCGTAGGGCCTGTGGTTGATGGACGAGATGCTGCAGCGGCAGCGGCGGCGGCGGTGGTGTCCCGAGTCATCATCAGGCCGGGCACCTGGTACCACCAGTCCGGGTCGCCCTCTCCCTCCAGTGGACTCCCTGTGGGCCGGTCGGCCACAGGGATGCCCGTCTTGTGTCTCACGACCTCCTCCAGCCATCGCACGCGGTTCTGTAGGTTTTCGAGTTGGTCGCGAGGGACGGAGGCGTTGGCGACCTGGGGACCCGGCGGGGGGATGGTGCAGCGCACACCGGCGCGGGTACAGGCGGAGCAGTTGGGGTAGCGGAAGTCACATTTCTTCTTGCGTTTGCGACAGAAATCACAGGCGGTGGAGACCCGTTTGCTGCGGACGGGGGTCGAATTGGTGGTGACGGAGGCAGGCAGATGGGGAGGCAATAGGTACGACGATGGAGGAGATGCGGGCGGCGGCACTGGCGGCGACGACAGCGACTCGAGACGAAACTTGCCTAATTGATGGCGAAAGTCGGCGTCTCGGTGCGTCATGATGGTGGAGATGATGGGGTTCTTATAGGAAAATGGGAGGGCCAAGCAAGGCGGCTCGAACCGCAGGCCATTTCCTGTGGTGCGTCGTGTCGAAAGGATTGACTATTTGTTAAATAATAATAGCGATGATCATGGTGAACGATCGATCAGGAGAAAGAAAAAGAGGGAAGAAGAAGAGATGGTCGACCGGCGGGAAAGTTGGAGATTTCGCCGATCCCCCCACAGCTGTCATTCAATTATAAATGAATTGAAGGAGGAATGACCTCATGTCTTTGTCCAACATGAGTCTGAAGATGGAGAGAGAGAGAAAAGTCAACTTCACCAACATCTACTTTTTAGGGTATCGCAGACATGTGACTCCCCAGCCCTGATCCAACATCCAACCAAAAGAAGCCCAGAGTCTCTTTGTTGAGGTTTACTGGGAAGGATTCACATTATTACCCCGTACTATATGTGTGGACATCCAAATGGATAAATAACTAGGTGGATATTCAACATTTCAAGGATCGGAGTCATCCTCAATAATACCCCCATTCAGGCGGCAAATCATGCATGCTGAATGATGAGGCTATTTTTGGTCTAGAGAGGCTCGTTGGTGCCTCAGGCGACGACAAGGCTGTCCAGTCTGCCTTGTTTTGGGGGCATTTTCGTTCTGTGAAGAGTCATAAGAAGAAGAACAATCAGCACATCCACCAAAACCATGCACACCCCCTCATCTTCTCTAGATTCATGATCCCTATTAGAGTTACATGTTACACTTGTCTGTCCCATGTGAATCCCTATCCATCGCCCTCTACTGAATGCGGAGATGCCAAGCGCCAACTGAACCAGATCTCGTCATCAACAATCGATCAGCAGCTTCGAACTTCATACCTTATACATCTCAACCTCATCTCCTAGCCTCTATCTCCGCTGTCTACATTCTAAGATGGCGGAAGAAACCCAGGTACTCTCTATCCAGCAGCGTATTGCCGCCTTGAAACAGGCACAGGCTGGCCAGAGCCCAGATGCGGCTCCATCGCCGTTCCTGAAACCTACGCCTTTGGCCTCGCGTCCCGCCGCTTCTCGCAATCAAACAGTCAACAACCCCCCTGCCTACACCTACAATACAAATTCTACGCGTGGGAATGAACCGGATGCATTTCGACCACCACCGCCATCAACTACCCAGAAGCCTAAAGTACCCCCGCCATTACCGGCCCGTGCTCCAACGCTACCCCCACGCAGACCGTCCGAGCTCTCACGAAAAAACTCCCTGGAATCTGTTGCGTCAGATGCGTCTCGTTCGACCTCAACAAGTGCGGGAAGGACGACAGGGACCTCGGTGACCTCAGTTGGCTCAGGGGCTACCAAAGCGATACGTGCACCGGCCTGGGGGGCTACAGAGTTGCCAAGTCTCCCTCCTAGGAAGCAAGAGAACAACAACAAGCCCGCCAAACCACCACCACGACCAAAGCCGTCACCAGCGAATAGCAGCAGAAGTGTCTCTCAATCCCGACCACCGTTACCTACTCGTCGCGAGTCAACCAACAGTACATCCACCAACGGGGACTCGACCATATCGCGACCTCCTCCTCCCTTGTCTTCAAGGGCAACCACAGAGAATCCCCCGATACCAAACGGAGCCAGGAAGCTCCCTCCACCACTGCCATCAACCACGGCTTTAGAAAAGATCCAGGAGTCCGGGTTTGGGGCGATCAACAGGAATGCAGAAACACCGGAGAGAGGTATTGCCCAGGAAAGTGTACCGAATGGTGCTCCTCCCCCGATCCCGTTGGCATCCCGACCGGATCTTTCCAAGATCCAAGCAACCAAGCCGCGCTTCAACGCCTCAAGTGCTCCGACTGCAGCAGTGCCGAGCACAATTTGCTTGAAATGTCGGGATTTTACGGGGCCTGACACTCATGCGGCTCGGTACCCGCGCCAGTCTCTGCCGACTGACGACTTGGGATGGTTGGCACACGAGCTCACGGCGCCATTCCCGTCACCGACCGACAAAGCGCGGGTTATCTTTACATGGCTACATCATAATATAGAGTACGACGTGAAGGCCTTCTTTAATAATTGCGTAAGGCCAGCCACACCAGCCTCGACCTTCTCGTCAGGTTTGGCGGTGTGTGCTGGCTACGCTGGCCTCTTCACAACGCTAGCAACCCACGCAGGGCTAGAATCGCAGGTAATTTCCGGTCACGGCAAAGGCTACGGCTATGACGAGCCTGCGCCTGGCGCCCCGGTCCCACCCCGGAAACCACAAGGCCATGCATGGAATGTGGTAAAAATCGACCACGGGCAGTGGAAGCTGCTAGACGCCTGCTGGGGCGCTGGGTCCGTCTCGGGGGCGGGACGACCCTATGAAAAGAATTTTACGTCCGCGATGTTTACCAACTCGAATGACGAGTTTGGGCTTCGGCACTTCCCCTCCAACCGCGCGCAGTTTTACCGTGACGACGGGCGGCCAGAGATCAGCTGGGAGGAATACATCCTGGGCAACCCGAACTCACCGTTGTGCGCCAAGCAGCCGACCATCTACGGCGATGCGAAGAAGCACAGTATCGGCGAGCGATCTTTCCGACCGGCTGCCAAGCAGGTTGCCGTGTCGCAGTCGGGTCCGGTCCGTTTCCAATTCGGTCTCGTCTGTGAACACTGGACGCTGGAGCACCACAGCCGGGGGGCCAAGCCCGGGCTATTCTTACTGATGGTCCACGGGGTGGACGGCCGGCAGGATGACCGCCTACCGTTGGCGCCCGTTCGGGGCGCCGACCCTGGCGGCGGCGGTACCTGGTGGTATGTGGATGTCCCGAATGCGCGCACGCTGGGCGCTCCGGGCCAGAAAGTGCAGCTGGCCGTCCTGACAACTTTCGGAGACCTGAAAGATGCTCGGGGAGTTACTGCGGAGGAATATCGGCGTCAGGTAGGCCGGGTGGGCATGTCCTGGGCATACGTTGCGGAGTGGGAGCTCGTTTGAATGGGGTTTAGACTAACCATAATTTAAATCTTTTTTTGGTTGGGGTCGATTTTTTTGTTTTTTATCTTCCCCTTTCATCTTAATGTTTTTATTTTTTTTTTCTTTCTTTTTTTTTTGATCCCCACCTTCTTCCCCCCTTTTTTCTCCCCCGGGTAAATACACCCAGATCAGATGGCACAGTCCATCATCTTTGGGATTTTTTTCTTTTTTTTCTTTTTCTTTTTCCGCGGTAATTATTACGGCACATGCAGATAGTTTGGATTAGCACACAGGATCTAATAGCATCTAATAATGATAATGAATTACCCTGCAGATCGTACGACGGAAGAGGTCCCGTGAGTCCGTGACCAATTTGATGCTCGAGTAAAAACCAACTACCAAGAACTCAACAGGGATGATGATGTATGTCAAGAGATCGTAGGCAGGCAGTGGCGTTTTTAGCGAGAAAATCTCTCAAGCCTTCACGGCTTTCTTTGTCGAACGATTACCAGGGGCCCATATCCTTGGCGATACAAGGGGAACTAAAAAGTTTCAACATCGGATAATAGGGTTTGTATTTTCCCGATATTTTGCCTCGCCATTAATAGTATTAATATTCTTCGAGAGGGGGGAAAGGGCGGAGGACTCCGAAATATGAGCTACTTTTTCGGAGAAATCATAAGACGATCTAATTATTATATTAGTATGAATTACCTAAATTAATTAATCAATTTAGTAGGATTAATTACTATTATTAATATATTAATATTCGTACAATGTTCAAGTACCTCGAGAGGGGACAAGAGGATCTGGGGTTAATACATACCTAACTACATGGTAGCATCAACGGTCTCTTCCCTCCCACGCGAGAAGACTTAGGCCTCGGCAGGATGCAAGGATGTAGAATAAGCTCTTAGATCTAGGGATTAGAATAATGATGATACAGGTCTCGGACATCTTCTCTTCAAGGTTTTATGGTAATTTATGTTTATAAATTTAATAATAATAAAATTATTGTTGTTATTCTTGGGGAGGTTTGGCTTATGGAGAATCTGGTAGGATGGTATGAGAGTGATGCCGATAAGCATAAGAGCAGCATCGATAACCATGAGGGCGGCAACAGAGACTACCATAACAACATTGATAACATATTGAACACTGGAGAGTACAAGAAGATTGTTATTTTGAAGGGTATCTTTCGCAACCTTGTTATAGGGTACTTATCTAAGTCGGACAGGGTTCAGAAGAATTCTGTCGACGCTCTGAACTTGATCAGCTGTATGCCCCCCTAACGATCATGAAATTGACCCTCTCAGCCCTAAGTCCGGTCTCTGATTGGTGGGCATCGCCTTCCTGACTTGGTCTAGCACGATGGGGCTCTGCGGTAGAGACTAACGAATGAAAGCACATCTAGTTGGACGTCTTCATCTCATTTTTTCTCTTCTGCTTCTGTCCATCGAAGAATGGATCCTATCCAATTTTTTTCTCTCATTCATTCCCCGCCAAGACTGTCTTTGGTTGGTTCCTACAATCTAGACTGTTCTCTAGTGTGACCCGAATGCCCATGTCTTACTTAATTTGACCCCTTTCTGGGGAAGTCGTCGAGGATGTGGAGGAAATCATGGACTATTACTTTTTTCCGCCGCCATCGTGAACTTTCTGGGCTGAAACGACGCTATTCCAACAAGTCATTTGCCGGCCGAATTTTTTTGGGTTTGGACCAGTCCTTTGCATCTGAAGGCGTCGGGAAAAAACAAAAAAAAAATCAAAAAGCTGCTTCCCGATCAAGTCGTGATGTCATTCTGGTGTGATTTCCCCCCCCCCCTTCACAAAACAACATGAATTATTGTTGGGGGGATATCATATCAGCATTCAAGGGATAGATGTCAATAACCACTCCCAATCATAATCCCAACTACTCCTCGCTGCATCACCAACAGACAAATAAGGCCGAAGCATCATGTCTTGACCGGCTTGGCTGAGTGACTATTCGGCCTAAAGCATGCTGCACGCCACTGCCGGGATTGGTATTCTGGCGTGCCGATCCACCCTGGTTCGGCCTGATTTTCGACGGTCTTGGTGAACGCTCCGTGTTTGCACACCATCACATCGGCCCATTTCTTGGTCGCCTTCGGGCGGTATTGTCCCAGATTTCTTTTTTATTTCCCTCAGAATTTTCCTCTAGGAGTGGGCCACTAGTGTCACCCGCGTGCGTTGGTTTCCCCGGATCCCTCCATTGTTGAACTCTGGCTCGTCAAATAGGTCATGTCCGTTTGGGAAAAGTCAACAGATATTGGCCTCTTCGCTTGTCAGATGCTTTTTCCCCTCCCGAAGTCCGTCCAGGGTTGTATTCGGCCACCCCGGGATGTGGTATCCTGTTGAATATTGCCCTTTGATTTGCCCCCCCTCCCCCCCCCCTCTTTCCTCCTCCATGGTTTCGTCCTGGGGTGGGCGAATCCGGTTTGATCCCCTCATCTTACTGTACAGGTACTTGGGTCCCAAAAGCCTATCTCCAGACCAAACAGACCATATGTTGCCCCTCGCCGGCCGATGTATCTGTGCCTCGTTTACAACAACAAAAAGTTTACTTCTATAGAGATGCTATACCGGCCGACAAATCGTGAATCATTGGCGCGCCGTTCGGCTAGCGAGCTACCTACCGTTGCCTTGACTGCATGCAGATAGATGCTTGAGACCCGGAATTCATGGGGTCGCTAAGCCGTGTACATTTGGTTGACTCCATATTTCGCTCGAGACGAGCTAATTTCGCCTGCCACGGGCCCCCCGTTCCCCATCCCCCCTCCTCCGGCACAATATGACTCGGGTCGGCGTTAGGCCACTCATCATTCTTAGTATTATTTCTCATGAGACAAGTTCCAGATGCAGCCTGTTATCCCGGCCACTCGGGTATATTATCACCGGCCCGCTTTGGTCTTCTAAAAATCTTTTAAATTCCCCGTGCTCCCCCAGATCTTCCGTTCTCGTTCCTCCTCTTTTCTCCTCCCCATCCTCTTCCGACTACTGGTCTCCCTTCCCCAAGTAGTCTTCTCCATTAATCCTTCTTTGTACGTGTGGAGTTGTGAGCATAGCTCTACCCGTCACCATGTGGCAAATTGGCAACTTGTATGCCATCTCGGCCATCGCCGTCATTGGTGGTGGCCTGTTTGGTTTTGATATTTCGTCCATGTCTGCCATCATCAACACCGATGCCTATCTTTGTTACTTCCACCAGGGACCCCTAGAGTACGAGAACGGAAAGCCACTGTGCAAGGGCCCCAAGGCTGATGTTCAGGGTGGTATCACCGCCGCCATGGCTGGTGGCTCCTGGTTGGGTGCTCTTTGCTCCGGTTATTTTTCTGATTATTTTGGTCGCAAATACGCTATCATGATTGGTGCCGTCATCTGGTAGGTTCCTCTGCCTTGCTCTGCGTTATTGGGATCCTCGCTAACAATAAATGCTGTGACAGGTGTATTGGCTGCGTCCTGGTTTGCGCTACCCAGAACATTGCTATGTTGATCGTCGGCCGTATCATCAACGGTTTCAGTGTCGGTATTTGTTCCGCTCAGGTCCCTGTCTATATTTCTGAGATTGTAAGCTTTTCCTCGTTCGTTCGAATCCTCGCTGTCGATCAGCCACTTATAATAAATCTCGTATAGGCTCCCCCCACCAAGCGTGGTCGTCTTGTTGGTCTTCAGCAGTGGGCCATCACCTGGGGTATTATGATCATGTTCTACATCTCCTATGGATGCAGCTACATCCAGGGTGTTGCCGCCTTCCGTATTCCCTGGGGTCTCCAGATGATCCCCGCCATCCTGCTCTTCATCGGCATGATTTTCCTCCCCGAATCCCCTCGTTGGTTGGCCCGCCAGGACCGCTGGGAAGAGTGCCACGCCGTTCTGACCCTGGTCCACGGTAAGGGTGATCCCAACTCGCCCTTTGTTGTGCGCGAGTACGATGAGATCAAGGGCATGTGCGAATTCGAACGCGAAAACGCCGATGTCTCCTACCTTGAACTCCTGAAGCCCGGCATGATCAACCGCACCCATATCGGTATCTTTACTCAAATCTGGTCCCAGCTAACGGGTATGAACGTCATGATGTACTATATTACGTACATCTTTGCGATGGCCGGTCTTGAGGGCGACAATCTTCTTGTATCCTCAAGTATTCAGTATGTTATCAATGTGGTGATGACAGTTCCTGCCCTGATTTGGGTTGATCGGTGGGGACGTCGCCCGACTTTGCTTATCGGTGCCGCTCTGATGCTTATCTGGTTATTCACCAATGCGGGTCTCATGGCTTCTTACGGCCACGCAGCCCCTCCGGGTGGTCTCAATGGCATCGAGTCCCAGTCTTGGATCATCCGCGGCCCTCCATCTAAGGCCGTCATTGCTTCTACTTATCTCTTCGTGGCCTCCTACGCTGTCACATGGGGCCCAGTCTCCTGGGTGTACCCCCCCGAGTTGTTCCCTCTTCGTATCCGTGGTAAGGCCAACGCCCTGTGCACATCTTCCAACTGGGCCTTCAACTTCGCGCTCGCCTACTTCGTGCCCCCTGCCTTCGTCAACATCAAGTGGCAAGTGTACATTATCTTTGGTGTCTTCTGTACGGCGATGTTCCTTCATGTCTACTTCATGTTCCCCGAGACTGCCGGTAAGACCCTTGAGGATGTCGAGCAGATTTTCACCGATCCCAACGGCCTGCCTTACATCGGTCGTCCCGCCTGGAAGACTAAGAACGAGCACAGCCGCGCTGCCATGCTTGAGCGTGTCGGCTTCGACGATGAGGAGAAGCGGGCTGCCAGCACGACTGTGCATGAGACCGCGGCTTGATTGGACAATCAAGCTGTGACGCCATCGATCTCATGAAAAAAGTAAATACTAAGGTCCATTAATTGGTTTTCGATGGAAAACCGCATTGTATGCATGCTTATGGGAGATATCCACGAGTTATGGTTGCTTTTGCCTGTGTTTTTCTTCTATGTATATTAACCTCTTTTTTTTTCTTTTGTGACTTTAGACCGTGGTCTATAGACGGTTTGAGGAATGAATTCCTTTTCTATCCATGGGTTGATTCTTTCCGTAAATCGATTATGAACCTTCATAATTATTATGATAGAGAAAAGAACCGCGGTTAACGGCGAGTTGTAAAGTGTTGGTGGAGTTGCCGATCGAAATGAGTGGAGAGAAAAAAAAAAGCCCCTGGATGGGCGGAACAAGCAAACAAGGCAAACATGCGACCTCTCATCCATTTCGTCTCGTTCTCACTTTCCCTTCTTCCTTTTCCTTCACATCAATCAATACATAATATATTTCTTCTCCCACTCCTTGTAACATACGAGATTTTTTTTTTTCTCTTTCTCGGGCTTCTTTTGTCTCTTTTCTACTGTCCCTTAGTCTCTCCTTTTTATCTTCTCGTTTCTTTTTTGATCGCGCTTCCGCCGGAGTCGCCCCGGCTTTAATTTCCACTACCACGAGCCAGTCCCATCGTGATCGCTGATCTCTCCTGTCCTGGAAAGGGAAGGTCGTATTCTCTTGCAGTTGATTTTGCATGGTTTTTGCTTTTGTTCCTATCTTACGCCAGTTCCTTCCATCATGCCTCGTGTGAGAAGGTCGAGTAACTTGGGTGTCGACATCCGAGGCGACACTAGCGCGCCCGCGATGTCCACGATGAACGAAGTCAGTCCCATTGAACCCGTCACTCCCAATTGGGATCAGGTATGTTGTTGTCATTGTCGCACTGCCCATCTGGCTCATTCAACCCTCACACCAGCCAATCTCCGCAGGCCCCCATTCCGCCTCGTTCTTCGTCCGAAAAGTCCCTCAAGTCGCATTCCAAACGTCGCAAGAGTCGCTCCCTGCTCCGCCGTTTCAAAGATATCTGCTTGAAGCACACATGGCTGCTCCCTCTCCTCATCTTGATGGTCCTCCTGGCCGCCTATGCGGTCAACCCGAACCCGTCCAACCCTCTCCATAGCGCGATCTTCCTATCCTATCCGCAGCCTCCCAAAACCCCTGGTGGTCCCATCATGTACGGCAAGGGCCCCAAGGATATCGCCTTCGTCTCGTTCTACACTGTGGTTCTGTCTTTCACTCGCGAGTTCCTGATGCAACGTATGATTCGGCCTCTCGCGGTCTATTGTGGCATTCGCGGGAAGGGCAAGACGGCCCGTTTCATGGAGCAGGTATATACCGCAATTTACTTTGGCATCTTCGGCCCGTTCGGTCTGTATGTGATGAGCCGATCTAATATCTGGTACTTCAACACCACGTCGATGTTCGAGGGCTTCCCCCACCGGGAGCACGAGGCCCTGTTCAAGGCCTACTATCTCCTCGAGGCGAGTTACTGGGCGCAGCAGGCTATCGTACTGATGCTGCAGCTGGAGAAACCACGCAAGGACTTTAAGGAGCTCGTGGGACATCACATCATTACTTTGGCATTAATTGGTCTGAGCTACCGCTTCCATTTCACCTACATCGGTATTGCCGTCTACATTACCCACGACGTCTCGGATTTCTTTCTCGCCGTAGGTCCTTCCCTATATCCTAATATATGTTCAGGGCACGTGCTAACTGCCACAGACTTCCAAAACCTTGAATTATCTAGACTCCATCATTACGGCCCCTTATTTCGTTATGTTCGTTGGAATGTGGATTTATCTCCGTCATATCCTCAACCTGAAGATCTTATGGGCTGTTTTGACTGAATTCCGCACCGTGGGACCTTTCGAGCTGAACTGGGAGACCCAACAATACAAGTGCTGGATCAGTCAATACATCACCTTTGCCTTGCTCGCCAGTCTCCAGGCGGTGAACCTCTTCTGGTTGTTCTTGATTCTGCGCATCTTGAAGAACTACGTGTTTACCAACGTCAAGAAAGATGATAGAAGTGACGATGAGGACGAAGAGGAGATGGAAGAGGAGACGACTGCCCACGCGACTGGTGCCGAGGTGCCCTCTGTGACGGCACGCAACTTGGGGAAGGAGAACCAGGCGCCGCAGGTGCTAGTCAATGGGGAGCCCCTCAATTCGAACAAACATCGCTGATCTGATGCTGGTTTTCGAACGCGGTCTTGCTGACATTCAATCCGGCAGGATCCTAGCTTGTTTATATCAAGATCTTGTTCCTATTTGGCCACCTGGCTTGGTACATTTTACACACTTCTCCCCGGCTCATGCATGCATAGTCTACGACTTTTAACTTCTCTGCATAGCTTGTTTTTTGCCCCCCTTTTTTTCCTTTTCACTTTATATATTGGGTCATCTGGTGTCTTTTTTTTGTGACGCAACTGAATGGATATGGTGATGATTCCATGAGTGAACTTTGAGCGATAGGCTGCATGCCGCATGACTTGTTTAATACTATAATCATAATCAAATAGATTGCTAACGAGTCTCTGAATCTATCCTAGCCTCCTCTGTCTAGTTAGGTTTAAATCTGCAACGGTGTTTCATGTGTATTAACTTGGCTAATAAATATACTTCTTATCCACGTTCTTGCGGCGCCGCAAACCAAGTGGCTTGCCATGTCCACCGAGGATTCCGCTACTGTCATCAACTATCCCAACGCAAAACCATCACTGCCTAATATTTAGACACGAGCAGACTAGACAGACTCGCACTTTTATTTCAACAATACAACTCTTCACCATCCAAAGGCTTCGGAACAAAGGAGTCATCTTACAACCTCCAGTAGGTCAGATGCGGTTACCCCTCCAGGCCAAGCCGGAGTAATTGAGCCTGCGCACGCTCCGGTGAAACACCCCCTTTGCTCAACCAGATTCAGACTCGTCCTCTCCCTTCGCCCTTTTTTCAGGTTCATTTGCAGAGGGGTTATCCGTCTTCACGGTCGATCGGCCAGGGTTCTGCGGTACTTCGGTTGAAGAACCCTGAGCATTCATTATCTTTGTTAGTTTCCATCTAGAAGATTAGAGGCAGGCAGATAGATAGATAGATATGGAGGATTTTTTGAAAGTGTTTGTTTCTTTGTTTACTTGCTTGCTTACCTCTGAACTCGCCGCAGAAGTAGATCCCGGGTTTGAAGACTCCGTCACTTTCTGCTCCGCATCGCGATCGGGCTGTGGGGGTGTATCGCCGGCCGGAATCTGACCTCCATGTTGCTTGACACTCTTTTCCTCGGTTGCGCCGTGGGTGTCGTGGTGCGCGTCACTGTGGTGAGGGGTTTTCTCGAAACTCTTTTGGATGAAGTATAGCCCTGGGACGAGGACGGATATGGAACCGATTGCCCTGGTTTGGGTTAGTGTTTTCGTTTCTTTTCTTCCTTTCTTTCTCTTTTTTTTTTAGGGGTAAATCTCTATGGTATCTCTAAGGTGAAGGGGGAAAGGCTGTCGGTACCATGGAAGATTACTGGATGCATCTACCCCGTGCGACGGTGCTGAGGCATAGCTTCGGCGGATGAAGTGCTGGGTAGGACGGAGAGGGGTCGCGTTGGGGCGGATAATGCAGGTGCGACGGATGAGGTGACGAGGAAAGGCCATGACTGTAGACATTTGTGGAGAATATTGGGTGGGTGTAGGACCTGGAAGTCGTGGACGGGAAATCAAGTGAGGAGTAACGGATGTATATAAACGCTCTATACGCCGTCACCCCAGTCGGATCGGCGGCTACCGGGGTGACATCATCCGGGGGATTCGGATTATTGCCGTGATGGCTTAGCAGCGAGATAAAGAATTCCCATATAGTCTCAATGGGGTTGGAGAGAGCTGGAGAGCAACAGTCAAATCACATCACTATGCGCGCATCATTAGGATTTCTGGACGAAGTATGGAAATCCCGTTTCGGCCTCAGGCAGTAACTGCATTACTGGCTCATGGGGCCCGCCCTACAAGCTCCCCTGGGCGGCTGCCTCAGGCAGCGACGAACATGTGCTCCCCCGCTCTCCATCATTTCATCATCATCACTTCTTCTCTTACTTCGATCTCTCCCTCTCGCGCTCTCCCTCGTGGCGTCAATGATCGAATTTCCTGTCACACACTCTCCTCGCTTCTGATTCTCTATTATACCCTCGTCTTCGGAGCCAACTTGTTCCTTCTCCTCCTCTCTCCCTCATTCACAATCCCACGTGCGGGGCGATAATAATGGCGGACCGACAGGCGATACAGCAGAACCTCAACAGTCTGCTTTCCAAGCTCGACGATCCCGACCCTGACATGCGATACATGTCCCTCAATGATCTCTTGGGAATTCTAAACAGTCCCGCCTCCTCCTACCTGGCTCATGATCCGCACTCTTCCTCCCGCTTAGCTGATGGATTACTCAAATCCTTGGACGACCAACACGGTGATGTCCAAAACCAAGCCTTGAAGTGGTTAGTCTTACATTCATTCCCCCGAAATTATTTGCCTTGGTAATTCTAATTGGGCTCCCCGTTTTAGTCTTGGTCCATTGGTCCTTCGACTCCCCTCCGACAGCCTATCCTCGATCTTGGAGAAACTTTCCACGTTGACCACATCCCAAACCATCGACACCTCGGTCCCGAACACTGCTCTTCGAGTTATAGTCACTGCTCTCCCTCGATCTCAGTCGGGACAACCACCGAGTCAAGAAGCTGCCGCCTCCTATGCTGCAGTCTCCAGAGTCCTCATCCCCCGTCTGATTGGCCCTACCCCAGCCCCTTCAGGTCGGAGAGGCTCTATTGTGAAGGGAATGTTGGATAAAGACCCGTCTAAGGGTTTCAGCAGCGATGCTATCGATGTTCTGATCCAAGTGGTTACCTGTTTTGGGCCTCTGTTGCAAGAGTCTGAGTTGACCGGTCTGACAAACTCGGTCATGTCCATAATCGACAATGACACTGCTGGCACCGTGGTGACGAAACGAGCGCTTGCCGCCATCTCTGCCCTGGTTCTTCATTTTTCAGATAACCAATTAAACGCATTCGTGAATGAGCTTGTGAAGCGCTTTGAATCTCCCAGCATCATACACCGCCGTCACCTCATTGCAACTGTTGGCAGTATCGCGCGAAGCGTGCCCGCCAAATTCAGCCCTCATCTCCCAGCTCTAGCCCCTTTCGTCTTCGCAGCTGTTGATGAGAATGATTTGGAGCAGGTAGGCGTCTTATAAGCTTGCGCCCCGTTTTTGTCGTTTCTATTGACTCGCGCAGTAGTTGTCGTTAGCATCCAGTGCCGACCCTGTGACCTCGGTGGCATACTAGAGTCCTTCATGGCACGGGTATGCGTTCCTTGCTAAGCCTGTCTGCCTGCCAATTTACTAATTTCATCCAGCTCTTTCCTTACACAGCTTGAGTTGATTGGCCTGGAGCCTATGATACCTCCCAAACGGCCGGTTTGGATGACCGAACCCTTCATGTTCGGCGCAAGGCCCATGAATTTATGACTATCTGAGATGAAGTTTGAACTTAAATACGGATCAATGCCCTTGAAAACCATGGAAAAATCACGATAGAAGCAGATGGAATTGGGAATGTGTGATTTCCACAGTCTGATGCTTTCAGCTTATCCAAGGATAGCCTTGTCAGAAAGTGTTAATCCCACCTCCCCTTTCCACTACCCGCTAGATACCTCTTTCATATTACCTACCTTCCGATGCAACCGTTTGCCATCGGCGACAGATGATAGTTTCCTCTTTAAGCCCTAAACATTGTTCCTTCCAGGTAAACCCCATGGCTGCAGTTCATAAGATCAAAGTCCTCCCCCCTCCTTGATTGCTCCTCCATCGCCACATTTGCTATCAAACCATCGTACCGTATACTGTCTCATTCATTACAAGTCATCTATCTGGTACCTCTTATCACCGCATGGGTCTCAAAATGCGTCCATTTCTCGCTATCTATTGCCTGGGTCTTGCAACCAGCATAGTTGCGAGGAACGTCATCACTCACCTCCCTACTCACCCTGATCACCCAGACTTTGGTGTCGCTTCCGAGCTCCAGCCACATTCCCTTCTCGGTCAGCTTGTGAAGCGGGATGAGGGCCAACGATGTGGTCCTGGCGTTGGAAGCTGTTCTTCCGGCAATTGCTGCTCAGCTGTGGGTACGTATTGCCATTCTAATCAAAGGCCTAACGGGCTACAATGCTAACACTAAAGCCAGGGTACTGTGGCAAAACTGGTAGTCACTGCGATGCATCAGTTTGCCAGGCCGCGTATGGCCATTGTGAGGCAGCTGGAACGCCTCAGGGACCACCCACTGACAAGATCGATCGACCAACCCTGGGAAATCTTCCATATGCTCCGCGGTCAATTCGCTCCTGCAATGTCCCTGGGACGATTGCTTTGACCTTTGATGACGGTCCAAACATGTACACCAGCGACCTTCTCGACTTGTTGGACAAGTACAACGCGAATGTGACCTTTTTTATTACTGGGAGTCCCGGCGCTAAGGCCCACAACATAGGAAAACTTGACTCAGAGCCATCTGCATCAATCCTCAGACGCATGCTCACTAGCGGACACCAGATTGCCAGTCATACCTGGTCTCATCAAGATCTCAGTAAGATTTCTCCCGAGGACCGCAAGACACAACTATTGTCGAACGAGGTGGTTTTGCGTAATGTTCTGGGAGGCTGGCCGACGTATATGCGTCCACCATATTCCAGCTGCACCTCTGAATCCGGCTGTGCAGATGACATGGGGAATTTAGGATATCATATCATCTTGTATGACATCGATACAGAGGATTTCCGTAACGACGACCCCGCCACTATACAGAAATCAAAGGACATTTTCGACAGTAACCTGGATCGTGGCAAGGCGTCAGAACGCTCGTGGCTCGTGATTGCCCATGATGTCCATGAGCAGACCTCTCACAACCTCACAGAGCACATGCTGAAGAAGCTTGCAGCTGATGGCTATCGTGCCGTTACTGTCGGCGACTGTTTAGGTGATCCGCAAGAGAACTGGTATCGCATGGACGATCGTGTTACTGGCTTTCCTATCTCGAAGTTACTATCTTCCAAATCCTCTATGGCTGCCTCTCGGGACGGGAAGTGTGCGAACCCTACTGTCACCTGCACCGGATCAAATTTCGGCCCTTGCTGTGGCTCTAATAAGATGTGTGGCAGCTCAGATGCTCATTGTGGGGTTGGCTGTAATCTTCGACAAGGACAATGTCGTTTGCCAAATAACGGTCCTCTCTACTCTGCCCCCAAGGCGAAGCTGGGCTTAAAAAACATGCCAACATCACCGAAGTCTGAGAGTACTACTCTGTCAGCGGTATCTTTCACAGCCGCTTTGGTGTTTCTAGCTGGAGCGGCTTTGACTAGATGAAAGCCCCCAGAGCTGATGCGGGTTTCTTTTTTCTTAAGCGAGATGGACGAAAGAATTACAGCTTTAGATGGTGGTTAGCGTGCAAACCCCCCCCCTTTTTTTAGTTCTCCGGGTCGTTTATGTGTTCCATCCTGTACCATTCGCTCTTTAGATTCGTGATGGGCTTGTTTTTCTTAACTATTCTACTATTGTGACAGTCAAGCTGTTATCGAATATACTTCGAGCCAGAGCGGCCCTGCTTGTACTTCGAAGTACCTAGCCAAGATAGAAGTAGATGGAACTGGTCTATTTCTCATTGGACCCCGATAATAAAATTATGCATAACAAGTTGACGTGATTCTGTTTTGTCTGTCTTGTATATCTAGAGCTAGATGGTCTCGTAGTGTGTTTTGGGTCTTAAACATTGATAACTTAGGATATACGATGGGATAATGGGAAGGTTTAGTACAAAAGAGAGGAAGATCAGAAACATGGCAAGGTATTCATATACTATTCATTATCATTTTGTCGTGCTTCGGCAATATCGCATGTCGAATTAGATCGTGACATGGTCGTTGAATATATTAATGATGTACAGGATGAAGGAAACAAGGGCAGGGTAAACTCATCGTAGATATACGGATATCAATAAGTATACAAAGTGGGGAGGGATGAAGGAAAGAAAGGAAAAGGAAAAGGAAGAGGGATAGGGAGAGAGAGAGAGAGAGAGAGAGAGAGAAAGGGGAACATGAACCCTCGAAGAAGTACGGGTTTGAAAACGCCGGTCTATCAAGAATCATCTTTTGACGATTTTCAGCAACGGGGCAATTCTGGCCCGGCGACTTAGGCCAATGCGATAGGGAACTTTGCCTGTTGTAGATATTGGACTGTGCTTGGTTGGTCCTTTGGATGTTGAGGGGGTCTGCGGAGCGGGTTTGGGAGGTGTTGATGGTGGCTGTGGCGGATTTGGTGTGTTTGGGTCCGTTTTGGAGTCGGGAGCTTTAAGGTCTTGTATTTTAGTATTGTTGTCAACATTGTTCTCGGGATCGAAGGGTTGGTCATTGGTATCTTCGATGGGCGGCAGTACTGGGGGCTCTGTCTCTTGAACTGGCGTTGCAGCTGCCTCATCTGCTGGCGGAAGCTGTTCGGCGGTTTTCTTCCTCTTACGGCCACGTTTTTTGGGTGCGGGAGTTACTTTGGACTGTTCCGAGAGGGCATTCTCTTTCGCTTCAGCTGCATCTGGTTCGAGATGGTTGTCGCCGGGTGGTGCCAGTTCAGCGAGCTTATATTGTTCTCCTGAGTCCGGATTCACGGGCCTTTCATCAACCCATATCACGTCGTCTTCGACATCTGAGGTGTATGTCTTGTGCAGGATCGCTGATGTTGTTTTACCACGCTTGAGCTTCTTCTTTCGGGGTTCCCTTTCTTTCCTTTGGCCTTCAGTGGATGATACATTGATAGTATCTGGGTCGTTCGTGGGTATGTCGTCCTGTGGATTGACCGGAGTATAGCTTGGGCCATTAGTCTCGGGTTGGTTGGTATCGTCGAATTTCTTTGCATTCTTCGGTGGACGACCCGGCTTTCGCTTCTCTGGCTGGATAATCGTGTTTGTTACTATTTTACGACTTGTCGCTGGCGCTGCCAGTTCATCATCCTCGTCCTCGTCTCGTGGCACGCTCTCCTTCTTTTTGCGTCCGCGTTTCTTTTCGACAGGTATTTGGGGAACCTCAATAGCCGACAGGGCTGGAGCCGCGTGCTCATCGACGGTCCCTGTTGCTGTGGGTTGTGCTAGCTCTACCAATCCCGCGTTGTCACTTCTAGCCCGCAGGACTGAGGAATTGGGTTCTGTATCATGGGGTGACGATAACGGCCCTTGAGAGTTCGAGCGACAGTTGCCTTTTTGGATCTCATCTGTGTTTGGAAGTCCATTGGAAATTAGGATGGTGGTGGTATTGAGGTTTTCGGAGTAGGAGTTGGCAGAAGGTCGTAATGATGATTCGAATAGGTTATAAGAGGCCGTTTGATTCGACCCGTCATGACTGGAAAGGCTGGCATGCTGATCGAGATGAGCATCAGGGTGCGGAGGGCAAATCTGGATATTGTGTGTGTATTGGTCGTCTGGTTGGTTCGTATATGGCAGCGTAGGGGGATATGATTCTCCAGGATACTGGTTGGGCAGCTTTGACGCCCCGTACTCGCCGTTTGCCATTTGTGGTATGCCATTGATGTGTTGTGGTGCGTATTCTGTCATATGGGGCGATTCGTCAAAGTGTGGTGGCCGGGAAGTATATTGGTTGGGATAATGGTCCTCCTCTTCGTCAAATAGTCGGCGCTGAGCGAGACCGATCTCCGTCATCATTGAGCCTAGACGGTCCACCACGATTAGTAAATTGAATGAGTATGGGGAGTAGAACCGATTTCGCACTAATGGACCCGGCCCCCTCTGCGGTGGTTGGAATCCATCTCTCTTCTCTCCGCTGCTGGGAAGAGGACAATCTCGCTTGTACGGCTTCTTGCGATTGCAAAAATTGGTCAAAGTTGACTCCTATCGGACCATTATTTGTTCCAGGTCCTTCTGGACCATGCTGTGGGTTTGGTTGATCGTATACTTGCGGGCTGTGTGGTGGGTTGGCGGGAGGTAGAAAAGCTGCGGTCAAAGGGTCATCCTCGTCATCCGAATCTTGAATTACACGGCCGTGAGACATTTGTGCAGATAATATGGTAATATATCGGTCACCAGGGCAGTTGAGGTGGAATTGGTGATTTATTTGAAGGCTTGATTGTTATCTGACGCGAAGCCATGGCGACGACGCGCAGGCACGTGATGATAAGAGCCATTTGGGTGTGCAAAGCAACAACAACCCACTTTAACTCTCTGAATGCGAAAAGAAAACGAGAGAAAATGAATGATAATCAAATAATAAGTACAATATAAAAAGGTATCAATCATTCCATCGTACTTTGCGGTCGCATCACCCCTCGCCCAAAGAACTCACTCACTACTCCAAATCGGTCTTTAGAGCGATGCAGTTCCCCTTGGAAGAGCTCGTGCTGATCGGCGGACTCTACCTGTCGCCTACGAATTGCCTTGATCGTGGAGTTCTCGGGCGCACAAACTGGGCACTCGGCGCCTTCGTCCACTCTATTGAGGCAACGCTGGTGGAACGAATGCTTGCAGAGAAAGTGTACTGTGGGCAGGTCAAGAGCTCCGCCACAGGACATACAGCGGCGCGCTTGGAAGACAACGGGTTTGGTCCCTAATTGTTCCAGCTCTTTTCTCTTCTTATCGGTTTCTGTGCTATAGCTGTCAATCAAGCGGCGATTCTAAAGCGGTGGTTAGCTTCAGCAATGTCATGGGTTAGAGTCCACGAACCGAAGATATTTCTTTTCGTTCTCGTTCGATATTTTCGCTCAGGTATTTTTTCACGCGACCCATGGTCACCACTGCATTGTTACTCAATGCTTGAATAACCTGAAGTGGCGACATTAGACCGTCTTCATGAATCCTCTTAAGCACAAAATCCAGTTCTTCCCCGGCCTCCTCGAGAATCTTGGGGCTTGATCCAAAGTATGTTAAAGCGTCGACATATAGCTGAGGCTCCTCTGGCCCGTATTTTTTGAGCGCTTTGATAGCACCACGAGTATCCTTCGCAGAGGTGAAGGACCGAAAAATATCTGACCGCAAACCCTCCTGTTCTCGAACAAGAGTAGAACCTTCTCGAAATCCAGACAGGTCCGAAAGCAATAAAACACTTGAGGTGGAGATAGGTATCTAAGCCTAGTTAGTAAAGGTATAACGTTCAACTATGCCTATGATAGCACATACATCTTTTCCTTCTATCAGCTTCTTGGCCTTGTTTTCCCACTCCTGCTTTGTACTAGCATCTTTCTCCCGGGTAGAAGCATCCAGGTACATCTCAAACAAAGTCGTATAAAGATCCACCTTGTCCTCTTCCTTTAAGGTTTCTTGGTGAATGAGTGCCTCTAAGAAGGTGATGAATTCCTGCGGATGACCAACAAATGCAGAGAAGGCAGTTCGTGGTTTCGGAATCTGATATCTAGGAGGGGTGTCGATGACCTTGTCCTCATGTGTTACCTGTGCTTCTGCAATCTCGGTTTTCGCGCCAGCACTGGATTTAATTAGAGAGAGGGGAAGAAAGGCCGCTAGGTTCTGTAAACTGCTGCCGGACTGTGCTTGGGGTTCCGGTGGAGACTCGACTGTTGTCCGAGGCGTGAAACTCCCTCTATAGTACTCAATGAAAAGTTCCGTGGTTCTTTGAGGGCAGTTGGAAAGTAACACGCGTGCATATTTCATGAGGTTGTCGTACGCCTGTAATAGTTAGAATCTCAGTGTCGGCATTTCATCTATTTCACGTACCAGTTCCGAGTCAAGTCTCCAAATGTATTCCACAGCTTCCGCATATTTTTTTGAGTCTTCAATGAGAATATCAACCACCATGTCGTTTTCACCGTACTTTGTAGCCAGATAAGCTGCTTGCTCATAGTAACCACCTTGACGGCACATAGCGATAGCGGTCTCAAGATCAAACTTTAGCTCACCGGGAGCTTTGATAAAAGCATCCAACTTGCTTGTATCCTTAAGTTTCGCGTAACAATTAAGTAGCAATGTTGTGTGGTCGACTGTAGCGCGATCGCAGTCGTGCAATTCTTCGAGATATTCAATCAAGTTATGGATCCGCTGGGTATCGAGGTACTGTTTAAATTAGTTGGATGTGTCGTTAAATATATCTTGCAGATGTCCTACCTTCCGAATGACCTGGGACGGCTCTGTACTATCGATGGCCCGAAGATACTGTTGCATGGCGGTATCATAGTCGCCCTTTTGATAGAGAAAGTCTCCATATTTTCGGTAAATGGCATTTTGCTGCAGGGTATCGACACCTTTCTTCTGTGCTAGATTTATGGCTAATATGTAGAGATTGCGCTGGTAGAGAAGTTCGAGCTTCTGCTGCAGGCTCTTTTCGCGATAACGAAAGATCTAGATTGTATGAGCTGGAGGACGAAAGTATCATTGATGGACTTTTTCTTACCTTCCCATCAGTAGTTAAGAGAAACAAGTCTCCCCACTCCATGAAGACCCGCTTCACGGAGGAGACAAGAGACTCAGAGTGCGCAATAAACTTCAGATCGGTGTCTAATAGCGTAAAAGTTGTTGTGTTAAACATCTCACTCATACCAAGGTTCCGCAGAGAGTCACCGTTCGGAGACCGAACTTTTGGCGGGCAGACTAGGGCGATATAATCCTTGAAGAGGGTGAGAGAGCTTTTGTTACTTTCAAAAGCATAACTAGGCCCACGTCCATGAGGACCATATGTGTATATAGCATCCTCCCTGGCAACAAGGACATCCCCTGTATCGATGTCTAGAGTCATGCATCCAACTGCACAACCAGTATCCTCAAGAACACGCGCCGGCTGACCCTGGCCTCTGGCGGATATGACCAAGGACAGTATCCGGTTTGTCGTCGAAACGTATAATGTTCCCACAGGTCCACTCTGTATTTCAAGTCCCGTTACTGGCTCCTCCGATTCGAAGACGACGCGTTGCCGCGCACCGCGATCGTGGATCAAATCTCCACGGATGACTGCGACGGAGCCATTTCCGAACCCGATTGCCACCTGAGACAGGTCCTGAAGGGCAGCAAAAGCAGTTACCTGCCCAGGAAACAGATGTTAGCCGAGCATCCATATAACTTGCAGGTTGTCAAAACATACGGGGAATAATCTTCGTGCGTTCTGGATTGAAGTTGTAGACAAACATCGAGGGCTGCCAGTCTTTTTCTCGGTAATGTCTAGAGCCCAGACCTTCAGGACTGGCTCATTCAGGAGATCCTCCGCTATTGTCACTAGTCGGGAGGTACCTTCTATTTGTTTAACGTGTACTATGGAACCGCCATCGGATGCGGTAAACGATCGCACGGCCTTGAAACCCGAGGAGATAATATGGACATCGCCGTCAGCTGTACCGAGGAAGAGGTTCGCCGAGCCTGTACAGAGAGACGAGATATCGGACTATAGTCATAGATAAGTTAGATCGCGATATAATTAAGCCTGAAGAATGATGGACGGGGTCGAGCGCACGTTAAACTTCGAGAAGCTCTCCTCTGGTAGCTTCACAGGAGACACGTCGAAGAAGTTGAAAGCTTTCCACTGCGACAAACTTTGTCAGTAGGAAAATCAGTAGAAGAAAACATGACATGAGGCTGGGTCATTACCGATGTCAAAGCCATTTGAACGTAGCCCACGCCATGAACTGATGTCGTAGGAGGTTGGGAAAGGTTGCTGTGAAGGTTAGGTGTAGCTCCGCCTTGCGCTAACGCCGCAGCTCTCCGACGCTTGCGTCTGCGGCTCCAAACGTCATCCTCTTATCGTCCACCCATTATTATTTCCAATTGGTACAAGTATATCTACTTCATACTTTGCGTAAAATATATACCTTGATTTGGTCTAATTACACTTGAGGTATCTTCAACTATGTAACTCTATGGGACGAGAAAAATAAAACAAAACAAAAAACAGGCACGCTGTCCTGTATATCGGCCAAAGTGACTGGCCTCCATGCAGCAGAGAAGAAATGTCTTCGCCAGCGAAACCATTCTTGAAATCACCTATCACCAACCAGTTACAAAATCGATATTTAGCGTAGAGTCGAATCTAGCTCGTAATATTGAGACCTAATGTGGATCGGTGAGTCTCCCTCGAGGAAGGAGGACCGGCATTTGGATCTTTCGCATTCTTCAAATCCTTGGTGAAATCCAAGCTCTGCTGCAGCCAGCTTCCAGTGTCTGCAATATGCTGGCTCAGGTCGAAACTATCGACCCCCCAATCAACCCCTTGTCCATCTTGGGCGGTTGGAGGAGTTGTTCCGGTCAAGGTCATGGGCAGCGCACTGGGTTGCGTTTCAAGTGCATGGCTTTGGGTATCAGGAGAAAGACGAGGCATTGAATCGGGGACTCTTTCGACGAGTGATTTTGAGGTCCTTAGATGGGCTTCATCGGGCAACGGTGTTGACATCCCAGTGTCAACAAGGGGGAGGTTGCTTTCTGCTGCCGCCTCCTTCGCAGGTGCATTCCAAAAGTGGATAGGCTTCTTCTCAGTGCTAAATGTAAAGGGTGTAGCGGCGTTCATTATGTATTGCGTACTCAAGATTTGGCCCGCTGCAGTATCAGGCGCCTTGGATTGATCAGTTCCCTTGTTCTTGCTAGGGGTGTTGAGACGGCGAAACGGAGTGATATTCTTTGAATGAGCAAGCCCTGGGTTCTCGTAATTCGGAAGATATGCTTGTTTTTGTGACGTTGCCAGATCGGGTTCCTGGCTTTCAAGGTCTTCCTGAAACGACCTTTGGGCAAGAACAAGAGCTGCTTGTGTCGAGAAATGAGGGTCCTGATCAGTGGAACTCTCCCCCTCGGGTTTACTCTTTGTAACAGCAATCGAATGTAAGGAAGTAAGATGACCCGATATGGCCGGGTTTCCGCTGACTTGTTGCGCAGAAGGAAATTTCTCCATCGTATCGGTGCCTGCTGGGTGGATATTGGACCGAATGTTCCCGAAGTGTGAACTAGATACGTCTTCCACCGTGTTGGAACCGCTTTCTAACGTAGCCGACTCCTGCAAATCTTGTTCTAGATGGTCATGCTCAGAAGTGTCCTTATGTATTAGGAATTTATCATCTGCGTGCTGGTAATCTTTCTCATTCTTGTTTCCCTCCTCATCCGCCGCCACAGTTGGCGGTCCTGCTGGTGGCATGTCGCTGAAAGGAGCATGCGTTCTCCGGCGATACTCAAACTTCGGTAGATGAGACGATGACGAAAGGATGTGTAGAGAGGTTTCAAGATTTGCGAGATCGGGTGCGGCCTTTGGCAGACTTGATTGAGAGGCGCGTTGGCCTGCACTACGGGAAGATTTAGGGCTTTTAGAAATGTGCCTTTCAACGGCATCTCCAATGCGAGGACGGCTATGCGATAATGGATGCGATAGCTTTCTGTATGAATGTTCCGTGGAGTTCTCACGGTCTGGGCTAGCATCCTTGGGCTGACTTCGAACATGTCCAAATTTCGCTGGGCGATATCTCGTATCCAAATGACGTGTTGGAGACGTGGGCGGATCAATATTCTGGAACTCCATCCGTTTCCGGTCTTTTTTCAACCAATTTCCATCTATTTGCTTCACAGGCGTGAGTCTGTATGATTGTGGGCTAGATTCAGCTTTTCGCACCCAAGGTAAAGCTCGCTTCCTCGTATTCGGTGAACATGATGTTCGAGTGGGCTTATCTCTAGAAGGGTTGGCGTGAGGGAGATGAGCTGGTATAGGTAAATCGGTCTTAACTGGAAGAACGTCGGACGGCCTGCGATGATGAGGATGGTTGGAGTCAGGGTATTGTCTGCGTTTGCGAGGAAGGGTTTCCTCTATCACAGGGCTGCTTGTAGTCTTCGCCCTTTTGTTAGGCTGTCTGTTGGCATGTAAAGCATTTTTTCGTATCCGATTTTTCTTCCAAGGATTCACCCACTCTCTGTCCAAGGGCCCGCGTAGAGAAGCGGACAAGATGAAGAGGGGTTTCCCTTTTTGACAAGCTTCGGCATGCTTCTCGATCCTCTGTCGCTGCGCCGCACGCCCCACCTCGTCCAACTCATCATCGGAGTCGATAATCCCATCAAAATAGTAATCTGAAATCGGAGGCGAACAAGTTTCCAAAGAGAGCGGGGACGCCGGTCGACTAGGCAGCATCTGGGTGAATGACCTCGAAGGTCATGAAGAAGGAGAGGAGGTTAATCAGTACGATAAGCAACAGCCGGGGGACACTTGCTGCATCTAAGATGAGGTGGTACTAGAGAGGGGGTCTCCTATCGGATGATCTGAAGAAGTGATTAGAAAGACGTCATGGCAGTGTGGTCAGGCATCTGATGTGCCGCAACAGGAGAAAAACCACTTAACGCGCTGCTCGTGAATGAATTGGAGCCGCTTCCCCGGCAACGTGCTGTTGTTTATGTAATACGCCATCCCCAACGAATTACCTAATTGGGTAATCAAGGAGTTGACCTTGCTACCTACATTAAGCCTACAAGATGGCTTTCGATGAGAGATATTCATAGCCATAATAAGAATAATTGGCTTATGTATTTATTTCTCTACGGTTGCTTCTTACTCAAGTCTGTTCTCATTGTGGGAAATAATGGGCTGTGATAGAAGTAAGGAAGGGGTCACTGAAACCACAAGAGATTACTATTCAATGCAAGGCACGAGCTGCTCCCTGGTCTGATTCCATTATTATGTGGGACTGTGTTTTTTAATTTTCCAAGCAGAGATGTTGTGTTTCATTTTGCTTTGCTTTCTTTTGAAAAATAAAAATAAAATAAAATAAACCCCGTTACTCCAACAAAAGAGAGAGACAAGTGGAGGGTTGCCCGGACCACCTTGATTATTATCTAAGATTCATTAGTAGAAAAGCAAACCAAACTAAGCCCAACTAACTAAACCTCCCGCAATCATCAATCATTCTCAATCATCATAAACAAATTCACAAGAATAATAATAATAAGAATGATACGAAGTGATTATGATGATTGTTATTATTATTATATGCAACAACCACCTGCTTCTTAGGATTTGAGTATCCACCTTCATGTCACATCCCTTCTTCTTCTTATTATTTTTGTAATATTTTTATTTATTTTGATTTTGATTTACTTGCTGGCTTGCATGGAGTGGGACTAAACCTCCATATTTGTTTCTGTGCTTGCATAGGTAGAGCTCATTGTTATTATTAGTTGAACAACAACAACCACCACCACCACCACCAAAATGGGCAATGCACCATGGCTTGACAGCCTTGACGAAGACTGGGTCTCACTTCCAGCAACTCCCACCAGCCCTGTCCCAACCCGCTCCATCAACCATTCGCGCCGTTCCAGTCTTCAAAACTCTCCTAGTCGCATTCCAATCCCCGCTCGCCAACCCGTGAAATCACCCCGATCCTCTCCTTTCGATCCGCACAAGAAAGTCACTCGTCCTTGCCATTTTGTGAGGCGAGAAGCTCCCACGCCGAAGAAGTACCAACCCCCGAGGACCCCGTCCAAGCTGCGGTCGCCCGTCCCAGATAAGACGAAGCAGAGCCCTCGATCCAACCCACCCTCTGCGCGCAAAAAAAAACCTGGGATGGATACCAGATCGCCCTTGCGGTCTGTATCCAACGTGTCAAGTCAACAGGGGCAACAAAGCACCGTCCAGGTCAGGCCCCAGAAGAACAAAGAAAAAGAGGGAACCCCCGAATGGCGCAAAAGGTTGGTTCATGGAGTCATCCCGCCCGGGGAACAACGCGACTTGTTCGCCCCCATCGGCCTGGAAAGTGTCTTCAAACCGCCAATGCCGGGCTCTGGCGACAAGCCACATGAGGTGATCCCAAATTTGAAACAAACAGACGACCTATGGGGGTTCGATGAGTCTTCACTACAAACACCGAGCGATGTTGATCGCACGGTAGATGACGATTCTTTTATCAACAACTCAAAGCTGGATACAACAAAAGAAACCCCAACTAACGGCGATGAACCATTGGAGCGGTCCTCACAAGGACCAGGATTGCTTGAGATAAACAAAGACACCGGGAAAACACGTCGCGAGCCTAGCGCTAGTCACAATATATCTCAGGACGATACCCAGATGAGAACCGTCAGTGGCTTAGAGGACCTGCGCAACGAAGGCATCACTCCAATTACTTTCTCACGAACCAACACCGTGGATGGCAATGCCACGTCCGAGGTCATAAAATCAGCACTGAAGCAGGTTACTAGCAAGCTTGAGAAACTATCACTGCCACCTCGGGAACGCCCTAACTCAAGAGCAAGCGACAGCATTCTGTTCAACCGATATACGGACCCCGCCACAGACGGGCTGCCGGATGAGGAACTGTTTGATGTAACCAGTCACTCTCTGCCTCAGGATCTGTCTACGGGTACCTTGGATTATAGAGGGCGGGGTGCTTTTATAAACCTACCCCAGGACCAATACACGAATGATAGTTCTACGCACAAACGACGCTTGCCGCCACCATCATTTCCCTCCCACCGTCTCTCGCCGTTTCTCCCGCCAAATTCGAGAATTCGCAGTTCGCCTCCTTTTTACAATAGGTCAAATCCGCTCTCCGATACTCCCGCAATGCCACGGCCATCGTCCGCTCACGTCCGGCCTGCTACCGCTAGTCAAGCGGGGGAGCGCGACGGTCTCCCTTCTTCGGGAAGCCCGTTGAAGCTCTTCGGAAATCATGACACGTTCACGAACAATCGTCTTATGCGCCGTATGAGCCAATTCGAAGAGACCGCTGACGATCTCTCGGAAGGAGAGGATGAACCTGTTTCACCATCAGAGGCAGCCAGGCGTAAAGGAGAATCCAGGATTCATCTCAGCGCAAAATATGATCGACATGAGCGTTCGCGATCCCGAAACATAGCGAATCCACGTGTCAATCGCTTTGGAGATGGGCAGCTGGATCACTTTGGTTTCTCAGACACGAGCCCGTATGAGCCGAAGTTGTTGAACCATGAGGCCCAGGAAATGTCTGGCGTTGGCCCGTCATCCCGACGCCGACGCTTACGTCGCCATAGTTCTGACAGAGAGTATAGCATGGAGTCGACACTAAACATTTCGAATCAACCAAGGGCCAAATCCATCCTTCAGCCCAACACCCGTTTCAGAGCGGGCATCACTGGGGCTAGAGACATGGAACCACAGCCTTTAGAAACGGAATGGACGCGTAATACGCCCGCCAAGGACCCGACTGCGAAGCGACGCAGGACAGTTTTAAGTCCGGAACAAGAAGATGACACTGTCGGAGAACCTCCCGGCCCTGATGGCGAGAATCTATCATTGCTACAACGAAGTCTAATTCAACAGGGTGTGCGATACGAAGAGAATGACCTGCTTGTTCCGCCCGAGTCGGCTCCACGACCAAGAACACCGACACCGAGTCAGATCAGGTCTTCAACACGGCAAAACACGTCTCCGACGCGCAACCTCCCTCCACTACCTCACCCTTACCACGATGATGAAGATTCTCTTTTCGATACAAACGTTCCAAAGGTCCGAGTTACTGGAGTCAATGAAGAGATTCGAAAGGGATCAATTACAACTCAGGACTTTCTTAGTGAGGCGACGAAAATCATGGATATTATACGTTCGCAAGGCAGGAACACTGACGGACTTCCAAGCGTGGAAGAGTCGGTTCTAGAGACCGACACAAAAAGCGACCTGGAAGCATATGAAGACGATTCGACGGAAGAAGAGTTTTCGCGTCCTCCAAGCCGCGAGGGGGTGGATATGCGCAAGTTACGGCAACCTAAAGCACCAAACCCACGGGTTCTCAGCCACCTTAAGAAATTCCAAGAACAAGATGACTTGGAACTCAGCGTCAGTAACTCTTTGATGTCTTTGTACCTCGAGGAAGGCCAAATGAATGATGGCGGTATCCCCGAACATCGCAAGCGTAAGCTGGCTGCACAGTTATCTGATGACGATAATGACTTCCTAAACACCCACATCTCCGCGAAAAGCTTAAGCGCTCGTTCGATTCCAACTGGATCTTCCCAGAGTTCTCACGCAAAGGGCATCTTACCCTCTGATCTAGTATCTCATCTGATTCCGGAGCAAGTCAATGGCCTGAAATATGACCGATACAAAAACCAATGGGTTAAGGGGAACATCAGGCGATCCACTGAAAAACCCAAAACAGACGATAGCGAAGAAGATCCATTCCAGGATATACCAGACCTCAGCGTAGATGAGCTTCAGGAGATGATGAGGATACAGTGTTCTCTTTCACCTGACCAAAGGACTCACAGTGCTCCTCTGAGCCCCGTCAGTCCTGAATCAGGTTCCATGAAACATGAGCCTCAGCCACAAGCGAAAAGTGGGGAACTGTCTGATAATTCCAGTTCCCCCCAATCAAAAGCGACTCGGTTTACGTCTAGTTTCCCAAATTCGGGGACAAGGACAACTTCATGGGGTTCTGACGGGGATAAAAACAGAGAACCCACGATTGAGTCCGATAATGGAGCGCAGCTCCGAGAGGGGCGGCTACCAAAGCCTTCGCAGGCCCAGAAGGGACGAAATAAACAACCCCGTGTTGTATCCATAAGCTTCTCCTCTCCTCTTGTTTCTCAGGTTGCATACAACGACCAGGAGAGTCCCAGCAAGCTCCGCAACGGCGAAAAGGGCCCAGATTCTGGTCAGGAAACCAAGATAGCAGACGGGGCACAGGATAAAGCTTCCCAGCCGGATACCGTCGAGCATTCTTGCCTCCGGCCTACAATGCCCAGAATAGATGAGACCGGTGAGGAAACTGCTGAAAATATGAGCCTGATGGCAAGGAACTCCACACCGGAGAGGGACCACCCCGACAACTCCCTTGCTTTCCTACGAAATGGCCAGGACACAAGTTATAGCTTTCATCTCAGTCCTCTGCCAGACTTTACCGTCGACCAGATTGATCAGACACTGCAGCTTGAGGTTAGCTACGTGGCGCAACGCACCCATCCCACATCCTTGCGCCAAGTACACGGAACATTTGCTCTGGCAACGGAAGAACTAGTGAAGCATATTACCGAGGCCGAGCCATTTGAGCCGTACTGGGAGCATGTTCGCCGCCTAATTCTCCGCCATAAGGGCTTGATTACCCTTCATAAACTTTCCGATTTCTGTCCCCGGCTAGAATATCTCGACGTGTCCTTCAACGATATTGGACAACTCAGTGGGGCACCTTCCACATTGAGGACTTTGAAGATTCAAGAAAATTATTTGTCTAATCTTACGTCGTGGGGACATTTGGTCAATCTGCAATATCTAGATGTCTCCGGAAATGACCTGGAGACCCTAGATGGCTTCAGTAGCTTGATCCACCTGCGCGAACTTGATGCGAGCGACAATAATATCCAAGATATCGATGGTATTTTCGAACTTGATGGTCTCCTGAGTCTGAAACTAGGGAACAATAGTCTAACGGCTGTAGACTTTGAAGGAGCCGAACTGTAAGTTACCGACGCTCCTCTGTTGGTGGAGACCGCACCTAACTTGATACCTCGCAGGACCCGGTTGTTAGAGCTAGACATTAGCCATAACCAGTTGATGTCGGTTCGGAATCTTGACTCCCTTTCGGCTCTGACGACACTTGATCTAAGCTTCAATAATTTGAGCAATGTTGACCTCTCAGCGCCTTTAACCCGTTTGCGGTCGCTGAAACTTTCAAACAACCAATTATACAATTTAGACGTCGGCGTATTCCCCTCATTGACACTACTCTACCTCGATCAAAATTATCTATCAACAGTGTCCGGCCTTGGACAGTGTCGTAATCTCGAGATCTTTTCTGTGAGGGAGCAGACTATGTCAGCAGATAACAAGAATGGGTTTTTTGATATTGACCTTGGACTGGTGAAGGACATTCGCAAGGTCTACTTGTCCTCCAACAGGCTCTCCCTACAGACCGTCTCGCCATCTAACCCACTTTTGAGCTTACAATTATTGGACGCAGCATCATGCAACATTCAAACTCTACCGTTGGAATTCGCTCTGAATTTTCCCAATGTGAAGGTTCTCAATCTCAATTTCAATTCGTTGACCAGCATCAATGAACTTGTTGGAATGAATTGCCTTTCCCGCCTAACTGTTGCCGGAAATTGCATCTCCCGGTTGCGAAGACTTTGTCAGGTGTTAAGCGTGATCGGGCGTACAAACAAAGGAAAGATTTGCTCCCTCCAGAAAGTCGATGTTCGCGGGAATCCTCTCACAGTCAGATTCTATCCTCCAGCGGTCACTGGCAGCGGGAAAGCAGGCGACGGAAAGCAATTAAATGCCAGAGAAGAGAAACAAAGTCCGCGAGAGGATGGCGGCCTAGATATTCCCTCTGCACTGGCTGAATTCAAACAAGAAGGCCAAGACAAAGGCCTCAAACCGATTTTCGCCAACCAAGAGCCCGAGACGCCAGACCATGATATTGCGATCAACGATCCATACACCCTTCCTCCTGCAGATATACAAGCTGACACGAGGTATCTGGCTCACCTGGACCGACCAACCCGGCTACGGCGCAGCATCTTCGAGCTCATGCTCTATGCTGGTACTGGAGGTTCTGTTAAGATTCTAGACGGTCTAGACCTGCGGCCTACGCTCCAAGAAGATTCTGATATGGACCGCGCCTGGAAGAGACTTGAGAAACTCGGTGTGCTCAAGAAGGCAATCACGGCTTAATTGGGTTTTATGGTTTTGGGCCAATTTTATTTCGAAAGATACCCAGGGTTTGCAATTTTTGTTTTTTAGTTGTTTTTCTTTTTTCATTCGAGTACTTGTAATTGGATTGCATTGCATTCGGAAAGATTATCCCTCTGCCCCCGCGGATGGATGCTGGTTAGTTGACGTTATTTGTGTCGATTTTTGATTTCCTCTGCACGTTTCCTGAGCGATTGGCGCTGTTGCATTGTTGGCGTTTCTTTGGCATTGATGGGTTCTCTGGCTTAGCGACACTCTTCGAGTAACTAACTACATAAGCGACACCATTCGTTGCTCTTCCTTCAATACGCACTATCAATATGATTTGCTGCTTCCTGGTTGTCATTATAGGAACGTAAAAGTAAAAGCTTATTCTCGCTGTTAACACATTTTCTTATGCCATCAATCATCGTCCGTTCGTTGCAGTCAGTTAGTCCCGGGTTTGCTAAGAAACGAATCAACAAGACCGATTCCCATGAATGTCCCAGGCTAGTACGTTAGGTCTCAAGCTTCGAGCTTGTTTCCTCCACTCTAAGGGGGGGGAGGAAAGAAGATCGTCCCCGTATCTCTATCTAGGCAGAGTGTAAAATCTAGAACTCGGTATCCAGTGACTTCAGCTGCGTAGTGAAGTTTTTCCGAACCGACTCCATATAGGACTTCCACTTGTGGTTTTCGCTAGTGACTTCAGCATTCGGGAACGCCTTGCACAGTTCTCGGGTGATTTTTAGAACACCCATAGAAGCTTCCTGGGCTTTCTCAAGGTCCTGCTTCACAGCGTTTTCTTTAGGCTTGAAGGATAGCACGGCGCTGTATCGTTCTGAGAGCGTATCGAGGTATTGTTGTGTTTCTTCGGGAGCGATGGAGATGAGCTTTGAGGTCATCAGGTTGGAGATGGTGCGAATGTCTTGTTCATCATCTATACCAGCAAGGATACGGTCGAAAAATTCAGACACGTGAGAGAGGGTGAATGTGGTGTCTAGCGAGGCATAGAGGGTCTCGTAGGCACTCTGCGAAGTGGAATGTTAGATGGAAGTGTGGGGCGAGTGGATTTCAAGACTTGCCTTTCGAAGTTCCAGTCCGTCATCAACTCTATGCTTGAAAGGGCCCATTTGAACCTCACGGATAAGCTCTGGTTTTATTTGGGTATCGCCAAAGACTGCCGGGAGAAGTTCGCTAAGATGAGGCAGGATGATATCCATTTTGTTGTGGATTGCCGAGTTCAGTGTCGTCAAAGCTAGACGGTGATTACCCAGGTCGCGGTCGCTGAGCATGTTCACCAAAAGCGGGACGATCAAAGGTCTTAGAACATCATTGTACGTGTCCCTGGAGTCAGACAAAGTATAGCGGAACGCAGATATCACGACACCACGAATTCCGGGGTCGGGGTTTGACAAGCACTCCTGGCAGGGAACCACATATTAGAGAGAGCGTGAGAATGAACTTTCAATGCAACATACCTGGAAATGTGGAATATAGGCGACAGGGTCAATTAAGGCCAGTCGACCGACACATTCCGCACCCACAGCCCGGTTATCCTCCTCTTCAGAGACAATGAGAAGAGCCTGCCACAGTTTAAGCGCCGAAGGTGCCACGTCGGGTCGCACGATTTCGGGATGCTGAAGTAGCTCTTTGACAGTGTGAAGGAATAGATAGCTTTGGGGTTTGGACTTTTCAAGGCCTCCCAGAATTGTTGGGAGATAAGCCTTGACACTTCCAGCGGCGGCATTACCAAGCGCAGTGGCGGCGGACAATCTAACCTTGTCCGACTTGGAGCCAAAGTGAGAAATGAACAGGTCTGGGGTCAATGAGCATCCAGATCCCATACGGAGGCCAATCTCGCCCAATATTGCAAGAGCTAGACATTTGCGCTGCGCATCTTGTGCCGTCTGCAACTCGTTCAAGAAGTCCTCCATACTGACGCCGAGCTTGGGCCCACCATGAACCACGAGGGTTCCGATGGCCCGTCCAACAACAGAGGTGTCGCCGTTGATACCAACATCCCGCAAAAGGTTTTGCATTAAATCCTTTCCGGCGCCCTCCTCACCAATGACCTTCACGAGTAGCAGCAAAGCCTTCAGCACGGTACCGACAAGAGTTGACGTCACAACAGAGCATATAGCCGATACCAAGGCCTTGTTGACAAGAAGCTGGGCATTTCCTGGAATCAATTTGGCCAATATGATAAGGGCAGGTGCAAGGAAGTGGAAGTCGTCGGCACTGATGAGGGGCAAGATACACTCTTCCAGCTCGCGCATTGTTTTGTCATCGTAATGAACTCTGGTCGAAGGGTTCATAGCCAAACTACGAAGCGCCTCCAAGCTAGCACCTCTAAGGACGCGATCTGACTTGCGCAACTGCGCACCAAGCTCTGCAGTAACTTCACTAACCCAAGAGGAGCTAATATCTACTTCCCGATCGCACAGCACGGCAACATCATCGACTGCGCGGACAGCAGCAAGTCGTGTGGTCTCATTCTTAAGACGGTCCACCAAGACTGATAGGCCATTCGATCGACGGTCTGGCGTGAGGAAGGATGTGCCTTTCTCGCCAGAGGTTCGCGCGAGAAGCACGCCGAAGACATGGATTGCCCGCTGGCGGACCTCCAAATCTGCACTAGTATCCGTGATGCGTCCATGTACAACTTCATAGAGCTTTTCGAGCTGCAAGGCGAGATCTTGCGATGCCGTAGCAATCCGTGGCGGGGTAAGAGCCTTGACGATCTGCTCAACCGCGCCCAGTGCCTCGCTGCTCACCTTGTAGTTTCGATCACCGACAGCCCCAATTACCCCAGGAATAAGGGCGATCAGGAATGGGAGAAGGGCGTCGGAGGTGTGAGTCTCGGCGATGGCGGCAATCAAACTCAATGTTTCGGTCTGAAGGGTGCCCGCACTGGCCGTAGCAGCTCCCGCCGGGGCCGACGAACTTCCAGATAACAATGAGGACTTGAGTACATCGGCAATGGGATCTTCAATCTGTTGCAGATGGTCGGCAAGTCCACCGTAGCGCACAAGGGCTAGGCTTTTTAAAAGGACAATGACCGCCTGCTTCAACGGAATCGATGCTTGCTTCCACATCTTTACAAGACTCTGGACGATTGTCGGGACCGAACGAGCCAGGTCGGCCTGGGCGCCCGACGTGGGAGAGGACGGGGCAATGACAGGGGTGCTAACAGCCGATGAAGTACCAATGCTAGGTTCAAAATCAATCATGCTTGCATCGCTGTCCTGGCGTCTCCTCTTCCTGGAGTTCTTGGATCCGCCCACCGCCTCGAGAAAGCCATTCGACGTCATAATCAGGGCGCCATCCCCAGTCTTTCGCACAAGAGCCGTCATCGTCGACACGACCTCCAGTTTCACGCTTTCCTCCCTTTCCTTGCTGAACCGAGAGACGAGGGCAGGTGAGATTTGCTGGTAAAGGGCGGAGTCGTCCAGAGCGCGACCACGGCCATAGGACGAGATGATGGTATACAAGAGCTTCGCTGCGCATCGTCGAACTTTCCAGCTCATATCATCCACATCACTATATCCTCCTTCTTCCTCAAAGTCTTCGAATTCGTCGTCGTCGAGGTCCGGTTCCTCTGTTTCTTCGTCGTCGGAGTCGGGGTTCTGGGTGCCCCCCATTTCCTCGTCTTCCTCCAGCTCTGCGACATTGGGGTCATACTTGAGGTATCTAAGGGCAGATCGAACAGTGTTAGGCAGGTATGGTTGCATTTGTGGGCCACAAGAGCTAATCAAGGTCTCCAAAGTGACCAGGGCGGTCTCACGGAGCTCATCCGCCTGAGGGTCGTGATCGTCATCGCCGGAGTAGGACGACATGTGTGTACGTAATTAAAGGGGGGGGCTGAAGTAGAAAAAGAAGGGTGTGGTTGGAGGTGGAAGAGAAATGTATGATAAAGAGAGAGAGAGAGAGAGAGAGACAAGTAGTAAAGAGAAGAGTAGTAGTCAAGTGAGAAAGAAGAAGAAGGTTATAGTGAAAGAGTAACTAGACTTGAACGAGCCCCGCGTGTGGCCGGAGGAACAAACCTCCGATCTCCTCCAGTCTTGGCATCAAATCACGATAAGAAATCAAACAGATCCAGGGAGCCTCCACTACTATTCTGTTTCTTCGACGCCATTAAAGCTTGCAGTCCCCCTTGTTTCCTCGTCTTGGCCCGCTTCTTGCTATTGGCATTGTCGGCCTTACCGGCATTGACATCGGCCTCCGCAGTAGATGTAGGTGTAGTAGATACAGACGTAGATGGGGAAGATGCAGTCACCTTGGATGAGACAGTTGAGCGAACAGTCTCTTTTCGAATTGGTTTAATTGCCCGTCGGCGACATCGAAGGCACTTATAAATAAGCGCTCCATCGCCCACATTAGTCGCCGTTGTCTTCTTCTTCTTCCGATTCACCTGGATGGTCTTTGTACACTCAGGCCTGCGAATACTACCACATGCTCCACAGGAAGCTTCGTGTTGTCGTATATTCAATGGTTTATACTCATCTAGAAGAATTCCATGATGAGTGGTCATCAGATATGCCGCAGTTGAAGGACTCAATGTGCTCAATGCGCTGGCTGATGATTTGAGAAAATTCAGCCGGGGCGCATGATCACTGAAGGGCATCTTAAAGAGTAGCAAAATCAGAAATTTTCAGAGCAGTGGTTGGATCCAAGTGTTATTGTTAACTCCGATCAAGTGAGTCGGTGTTGGTGGTGGGACAATTCCAGGGTGGGAGTTGATTAATGGAAAAAATGAAAATCAAAATTCAAAATTCAAATAAGAATTAAGTCGGGTTGCTAGAAACAACCGACACTCTTATTCACTTCTTCTTCTTCCTTCTTTCCCTCACCTCCTCACCCCTCACCCTCCTCTTCCTCTTCTGCGATTTAATCATTTCCTTTTTACATTCGCCTTGTTTCCGTGCTTGATTCTTCCAAAATTGATGATTCAACATCACTCCCCCTGTCTTAATCAAGTGAAGTTTCCTGTCTTCGGATCCATCTAGAGCAGTAATAATGGAGATTCCCACCTCCAACTCCACCTCCATTCGCGTGGCTCTAGAGGGTTGTGTGAGTAACTTTTTAATCGTTCCTATGGGCTCATCTCTTTATTTTGGATTTTGATTGGATCTTTTTTTCTAATTAAATTACTACCCCAGGGACATGGCTGCCTTAATGATATCTACGCCTCGGTTGAGAAGGCAGCGACTCTTAAAGGATGGGATGGAGTGGATCTGTTAATTATTGGAGGCGATTTTCAGGTAATCTCAACACTATATTCCTTCGTTGTATATTCATTCTAACTTGACCCCAGGCTGTTCGCAATTCCAATGACATGGCTTGCATGTCCGTACCTAACAAGTACAAAGAGCTGGGCGATTTCCATGAATACTACAGTGGGAAACGCACTGCCCCCTATCTGACCATCTTCATCGGTGGAAATCATGAGGCTGGTAACCACTTGTTCGAACTGTACTACGGCGGATGGGTGGCTCCCAACATCTACTACCTGGGTGCAGCCAACGTCCTTCGTTGCGGCCCCCTGCGCATCGCAGGACTGTCCGGCATCTGGAAGGGATATGACTACAGAAAACCCCATTTCGAAAGACTTCCTTATAACCATGATGACATTCAGAGCATCTACCATGTGAGAGAGCTGGATGTTCGCAAACTTCTCCAGATCCGTACCCAGGTCGATCTCGGTATCTCGCATGACTGGCCGAAACAGGTGGAGCTCGCTGGTGACTATGAAAAACTTTTCAGAACCAAGCCGGACTTTAGACGAGACTCTCAGGATGGACGACTAGGAAGCGCAGCGGCCAAATATATCCTAGATCGCCTGCGCCCTGCTTACTGGTTTTCTGCCCATTTGCACGTGAAGTTTGCTGCATCTATCGAACACGGTGAGTACACGGCGCACGGTACCCGCATTCCATCGTCGTTCGGAACGGATGGCACTGCTCTCTCCTCTCTGCTTGATGATATTGAAGGAAAAGACCGGCGTACTCCTGGAGCCCCGGTCGAAAATCTCCCAACCGAAGACGTCCCAATGCCTGCAGCTCAAGAAGTTAACGAACAATCGGAGCCACTTCCACTTCCCACTGACAATAACACCGATGTCAACCCTCTCTCTTCGGCTGACAAAAACAACCCAAATGTCCAAAGTCAATTGTCAGCTTGGAACAATTTCTATACAAATGCTAGTGAGAAGGAGACCGCCGAGAACGCTCGTTACTTGTCGGAGCAGGATCAAATCGAGTCCGATCTTGCCAATATCAAGCACAACCTAACTTGGCGCAAGGTGGAGGTCGACGACGAGGGAGTTGGACGCAAGCTTACTGTGGTTGAGAAAAATGGCGATGCTGCTCCCCGAGAGACTAAAAAACAAAAGACACACCATGAGCCCGAACCTGTGAAAAACACGGATGAGATCGATCTAGACATGGATAGTGACTCGGACCAGGGTGCTCCAGCAGCTATCACCCCCCAGCCTGCTCCTCAAAAACATGAATCGACCTCTCAGGATATCTCAGAAGATCTGCGGAACCAACTTCCCGCCAGCTTCATGCGGCCCAAGCCGGAAGCTGAACCAACCAATGCGCCCCTACCCGCGTCGATCTCCAACAAACGAACCGACTTTCTTGCCCTTGACAAGTGCCTTCCCAACCGGAATTTCCTCCAACTGGTCGAGTTCCAATCTATCTCGGACCTTGAAGGAGCCCAGTGCGAGCGCCCATTCCGCCTACAGTACGACAAGGAATGGCTGGCGATAACTCGTACCTTTACCCCTGAGCTGCAATTAGGGGACCCCAGCGCCAGACCTCCTACAGACAAGGGAGATCTCGCCTACAGACCTCATATCGAGGAACAAGAGGCCTGGGTTGAAGAACATGTAGTGAAACTGGGCAAGATGATAGTCCCCGAGAACTTCGCTCCCACCGCCCCTTTCTACGATCCTGCTGTGCCCATCACCACAGAAGAGATGCCCCTAGAGTACACCAACCCTCAAACTACGCAGTTCTGCGAGCTCATTGGCATTGAAAATAAGTTCCATCTCAGTGACGAAGAGCGCCGAGCTCGCATGGAGGCTGGCCCGCGCCCTTGTGAACCGCGTGGCAATTATCGTCGTGGTGGTGGATTCGGACCTGGACGTGGCAGAGGTCGTGGTGGTCGTGGTGGCCGTGGTGGACGCGGACGTGGTCGTGGCCGTGGACGCTGAGCGTTATGTCAAGTCGCTTTACGAACTCTTTTCTTTTTTTACTTTTCTTCATGTGGCGAATCCTCTACCCAATTATGCGCCTCCTGTCATGTCATTTCCTGTTTATTTAATAATGGCTCACGATGAGAGATCCTGCTACATATGTATTATCTTATCGGAGAGTGCAATGTTCTCCCAATGATTCCAAAATATAAGACTATCTCATTTGAGACTTCGTATTTTGTTCCTTCGCGGAGGATCAAACTCAATAAAGTGAATATCACATATGTCAAGAATCATTCTTGGTCTCATATGTACAGAGAAACCTGGGCACCTATCAACTCCTACCTACTATAGCCTGTGGAGTAAGTTATTTTTCTTATTTACGCCACAACAATAATCGACTATTGATATTGAAAATGTAGGTTGACATATCACTCTCCCAAAACACACCCCTGCCGATATCATAGATCGACAAATTACCACTTGTTATACCATTATAAAAGGGAAGCCATGTCCAGTCACCATCAGGCTCTTCTAATTTCGGTCTCCAAACCACCCCACGGCGAGATAAAAAAAAGATGCAGTTCACCATCTCATCACGAGTTGCAATTGGCTTCCTCTGTGTCCTTCTTTTTCAATTCTCCTTCGGCACAACGATTGAGGACCGCTACGCGGACTTCCATACCAGTCTGACCGAGACGCACCGGGCCCTATCCGAGTACCATGGGGGATTCCGCGAAGGGTACAACCTTCTGGCGTCTATGGAAAGAACCCGAAACTGTATCAAGGGCAGCTACAACCTTCTGGACAATCTAGAGCAATACAGCCCGGATGAAGCAGCATTTATCGGCAACCGGACCGTGGAAATACTGCCGTTGGTGGTTGACTGTTTTAACCTCGCGGCTACCAAGGTATGAATGAGTGTCAGGGCCAATGCATGGTAGTTTGAGCTGCTGCTAACTTGAGTAGATTCAGTACATCCCACATGAGCGCTTCCGGGCTCTACTGCGTCGTTGCACGAACAATAATATCGACAAAGACATTAGGTTTCTGTTGAAGTTGAGGGACTATTGTGATGAGAGTCTCATTGACGCCATCAACTCTGGTCTTCAGGATGTGAGGGACTCCTACTTTGCAATCCAGAAGGCTATTTGATTGATTCTGTTCACGCGGTTGGAACTACTTGGTTTCACCTTAACCACATCACTTATATTCATTGCTTCGTACTTAATAATCCCAAATGCTATGCATTACCTTGGCCTAGTTCGTCCTGCAAAACTTTGGCAACCTCAAAAATTTGATTTAATATATATGTAAATGTATCTCTCTTTTCTATTCAATCTCCTCAATTCGAGGCCGTCCCTCGATTTTGTCCGCCAACGGGTCAACATGAAGGCCAGCAAGCTGATCTCCCAATTCCAACCGGGGTTCATCATCGCCTTCTCTTCCTTGAACTCCGATTCCCCATAGAAGCGACTTCTCTAACCACGCCTCCAAACTCTCGATCAACACCCGGATGTGACCACGCACAATACTGTCCGTTTCGCGGCTCTCCACAAAATGTAAGGTGCGCAGCATGTGCGGAATATTTCCAATCGATGAGGGCCCATGGCCACTACCGCTGTCCCTGTTCCAAGAGGAGCTACTGTCTGCGTCATCTGAGAGCGAGAATCCAAACCCGAGAGCATCACTTCCACGGGATTCCCGAACATTATCAACTGCCTTTAAGATATCGAGGAGGAGAACAACGCTTGCGCGCCGCAAAATTGCAGATTCGTCTTCTGGCTCTAGAGTAAGGGTTGAGAGAGCAAGGTCCACCGCAGAGGATAGCACCGCTGGCCCGAAGCCGGCAATATTTGTTTGCACCGCACTCGCTAGGATAGAGAGGGCCGATGCACGAGCTCGAAGGTCGTCGGGCTGTTCATCCGAAGCCGCACCTGCAGCCCATGCGGCGATGATATTGGCGGAATGGGCCACATTTTCTGGGGTCTCGGATTCTGAGTCGTTCTCTTCATCGCCTTCTGGTAATAGGGTAGTGAGAGCCGGAGAAGATATTGTCCAGCCTGTAGGCATAGCAGGCTCGCCATTTTTCTTGCGCTCTTCGCGCTCCCTGGCGCGTTTCTCTTTCTCAAGTTGTTGTCTACGACTTTTCTGTGTTTGTGGCTTTTGTGCGCGTCGTCCTGCCACCGTGATCATGCCGTCACCTAGGAGTTTGGCAGTCTCGCCTGATAATGCTTGGCCAAGGTCTTGTACAGTGCGTAAAATAGCTTCCCCTATTTTGAGCCTCTGGTCGAGTGTAGCTTGCTCATTTCGGTCCGCATAGTGATCAACAAGGCTTTTCACTACTGTCCGTGGATGGCGAGAGGCAAGGGTTCCAATTAGTTTGATTGCATTCAGGTAAATAAATTCATCATTTGAAGCGGTGTCAGATGTATCTGTTATGATCGACAGAAGGAGGGTCAAGGTGGAAGGAATGTCGAGAATAGGTGAGGCCTTTTTGACCAAGTCAGACAGTAAGGAAAACCCCTCGGCTTGTACCGGAGGCAGTTCGGAATTGAGGTTGGCTAGGGCTCGGCGATGTGTGTCAAAGTCAGATGTTTCAATCGATGACTTTTCGGCACCAATCTCCTCGGGTGAGGCGATATGGATCTCCAAGAGCATTGACGCGGTGGTTCCGGGTTTTGCAAGGGAGGGGGGGAGGTGAGGGACGAGTTCGTCTAGTGTTGACTTTATACTCTGAAGTACGGGTAAAGTCTCTCGGGACGCCGAAAACTCGGGAGAGGCGAGAATCGTAGATAATAAGCTAAACACAGCTGGTAATGTTTCTGTTGAATCGTCTTCTGCAGCCTGCTCTTCGGGAGTGTTCTGCGAGGGCACGATATTGGCGAAGGAAGATAAAGACATTTTGCTGGTTTCGGTTCCACCGGATTGTTTATTCCTTTTATCAACCCGGCTGTATTCTCCATCCATGATTTGTTTGATGAGCCCTAACACCTTTAGAGGCTGGCGAGAAAGGCTATCTTTGAATTTGTCAAGTAAAGTCTCTGCTAGCTTTGCGCTGACCAGTTTATGTTGGATGTTATGAAAGTCGTCTTTTTCTTGCGGAAACTGCAAGTTATCCAGTGATTTATCGTTCGTTGATGACGGCACTAGCCAGCTCTCACTGACATACAAGAATACATCTCCTATGCTTTCTTCAGTGCTAGGATCTGCTCCCAGCAGCTTCACAAAAAGCTCAGTCCTTGTTTGCAATGTGTCAACGAGTCGTACGACATTGAGGTTTCTGGAGTCGGTAGTTCTCCGTTTAGTTAACGAAACTCCACTCTTTGAATCCATACTGTAAGTCCAGGTGGAGCCCCCATCCCAGAGCAATTGATCAATCAGTTTTTTCAGAGGCCGCATTCCAACTGAGATGCCAAAGTAAGTTTGCAGTAAAATCAATATCTTTTCGTGTAGGTCAACCCGCTCATTCTCTAGGGCGAAACAAGCGAGTCCCCAAAGTGGCAGAAGGATGGGATGAATCACCCTCTTTACTAGTCCAGGATTTGGGGGCTGAAGCACCAGACTTCGTAATCTGTCAACTGCCACTATTAACATTACCTCATTCACCAAGATATCAACGGAGTTTGTTTCACTTGCACCCCGCGAGAATCGCATCCAGCGTCTGGAGGACTCATCAAGCGCTGCGGTGAGTGTCTTAAAAATAGGTTCCAAGAATATCAAATGCCCTATTGTTCCAGGTGCTCCGTATGTCCGTTTACATAAAATTCCATTTCCAACAGCATAGGCCGCTGTCTTCCTCAAATCCGGGTCATCGCCATCGATCAATGCCAACAGTTGGGGTGCAATTGCGGTGAAGTATTCAGCCGGATCCATTCCTTGAGGGATAGAAGAAAGCAGGCGTGAGGTCTGCATAATCGACTGGACGGTAAAGTGAGGGCCATTAGAAGTCTCAGTTTGAGATTCATGTCCTAGCGAGGGTGAAAATTGAGATGCTAGGAAAATGATGGTTTGCAGCACCCCATCCTGCCTAAGGGGAACGCGAGAAAGCTGTGTGGATATTATTGATTTAAACCAATGGGTTGTGTCGGCCTGTAGAAAGCTCGACAACGTCGCTAGCAGAACTGGGCTCGGAGTCCTATCTTGTCTCAGGATATGGAAAGAATGAGGGGTTTGGGGAACATACTCTTCAACAACTCGTGTGAACACTTCATGATACCAGTTCCTTTTTTCGAAACTCAAAGAGTTGGAATTGAATGCTAGGTCCACAGACGCGCTGATTATATCGCTTAAGATGCGGCCACGAATCACGGGCTGGATACTGGGTCGTGGATCGAGTAGAATCTCAGCAATATCATGTAAGATATGATCTAGAAGCGACTCGTCTCGAGTTTTGTCATGTGTTTGCATTTGCTGTTGCTGGGCAATCACGCCCGCAGGCAAGACAGAAATCACTCGTTGCTGGAGTGGAATGCCGACTCCTCCGGACAGAGACGGGTAGATGCCCTCTAAAGAGATCAAGTCAAGCAATGCATGCAGCAACCTACGTCTCCTGGCGTCTTCCAGAGCAGGATCCTCCGTCGTGGCGACGTATTCGGACGAATCATTATCATCTCCCGGCTCAACAAAGGAAAGATGGATGCGAGAAAGGATAGTCAGGGCTTTATCGATAATAACCCGCCTCTTCGCACTCTCGTCATCAACTAGATCCGATAAGTTGCTGCTCAAGATCTCTATGAGTGAGCTCCCTCGAGACTTCCGAATTTCCTCTTTGATCCGGTTAGCACAACGCGATTAGCAGCGCCATGAGGAATTGACTTCCACGTGCCTCTATGAAGAACAGGATTCAGAAACTCATTCGCTGCGTCGAAGGATGCCTTGATGTGTCGCGACTCCCCCATTTTGCCGCTTAAAAGTAGAAAACAGCCTGAATACTATCTCGCGACAAAAGTAGGTAAAGTGTTTGAGGGTGCCGTTGCGGAAAATCAATGACCTCAGCCCCACGTGACCTCCTACATACCCACAGAGCACTGTCGTTCGTGTAGACGGAAAATAATAATCAAGAATTATTTCAAAAACTATATAAACTAGCATTGTACTTATAAGGCAGACTTTGGAATAACTAATTTTATTGAGGAATCATATGGCAAAGGGCAAAAGAGGTTAGTCAGGATAAAAGTCTATATAGTCCAAAGTGTGGCCGGCCATGAATCAATCCCAGATGATTCCTCAGTCATAAACACACCCGGATTCAGAAAATCCATCTCATCCGATCTACCCAAAAAGTCCTGCATTGTTGGCTCTAAAAATGCCATCTCGGTAGTGAAACTAGTCGTAGGAATAGCATCGATATTGGAATCTAACACCTGGTCTCCAAGATTGGTCTCCGCCGCCGGACTGTGATCATGTGGCTGGAAGATGTTTCTGTGAGCTTCATCATCTGTGTTTGTGGCTCCAGATCCAATTGGAAGGCACTGTTTCACCTGTTTCAGATTCTCATAGAACTCGGCAGCGGCAAGATTTCCATAGTCACTCATCCTATGGAGAATCTCGGTGGCTGTCTCAAGAGATTCTAGATCTGTAGGAGTCCCAATTGAGGGTAAGAGCCCGGATATTACCAGTATTATTGCGGACGAGAAGAAGTACTGCGCATAAAAATAGCCATACATTGGGAGAGAGCCGTTTATCCATTCTTCGATTATAAGGGTGTGTGAGTGACGCGCAGCATGAATACATGCTTCGCTTAACGTGATTACCGGCTGAGGAAGGCCTTCAATACCATCGTGCCGACCACGCACTTGAAAGAGCGCATGTAAAAGGATTGGCCGCGTTGTCAAGATCACACACTAAGCAGATACTATCAACACCCATAGGGATATTGATTTGCAAGGCGATGGCTTACCTGGTTGAACTGTAGATGGAGAGAGACAATGTGCTTGGGAGCGGTTTCATCTGCTCGTAACTTGATATGTGAAGGGAGGTTCTGTAGCCAATCTTGCAACGCAAGAAGCAATTGCTGCTGTCGCTGTAAAAATGTATCCCGGTGCTGTTGGCGGCTATATATTTTCTCAATCACCTGCCCAGTGATACGGGATAAGCAGATACTCGACACTAGGTAGGCAGTATCCGAGAACTGCTCTTCAGCTCCGGGGCAAGATAAATCGCTCGGCATGTCAACATGTATATCATCATCGGATATCTGGAGAGGAAACCCAATTTTCGATGTGTACATGCGATCGAACACATAAATAGCCCACCAGAGACGGACACGGTGCTGTCGTTCAATGGCATCCTTACACTGTCGAGCGGGAATATTATGGTTCAGGCCTAAGATCAATCCTAGGCGCATGGTGGTTCCAATCAACGTATAGGCAGAGTGCCTTCTGTTCAGAAAGTAGGAGAATAGGGACTAGAACAGGGCCCTATAATTAGTCATTGGGGATTTATTATGTACCTATAGGGGATTTCAAAACAGCACTGACCAAAAGTAGAAGGCTCTCCACATGTACCATCGACGGTCTCTCTGGCAATATCGGAATAATACCCATTGCTCGTACATAGTAGCGTGTGCCGGGCACTCGACCTGAGGCAGATTTATCGGATCGTGACGAATAAACTTCCCCCAAGGCAAATAGGGCGAAAAATTTGCATGTTAAAGCCGGATCATCGCGCAGTGCAGGGATGCGGTATATGTTCTCCAGCTGTTCCAGAGTCGACTTACGCAAGAACAAATGGTATACCTGGCTAAGCTGGTGAAAGGCAACGCGGACTAGTAACCGAGCTTGTGCAACTCCCGGCCATTTAGACTCAGGCCCAACGAGAGACGACTCGGGGGTGTACTGGGTTCGGGGAATATGGGCAGTGTTTGGGTTCCCTGTAAGAAACTGTCGTAGTCTAGTGGCGTATGCAGTACAGGCAGACTCCCCCATGTAAATAGGGGGAGCAGAAGAATCATAAGGATAGAACCAAGCCCGGTCACCCAACAAAGGGTTTTGAAAAGGCGGATAAGACTCCTGAGATGCTAGTGTGTCTGGAATGCTGGAAGGCGATGACTGTGGGGTCGCATTGCGCAGTTGATCCTTCAGCTTCGAGTTCTCTAGGAGAATTTGATCGAGATAGCTAGTCGGCAAATGCGAATCAGACAAACACTAAACGATGCAATTGGGGCTGCGGAGGGGGGAAATACCTTTCATTGACTTTGAGCTTGCGATCACGAAGGGCATACTGACAGTCATCCCCACACCCTGCTTGATCACATCGAGTACAAGGTTGCTCCCCAGAGCATTTGACTTTATGGGTGTGGCATCGGTGACAGCTGAGGCATATTTAGCACCGGTTGAGGCTGGGTTGGTTGATGACGTACGCCACAGGCTTTTTCTTGTTACGTTTGGGCTGATGTTTAAGCACCGGCATGTGGATACTGTCTTAAGTCCCGGATCGGCGATATAATGATATGATTATTTCCTAGGAAACTGTCGGGTTGTCTTGAAAGCGAGCTTTGTATGAACCGGGGAGTTGACTGTTTGCCGAGAGATGAAAGTGGGAGGGAACAAAAAGGTATAATTTTGTTCGTATGGACTGATGATTCATCCATCGGCCCACGGAAAAAGCACCGATATATAGATTGGCGCAGTAGTTGCCACAGACTAATAATAGATACGAAATAAAGTAGATAATAAAATTGAATAGAATAAATAGTAGGAACGATTTCATAGAATTTCTCCTGAGGTCAACAACATAATCCAGGTAAACACTAGTAATGATTCAAGTATAGTCCCGCAGAATATACCAGGAGGTGCTGATTATCTCAAAAAAAAAAAAAAATTTATAAAATCCCGGAATATAGGATAATCTTCATGTCTATACTATACCGTCTAAACTAACTAATAGAATAAGAAATAAGACCCTGAGTTCTACTGGTACGCCCCAAGCATCAACATGCAGGCAACGTCTTGATATTGGTTCTATGTGAGCTCGGTGAAACAGCAAACGACCGAGAGATCCACACAGTAAGAGAGAGGCCCTTTAAATAATCACATATAGGATGCACAGTCCTGCAGTCTCGATAATTTTGATTATATTGCAACTTATATCTATATACAACCAACATTGTGCATATGATGACCATACGCCTACCACTCTCCAAAGTGCGATTCCATGTCTCAGACAAATCCCAATGCTACAAACCAAATGATGAAATCAAGGGATTTTTATGCTTCACACCACATCGAGAAATAAATCCACGCCAATTGAGTCTCGTATTTGAAGGTATTCACCAATTTTCTCCCGTCATTGCGCAGTGGTGTTGAACCTTTATCTCATCACTTCATAGGCAAGACCGAAGTTCACATCAATAGGAATCAAAACAACATCCCACTTCCACCAACACTGGCAACACAAACTTTGCTTCGCATGTCGCAGCCTCTTGATTCCCTTCCGTGGATGAAAGTCGACATGCTGGAGGAGGGGGTGCAGTATCAAATACCATTCAACTTCGTGGTCCCCTCAGAAATTCCCCATCAGCTCTGCAAGCATCCTTATCGCCATGCACAGATATTCCACGAACACCTCAAGCTCCCTCCAAGCATGAGCTCGAAGTCTACATACAATGGGAAGACAAACACAACGTTGGACTCCATGGCTCCCCGGGTAGTTTCTGTCTCCTATCGGCTCCACTTTCGCGTTGGGCATAAGAGGGATAAGACTACCAAGAATAGAGTCGTGACCGTTGGAGAATGGACACATCTAGTTCATATTAACTCACCTCGCGTTGAACGCGCACCGGTCCTGCTTCTAGGCGATAGCAGTTTTTATCGCCCTTACGAAAACTCTTACTTTATTCAAGGCCTTCGTCGACGTCGATTAGGGCAATTGTCTGCACAGGCGGCCCAGCCCGTGGCTGTTTATGCGCCAAACTTGGTAACGAACATTCAAATTAGCCTTCAGTTCAAATCATCTTCTGGAAATACCCCTCCAGGTGTCGTTTCCATTCACTCAAAACTCAATGCCATCACAGCTTATAGCCATACACCATGGCAAGACTTTCCAGATATGACGGATCCGGTCGCCTGGGACCCGTCAAAGGAATATTATAAGGAGACTCGATCGTTGGGGGTGTCTATAAACACCCTCAATTGGGAGCAATATCTCTTTGGCGACAATGAGTCAGACGCGGCCTATAGGGCTATCCTAACAGTACCTATCAGACTTCCAGATCACCTGGTATATCTGCCATCGTTTCATTCCTGTCTCGTTTCCCGGTTCTATTCATTAAAGGTGGCCATTTCTCACCACCTTGGAAGACCGTGGGCCAGTAGTTCCAAACTTTCGTTGACAGTCCCCATCCAGATTCTATAGAAATGATCATTAATATTGTATAGCAATAGGGTACTGTACTAGGACCAATTGATGTATATATACCTACCTTACCTAATAGAAACAATAATTCTTCAATATTCAGATGTACTAATAAGGTATATCTATATACCCATATACAATTTTTTTTTCATCCCCCACCTTTCTCAGTTGTATTTGTCTTTTGGTATCTTATCGAGGGAATAAGAATAGCTGCAACTTATAGTTATTATGTCTGTTGTTGAGGCAATGTGCATTTCTTATACGCTACACGTCGCGTACTATACGGTCACGTGAGAATGCGACGCGTGATTGACGGACATATGCCCCAGCCCCCAGAATCCCGACCTGTTTATTTACTTGGTCCTTCTCCCCCTCTCCTCCTTCCATGGCAGCACCACCACTAATCGATCCCAACCGACCTTGTGCAGGGCTCGCTTTACTGTTGTTCCAGGTCCTCTTTCATCGATTCTTGTTTCTCTAGAGCTCCATTCGGTGTCGATTTCCTCGAAGATGCGCCGGTGTGTTGTCACGTGTATTCCACCTGTCTCCAGTCTTGCCTCTCTGCTTTCGATCGCAGCAATTGTACAGAACTTGCCTCCTTTCTAGCTTCCCAATGTTCCATCTTTTGCATTCGTTGCGCTCTCTGGCAAACTGATGCCTCTTTATGATGGTGTTAGCCTTCATAAAAGTATCATTTCTAGAGTATGTGGTGGAAACGGGGAATCTAACCCTAAATACCCTATCGTCGGTTCGATGCCATCATGGCAAAGTTTTGCGGCTTGATTATAGCGGGTGGCCGAATAGTGGATTCAATCCGTCCAGGATTGAATAGATGAAAAGTACCCGATGTCCAGAGTCGATTTATCGACAAGAAAAGACGGTTTACCATGCGTCTTAAGCTTCTGAAAAGGACACGCGTCGGTTTACCAATGCTGGACGTTATATACCGATCACCGGGGATGGTCTGCTATGCCGAGGTGCTAGAGGATTCCAGTTGAGAGTGCGGGCGAAACATGTCAGGCATGTCTATAATGAGATGTCTTTAGGGTTTGTTGATGTGGAAGTGGGAGATATTGCACATATGTCGCTGGCCTTTTCGAACACAACAGTGTCGTCTCCGGACTACTGCTTACACTCGGTCATGAGGTTGGCATGTCAACGGATTTCACTTGCCGGAATCGGTTCAATAAATGGGGAATATCCAGGGCTTTCCCATGGACTTGAACTGTAGCGAGAATCCCTGACATGTTGAAACTGAATGGCAATGGGCCAGTTATTGCGTCAAGTAATGATATCGCCCTTCAGCATGTTGTCCTGTTCTGGTTACTGGCTAGGTCTTCGAGCTGTGTGCAATAGCCTGGTGATGCCATCACCTTTCCCATCTATCCATGTCTTGAATCCCTGCACGTGTTTCCATCTTTGAGTTTTCCTGGATAACTCACGACCTGCTCTCGAACTCCTGGACCTTACGCCAGTTCATACGACGGCTAGCAGACCCGTAGGCCACGGCATCAGCCCCAGGCTTGCGCTTTTGAAGATCCCGATCGACCGCATTAACCATCTCTTTGCAATGTATATTGTAAATAGATTGATGGGCGCCGACAACCACGATGATTTTACGATCATCGTCCTCCCTTTGGGGAGAAGGAAGCGGTTTTTTATGGATGTTGTTTGTGCGCTTCAATTGCCCTCCAAATCACCATGGTGCGGAGAGGAAACAAAAACTTGTCCCTGGGGGTACTGTACTACACGCATGAGGCGGATTTGACGACTCTGGTTCCGCATTTGACTTCATGGACGACGTATTGGGAAGGTTATTGGTAGATGGAGAACTTGGCTCAAGTTATGTGACCGAGATTTTGCCAAATATCAGAAAGGGCGATAGCTTGTACAATGGGCAGGGGGATTCGACTGGTATGCTCGTTGCGTTCAAGGCTACCCCGGATCATCTGGCTGTTCAACCTCTGCCCCCTGGCTACCAAGTGACTGCGGTTATTCATGACGCCCACTTCTCCTGGAAACCGGCATATGCTATGTTGAAGCTGTCCACAGGTTGTTCTTTCCTCCGCTACGGTATCTCAATTTCTGCCCATCTCGCTGGTTTATGACGTCGCTATCACCTCTGCTGGATTACTGGGATGTGTGTCGCAAGAAGTATGCTGCGGGACCTTTCGAGAGGGAGGATCAAAGTCTAGGCTTGTCCGCGCTACTTTTCAGCTTTCATGTCATTTTTCCGTACAGAAATGGCGATTCGTCATGGATCACGGGTCGGTTGAGTGAGCAACGAAGAGATCATACTTGAGTTTCAATCGGCTTTGCATGGCGATCCAGAGAAAAGCGACTGTCCGAATATATCTTTTTGGCGTTGTGGTGCAGAGGCCGAACGTTCAGAGACCGGTCTGGGCCATGAACGGCCGTTCCCTTTCCGGAGGGGGCGGCCTCTTTTTTTTTTATATAAGTGCCCCCCTTCTTTCTGCAGTTACAATGTAGCGAAGAACTAACTACTTTCTAGGTAGATCATGGAGTGGTCATGCCTCAGCGAAGGAAGAAACATCTGATTGTCAACCTGCTTAAGCTTTTGGAGCTTATCCTGGCGGTCGGTATATACTATAATGAACTGGTGAAGATTGTGAGGCCAATCAACACTGGCCCAGCCAATGTATACCATTTCAGCGTGGCCCTGGAGTCGGAGATTGATAACAGGGTGAAATTTTCTGGCTAGGACGATTGAGTCAGTCCCCGACTTCGGTTCTATGGATGGTCAAGTTGGTTTACTATTCTAGGCCGGTGTTGAAGGTCACTTTATTGTACAAAGTAGAGAGTATCGGGATACATATGTCGTTATTGAAGGCGGAAATTGCGCTATATAGATAATTTTGAAGAAAAAAACTTTATTTATAATATTATATCTACCTTTTTTGTTTGGTTGGGAGAGGGAAAAGCAATTGATTGTACTGATTCATAAATGACTCCATAGAAAAAATCGCCTCCCCAAGCCGGAATCGACCCAGTGACCTTGCCGTAACAAGGAACATGTATAAATTACCTAAAACCGCAACCTCTAGAAATATATAACAAGACGTCATCTCAGGTTGAGATTATTGTCATACAGTCAAAATGCATCGCATCTTTATACAGCGCCTGTCACAGGTTGTAGTCCCCTCATCACCGTTATTACTTCCAATAGGGCACAGATCACCGTACTCTCTATTGCCAACACGACTCTTCTCGACCAACCTTCCACAACACAACACTTCAACTACACCAACAACCTCATCGCCCCGACTCTCTGGCCGAACATGTCTGATCACAGGCGGAACATCCGGAATCGGATTCGCCATTGCAGAACGATTCCTCCAGGAAGGAGCCACACGAGTTATCCTCGTCGGCCGCTCATATGAGCGCCTCGCCAACACCGCCGCCAAACTGGGCTCCTCCCCTGTCCCGCACCTCACCACCACCCCATCCCAAGGGAACATGGTAGAGGCCTCCGCGAAACTCAGCCTGTTGGTCGGAGACGTATCCGATGCCAGTTCGTGGCTCCGCAATCTCGAAAAGGCAATGGTAAGTCTGCACACCTACCTATGCGCAATCAAAGCATCACCCAACTAACTGACCCTTCCAGCAACCCGTCGATATTCTGGTTAATGCGGCGGGGATATCCATTTCTAGCATTCTGCCCAAAACCGAACCGGAAGATATCGCTCGCATTCTGCGCACAAACCTGGAGGGTGCGGTGTTGACCTCGCGCGCGTTCCTCCGTGCTGCGATTCGTAGTCGCATGAAGAACAGAGGAACCGACCCCGACACTCATGCTCCCTCAAAATGTATTATTAATATATCGTCCCTGCTAGCATTGAAAGGGGGGACTGGCGCCGTTCCCTACGCTGCGTCTAAGGCCGGGTTACTGGGGCTTACGCGGTCGATGACTGTAGAAGCTGCCAGCTCTTTGCGAGATGTGTTGATTCGGTCGAATGCCATCGTCCCTGGGTACATCGAGACACCGATGATTTCAGGTATGTTTTGTTTTTGTCTTTACTGGACCCATTTATCTCGGGAGGGGAAAGTTGGTAAACGGCTCCTAACGATTGACTAGACTTTAGCGAAGGTGAGAATGGCAGGCTTCGGTATAGTATCCCTCTTCGTCGGTTTGGAAAACCGCATGAAGTGGCTGATGCGGCGGTGTTTTTGGCTCATAATGAATATGCGAATAACTGCATTCTCAATCTTGATGGTGGACTTAGTGCCGTATGAAATCGTTGGCAGATATTCGCCTGTCTTGCGGAGACAAAATATACGGCATTCTATTCTGCTTGGGTTTCGCGATGCAAAGACTCGAATGACGGCTAATATATGTATTTAAACCCGCTAAAGATAATTTAGAATTTCAGCGAGGGATAGAGAAAGAGAGAGCAAAGACATGATTTATCCTGAAAGAAAAAAAAAAAAGCCTTGTTTGAACTATATTACAGTGAAAGATAGAGACTGGTGAGTTTGATCCAGAATGTGTCTATGCATACGACCAGATGAAAGTTGTATGGTGAGCAAAGAGATCAGAGTGACAACGCCGATGAAAACCCACCCACATAAACATGGCGACATATAGTTAACTAGTCGATCATCGTTTAGTCATCAATCAAAATGGCACCTCCGTCACCTTCATCTAGGACAATAGGCTGGGAGTTATCTCCATCCGCAACGGACACACTAGCCACACGTTTCGCGCGATCCTCGCCATTAGTGAGACTGGCATCATCAGCTTTCCTCTTGCCCTGTCCAGACGCTCCATTACTTTGTCCGTTGGTAGGTGGTGTCGCTGGTTTCGGTGCCGTCGTTTTACGGGGGATTTCCGGAATTGTTTTCAGGCTGATAGGCTTCTTTTCATCTGCAGAGGCTTCGGGTCTGTCACTTATCAGTAAGGTGTCCAGGGGGGAAGTTATGGCATCAGAGCTCATCTCACTTTTCAACAAGTACAATAAGTTGGAGGTTCACCCGCGGTTCATCATCTTCATCTAACACGGTGATGAAACCCATGTCCTCAACCCCAAGGTCAAACAGCTTTTTTGGAAGATTGTCATCGAGGTCCGGGTCGTAAAATGTTCCCAGATCATTATGCAAGGAAAAATCTTCGCCATAACCCAACTGAGATCGCAATACATCTTCGACTAGGTTTTGGACGGTGGCACGCTCCGGGTCAACCGTGATGGTAGCTTGCGCAACAGAACAGACAGGGCAGCTCGGGTTGGGAGGGTTTAAAGAGTCCGAGTTGATGGCTCGAGCGCTTGAGCGTTCAAGGAAAACCTTTGATGACCATGTCAACAGCTAATCGGAGAGAGATGAACGCGAGGGATTATATACCATCTTTGCTTGTGAATAGTCATGCTTTAAAACCTTGAAAGCCTGTAAAACGCAGAGACCAGCGGTCATCGCATTGGAAGTCGCTATAGCCGGTATGATGTTGCCAGCCATCTCTGAAACCAGTTAGCAAACTCCATTCATTCATGTATTGAAGGGGACTTGCGTTTCGTATCAAATTTGGATCTGGGTTCAATGGCGAAAATAGTCGCCCGAAGGTTTGCGCTGGCCGTGACGAAATCCAGTGTATCAACATCATCTTTGTCAAAGACTAGAATGGAGTTCACGCCGTCTTTTGCTGTATCCTGGAGTGTCTTCAATCGTTTACTTAGTCGATCCAAGCTAAGTCATCATGTCAGCACCGGTCTCCATAAAGCGATGAATGGGTTCCTTACCTGTCCTTGAAGACGACAAAATCTTCATCGAGAGACCAGACTTTCTGGTCGTTGCAAGAGATCGTCGATTCGACGGAGGCCGACTCCTCTTGAAGTTTCTGGAAATCCAAGGATTTGGGGGCTTCTCGGCTCTTCCACATATCTTCCATTCCACGTAAACGATCGATGTCTTCTTTGAAAACCTTCTGAAAAACCTTCTTGGCGAACTCGGGAGAGCCCATTGACCGACGGATCTCCTTGAGGGCTTGTGCTTCCTTGTAGAGGTTTGCGATTTCATCAGCTAAATATGGTTAGTTAAGGCTACCACCGCGTAAGGCTGGCGACAAGATGACAGCTTACAGTTATCGGAATCTTCTGAATGGTCAAGTTCTGCTGCGTTGTCTTCACTCGTTCCGAACAACTCACTTCTATATATTAGTTTCCATAGCGAAAGTGAAAATGGTAGTCGACGGAGTGACTCACGGAAAAAGGTAACTCTTGGCCCAGACAATGCAGTGTATCGGCTGGCTAGGTGTACTGCGGATCGTGCATACAGGAAACGACTTGGGTGTTTCTTTCGGGTTACAGTCGTAACATTCGGTCTCGCCCTGGGATGGCTTAGTAAAGTAGACGAAGAGGTCCATCGTAAGCTCGATATGCTGTAAAGCGTACCTTCTTGATGACCTGGACTTGGCCGTTGAAACCGGTTGTGCCACTTTCGACCAGCGGAACCTCAGCTGCCAGGCACATTTTATTCACATGACGACGAGCATCCAGGTTATCAAGGGCGTTGAACACGACGTCAAATTGCGAGAACCAGACGACATTGAACTGACTGTCCTTGATATTGGCATGGTACGCCTCAAGCTTTGCGCTAGGTTGGAATTTGTGCGCAACTTCTTTCGCGACCTGATCCGACAAGACGGCCGATACCATCAGCGTGGGCCCGATGGGATCAAGGGACGGGGTATTGACATACCAATGCCTTTGGTTTCTTGATGTGTTCGAACCGGAAAAGAAATTGACGATTGAGATTGCTTAAATCGATGGTATCGAGGTCGATTATGTGGATTTCGCCGAACCCGGATAGAAGGAGGTCTTTAAGTAGTTCGCAGCCGATTCCGCCGGCACCGACGAGGAGTACGCGCGACTAATATGTGAACGAGAAAGGTCAGAGACAGTTGCGACTAAGCGACCGGAAGGAGATAAGGTACCTCACGAATGCGCCTTGATAGGGTGCCGAGCGAGCGTTTTAGGTATGAATCTCGCGGCATGATGGGAAGTTTGCGACACGTGAGTGGATAGTGGAGGGAGAAAGGGCGAAATGAAGGGCAATGAAGGTCAAAACCAGTCGAAATACATCTCCGACCGACAAGGTAATCAAGACGATGGAGAAGGGCAGGGAATGGGCCGACAGGAAGAGGCTGAAAGATGGAGAGAGAGGTGGGAGGAAGGTAGAGGAAGGGAGCCGGAAGAAGAGTGAGCGCAAGCGGGAAAAAGCAGCGGAAGAAGAGAGAGGGTTAAGAGCAATGACGACAGTGGGTCAGGATCAACTTCAACGTGTGAGATTCACCCTTATCCATTATCATTGGAAGGGAGACGAGATATTCAGAGAGGAAGAAAAAGCTGAGAGGAGAGAGTGAGAAAGAGACGATGAAGTAAGAACTGCATCAGTACTACGAAGTCCAAGATCGAGAGTGAGAGGGACTAGCAGACAGGTACTTCCTCTTCTGGACTATTATGGGCGCCCGGGTTGCCGCATTGGGGTTAAGCCGCAGCTGCTGGTTTCAGCCTCCTGGATCGATTTCCATCCTCTCTCGTTCCCCCATGACAACCACAACTATCAGATTCATTCACCTCCAGCTCCACCCTCCTTCTGTATTCACTGTGCTACCGGGCAAATCGCAAATCCACCCCTGTCACTGTTGGTTCTTTCATATTCATCCCGTTGGCTGGTACCTGGGGCTCGAATGTAGATCCCACCAGCACCATGCGAGAGGTGTGTATAAGGCATATAATATCGCATCTGGAAATAAACTACACCTTCAGCCTCTACCTTGACAACCCATTTTTCTAATGTCATCTTGGATCCGTATTTTCCATTGGTGGTTCCCCACCAAAGGCTTTGTTCTGGGTCCATCCACCACCATACGTTGGCCCAATATCTTGTTCAACATGCCACTACATGCAAGGAGAATGTGTGGAATCCTTATGGGATTCCAGGCAGTCTCAATGATTGATCAATTTTCCAGGTACTAATAATCATATTCTCATTATCCTTCTCTTCTCAGGGCTCTTGCCCCTTGCTTACATAACAACCGCTTATCGCCCTGTAAACAATTTTTTTTTTTTTTCGATATCAAAGTGATGAGGAAAATGATGGATGACTCTTGTCACTCCTAGGAAACATTGAAATTGAGACAAACGCTTAGGAACCGTTTAAATCAACACTTTTCCTTTTCCACTCTTTCACTAGTTTGACCCTCTTTACCGCCATTTTTTTAATATTTTTTAATAATCCGCCTCCCGATCGTCGTCTCTGGGGCCGTTCAATTGTTTGGGTCAACAACGAAAAACGGTTCTCTTGTTGGTGCCTGTCGTGGAGAAACCCCGTGGCGCTAGAGCGTTCCATTCTTTCTCCTTTTTTTAATCAAAATATTATTTATGATAATTGGCCTTTTTGGATTCTCCTTTTTTATTTCATGAAACCTCTTCTTCCTCGCCTTACCCCTCGTTTTGTCTCTCGTTCAACACCGGTTGTCTGGCTTAAGAATTTACTTCTGATCTAATCCCTGTCGTGGAACCTCAATCAATATGTCTGACGACGAAGCGGATCCCGAATTGCTTGCTCTCCTGCGCAAATCGCTCGGTCTAGGAGGTGGCGCCGCAAACCCGCACACCGCAGAGACAAAGGTCCTGGAAAATGCGCAATTTGTGTTTGACAATGCTATCGATGTCGCCTTAAAACCACCCAAAGTCAAAGAAGCCGCTGAGACGATATGGAAATGTATGCAGAAGAGGCAATACTCCACTCAGTCGTGGTCGGAACATGACTTACATCCGCAAACGAAAGACGAGAGCACCGTTGATTTCATCTTCACCATGGATCTACTGAACTTCAGCTTCTGGTCCGAATTACCTGAGGATAAACGCTTTGCGATTGAGTACCGGGGCAAGCGATGGACAGGATACTGGAGTTTGGTGGCCGCTCTGCAGCGCGCCCTCGATGAGAATATTCCAATCACGACTCCTGAGTTCTGGACGAAAGAAGACGAATTTACAGAGGATCTACTACAGCACGTTTTTCGGTCTGCGACAGACGAGGAGATCCCGCTCCTTCAGGAACGTCTCCAGTGTTTGCGGGAGGCCGGGTGGATTCTGTGCAAGGTATGCTGTGTGCAACAGTTTTCATGATTTGGCATCTCTAACCTGTGAAACACCCCAGGACTTTGACGGAACCTTCTTAAATTGCATATACGATGCCAATTACTCAGCGGCTGCCCTTGTGAACCTCCTCACCGAGAACTTCCCCTGCTTTCGAGACGAGACAAGTTTTGAGGGACGGAGAGTTCGGCTCTATAAGCGTGCCCAGATCCTAATCGCCGACCTGTGGGCATGTTTCAACGGTCAGAACTTCGGTGAATTCCGTGATATTGACAAAATCACAATGTTTGCGGGTATGTCTCTTGCATTTTGGCCCACGACCTACGCAACCCATGTGATAAGAGCTTAACTTCTATTAGACTACCGAATTCCTCAAATGCTACACCAACTTGGTTGTCTGATGTACTCCCCTCCCCTGGAGTGTCACATCCGCGATATGAAACCGATTCCAAGTGGCTCGACCTGGGAAGTCGAACTCCGCGCGACCAGCATCTGGTGCGTGGAGTTAATCCGAAGAGAGATCGAACGACAACACCCGGATTCAAAGCTTATGTTCCGACCTACACAGGCTCTGAAAGAGTCGGAGAACAACCTCAACAACGGATACCTTGACCCCAGCCACGTTGATGAACACAAAAAGTGTACCACACAGAAACACTGGAAACAGAAAAGCGTGAACGAGATAGAGACCGGTGGAGTCAACGCCATTCTGATAGACTTCTTCTTGTACGACAGGATGAAAGAACTGGAACAGAAGGGCGAAGAAGCGATCCCTCACCACCGGACTCGAAGTATTTGGTACTAGATTCGAGGGTCGTTTCTTTTCTTTTTTTGATTATGATTATACCCATGCTGTCATGATGGATGTGGAGACCAACCATTGTTGGTTGCTGCATTGCAATTTTCTTGGATTTCTCATAGACCCTGATATGATACCATCTTTGGCTTCTCTGCGCTGGCAGCAGCGACACTTCCTTGATGGGAATGTCGATTTGGAACCCTCTTTCGCTTATGGGAATATGTCCACTGCAACGACTTGGACTTTTTTTTTGTTTTCAGATATGAAAATTATATGAGAATCTTGAATCTTTACTGGTGTCAATCTTAACGCAAGGGTATCATATTACCTTTTGTATTCGTAAGAAGTCGAGTGGTTTCACCCTCAACATAATGGTCACTTTACAGACATCTCTTCAACCTGTGCCATAATATCCGCTTTCCATTCCACGTAATCCTCCCGACGGTCGTCACTCAGGTAATCGACGCGATCCTGCATCATTGTCCCGAGGCCAGGAAGAAGACCTTTTCTTGAAGAATTGCGAGAGAATAAGGAACCATAACCTGTCATTGTAGTTTTCTGTCGTTTGCCACGACCTCCCTCATGGTCTTCCTCCCCACCCTCTTCTGAAAGATATGCATCCTCACCATCGACCTCGCCAGCCTGCGGGATATTATCGAACCATTCTTTTCCGCTGGCCCAGTTCTGCTCCATAACCAGAGCAATCCACTGATCAACATCGTCCCGATGTCGTCTTTCTGTAGGTGGAAGACCAACGCTGACTAGGGCTGTCTGGCGCATTTCCGAAAAGGTCTTTTTATCCAGTTTTTTCGACTCGCCGTCGGCTTCCGATTCAGGATTCCGTCGCCGGGACAAAACCAGGAAATAGACCGCCACAATCAGCGCGTTCACGACCTCTTTGAAGTCTTCGTCGTTCTCTGTGTCTTTTGCTGCGGTGACCGGTTCTAGAAATTCCAGCATCTCTTCATCGAGATCCTCGTCCGTGTTCGCCGTGGCGTCGGATATAAAGTATAGTATGGAAGATACACCCGCAAACATGTGGGGTGGTAGGGTCCTGGAGATTGGAGGTCGGGACCAGGTGTTTGTCCGCGGTGCTGGGGTAGAAAGTGTCTTGCAGACGTTCCGGATAGATCCCATCACCCACGCAGGTGCGTCAGGAATGACCGTAGAGGTGAACAAGCCATTGTGTCGAGTGTTTAGCGGTTTTTGGGGAGTGTGTGATCGCGATTGGGGATTTGTGTTTGTGACAGCCGTTTTCAAAGGGGTTGATTTGGATGGGGTGTTTTGTAGGCCTCGCGGAGTTGCAGTTGCTTTTGACGGTGTCCGAGTAACTCTCGAATCTTTGACGGGAGTCGATGGAGAAGATCTGGATCGAGACGGTGTGCCTGGGGCTGATAGGCTTCCTGAACGCTTCAGGCCTGTGATGCTCGTGGAAAGTGACTTGTCCAGGAATGCATAGAGCTTTTTGTAGGCGCGAGGAGGGCAGGGAGGATGGCCCATCAATGGGGGTAGTTTTAAGGACCGAGTTAACCTGCATGCAAGGTATTCGTAAGAAGGTATATTCATCAACCATAAGGCGCAATCATATCCGGATTTTCAGACCTTTTACAGGCGATTTCAGCGCAGGCATAGGGCCGCGCGATTTCTTCTTCTGGTTTTAGGCTACTCGAAAAGCTCCTCGACTGAGCGACAAGGGATAACGCCAGACTCAGGAGATCTTGAGGTAAATCATTGGCATGAGTCGGTATCAGCGTGGCCAGGGCCTGTTCCACCGGCCTGTTGTTCATTTCGTCGGTGTATGGTCTCAGAGGGCGCAGTTGCTTCAAACAATAGATGGTATAAGCGTGAGAGGGAGGATTCGACTCTAAATAGATCGGAGAAGCTTTCTTATAGGCTAATTAGAGCGCATAGTATTCTTTTGGTCCAGTTCCATACAACCCTGATTGCAAAGAAGGTTGAACAACGAACGTGGTATATCTTGTAGACATGCCTTCCTATCCGGTGTGTCATGTGACCACTACACCATGCAAAGTCCGAACTTAGACTCCGTTAAGCTTCCCTTTGCCTTGCTCCATCGCTTTCTCACCAGCCAATTTCCCTGAGATCGAACCTCATCATGTCCGTCACAGTAAGTTAATCTACTCAGCATTCCTATCACAAGCACCAAATACCCTAAAGACATCCGCTTATCCATCAATTTTGCCAGCTACATACCACACAAGGCGACCTCAAGGTCGAGCTGTTTTGCGAAGCAGTCCCCAACACAGTAGAGGTACGTACGCAAAGAGTTAATAATGGGCCAAACCTCCTACAGCACAATCGCAAGCCTAACATACGTCTTTTTTTTTGTTTTTAGAACTTCCTCGCCCTCTGCGCATGCGGCGCATACAACAACACGCCATTCCACCGTCTAATCCCCGGTTTCATGATCCAAGGCGGCGACATCTCTCTTGGACCAGCCGCCTCGCCCGACCAAAGCAGCACAAAGCCCATGCTTCCCTTCGAGGACATTCCCAAGGGCGGCACCTCAATCAACCACCCGGCGGCACTGAACCAAGAAATTCACCTCCCAGCTCTCCGACATAATACGCGCGGAATGCTCTCCATGGCGGCGCGGCCAGTCAAGGATCCAACGGCCCCTGGCTCACAGAATGCGATAGGACCTACAATTAATGGGAGCCAGTTTTTTGTCACTCTTGCGCCAGCTCCGCATCTGGATGGGAATAGCACTGTGTTCGGGAAAGTACTAAACTTGACTGCACAAGACGAGGGAGGTGATGTGCTGGCGAATTTGGAGAAGGCAAACGCCAAAGTGGACAAGAAGGGGAGGGTCATTCAACCAAAAGTGGGCGAGGAGTCTGAATTTGAACCCCTACGTATCAACTCCGTCACGATACATGCAAATCCGTTGGCGAAGTGAAATAACACTCCCGCCTTTTGTCAAGAAATCACTCTTTCGACTGTCTCCCGGTGATATGTTGGCGCTTATCACAAGAGCTACAACACTACGATTCTTGTTATTCCAGGGAATTGTGGCAAACCAAAGGCTCGGGCCAGACGAGGCTACTAAGCATATTGGCTTTCTCCTTTCTCCTGCTGATTGGATTAGCCAGGCTGTTAATGAACAGTCTCCCGACAGAGCCAGGTCCTATGCGCCCTGAATTATCGTCTTTCTTGGGACACCAATAGGTGCTACGAGAACATCCAAAATAGGCCCACTAAGACACTCGGCTCGAATAGAATCTCACTATGCCCCAGGACGGCAGTTTCTCCTTGTGGGATGGAAAGATTTATCAATTAAATTTTTTTAACATTTTTATTCTAAACGATCAAACTTTTTTTATAGTCCAAACATCATAAGTCATTTCTTGAACTTTTCTAAACCACCCCAGTAACGGAGAAGCCCCCAGGCCACAACAATGGACGAGCAGCCCAGAACCACACCATGTAAAAGAGAAGATGGCTTCGCCGGGCATTTAGAAAGGGAAAATTGCGAACCAATCGAATGCAACAGTCCAGGCACTATGTACGAATCGAGACATTAGTGAACAAGATTCAGAAAAGGAAAATTTATCATGCACATCATCAAAAATCCAAAACATCAATGGGGGGAGACATGAGACTAAAAAAAAGACCATCGGGTATAGGGCATCAAATCATGATTTCTGCTCGTCATTATTACCGGCTTCTTCTTTCTTCTCTTCTTCTTCTTCGTCCTCCTTCTTCTCTTCTTCCTCATATCCCTCAAGCTTCATGTCCTTCAGTCCGAGTTCCTCCTCTTCTTCCTCGGTGCGGGTATATTCCTCGGTCGTAATCTGATGGTCGGGAGCCGGTGAGCATAAGTCCTGGACGTAACTGTTGGCCATAGGGTCCTCTAGTGTGATGACAAACTTCAGCTCTCCGTTGATGGCAGAATCGAGACGGCTGAAAAAGCGAGTCCATTTATCCTTGTCAGAAGTGGCCATGCTGTCTCCACCGCTCCCAGTCGTGTCGTCAACGTCGAAGATCTGGCCGTGGAGCTGGTCGCGGATCTCAGTAAGCAGACCCTCGACCGTGGTGAAACGTCCACCTAGAGTGCCGGGCTGCACGGTAACCTCGAGTTCCTCGCTGTGGAGCGCACACGTGTCGGATTTGAGGATATCACGGGCCAGGTCAACCTCATTCTCCACGCTGAGGGTAATGCGCTTGCCCTTGTCGGGTACTTCGCCGCCGGTCTTGACCTCGCTGGTACGGTATCCGCAGTGGTCGCAGTTTGTGCTCCAAATGTAGACTTCCTTGAAGTATGGAATGTTCACCTTCTTCATGTTGACGAAGCAAGGTTTCGTGCAACCGGGGCACTCGCAGGGAAGACTGTAGACCTGGCCATCCACGATCTCGGAATCGTCGAGTTCGTCTGGCTGCACGGTCTGACCTTCATTCTGGACGGCTTCGGGATCATTGGCAATGCCGAGTTCTTCGTTTTGTTCGTGGGAACGAGGGTATTCGCGGCGTTTGTACTTGTTTGTCGTATCTGTAGTGTTGGGTGCGATCCAGGAGTTTCCGGTGGGGTCATCGAGGGAAACGGTGAAGGGGTAGCCTTCTCTGTCGAGCATCTTCTTGAGATTGGCGATAATGGGTTCGAGAGCATCGTGGAGTTCGGGGGCTTGAGCCTTGCGCAGGGGCTGTTCGCTCGAGAGGGACTCATGAATGCGCTGGATGACACCCTCAACAGTGGTGAGTTGACTCTCACCCTTGGGCATCTCAATTCCCAGAGACTCGACCTTGAAAGTGGAAACATCACTCCGGATCACCTGTCGCTGAAGGTCATCCTCATTCTCGACATCCAGAGTGTACTTGGAGCCCTTCTCCTGGATTTGACCGGCGGACTTGACGGAGTTGTCCTTGAAGTGGCAGTGCTCGCATTCGAAGGATTCGAGGATAATATCACGGAAGAACGGGACGCGCAGGAGAAGAATTCTGGTAACTCCCTGGTGAGTAGATGTTAGCCGGGTGTATTAAGGGCCTTGTAGGGAAGCCGCAAAGCTCACATTGTCATGGCAATTCATGCAGAGACTCTCAACCTGCATCACTCCAGTGTCATCATCGCGCTCGACCAAGTCACCGGGCTTCTGGAACTGCGACTGGTTGGTGTCGTCTGCGGACATTGTGTAGTGGGGGATGGAGTAGTAAACAATAAAATAAGTCTATAAGAATGCGAAGGGTAGGTTTCAAAGATATATAAAAAATCGGGAACTCCAAAGAGAAGATCGACCAAGTGAACGTATACTTAATGGGTAGGAAAACTTGCGCCAGTAACCACGGGAAACTTCTGCTGCCTTCCACTATCTTCACAGTGGCGGCGGGGCTTTTTTTTTTTTTTTTTTTTTTT